>CM033472.1:233298788-233509376 GCA_019447015.1 Hymenochirus boettgeri
ATAATAACCCAGTAATATAATAACCATATAGTTCGAGCCGAACTAACCCTCGAATGTACCGTTTGCTAACCCAGGAAGGATCGTTCGTTTGTTCGATAATCCTAGAATGTACTATTCGCTAACCCAGGAAGGATCATTCGTTCGTTCGATAATCCTCGAATGTACCGTTCGCGATTGTTCATTCCATAATCCTCGAATGTATCGTCGAATGTAGCTTGCGCAAAACCCGACAATTGCCGGACGGACTTCAGGAAGTGTTTTAACAAGTTTTGGTGACACTGACATGTTCCCCAGACCATTTCCCAGGTGCCACAGCCATTTACAGTACGTTACCACTGTTAGTTTAGCTGTAAATCACTCGGACTTTTGGAACTATCACTCTCCCATAGACTTGAATGGGTCCGAATTCAAACTTTAGAACTTTCTCTGAAGTTTATATAGTTCGGCCATCTCTATCTGAGCACTTTGTACCCATCTACCCATTTGTATCTGTATGTTGTCCCTCCCACTTAGATTGTAATCTCTTCAGGGCAGGTATCTCTTTCCCAATATGTCAAGGCAATCCACATTTATCTTATATATTATATATATGTATTTTTAAACTATGAAACTAAATGTATGTAATTTTAATTTATCTGTATAATGGCTTACACTTTGTAAGCCATTTTTGTATACTCTGTATTTTATAATGTACAGCGCTGCGTACCCAAGTGGCGCTATATAAATAAAATTATACATACATACAATTGCATGATGGGAGATTTTCTATCCCAGTGCTTCCTCATAGTGATTACTGAGCATGCTTGTCCTTACAGATAGTCAGATTAATTAGCAAGATAGATACTGAGCCAACCAAGTTCTGTATTAAAGGCAACTCACACCCCTCAGTGTAAATGCTACTTACGGTAAATTTATTTATTGATATTTTTTCCTTTTACGTTCCCTTTAATTTTTCCTCGGTTTCTTTAATACAATAAAATTATCTCTATCCCACAATAGAATTTATTTTTTCAGGGGTAAATTAGAGTAAAGTTGTACTGGTAATTTGATGCATTTAATTGCTTTTTACCATATTACCATATTGTACCATATTTCAGCTTTGTGGTGACCCATTATCTGACACACAGAAAACTGCGCACTGTAGGGGGCGCTATTTGCTTTGTGGTATAAACTGATTGTAGTGACGTTACAAGATTCTGACCTTGGAGTTGGATTCTTCATATTAAAGGAGATTTTCCAAAGAAATAAAAAGAGATCAGTTTTAACAGCCCTGATATGCTCAGACTCTTCTCCACCTCCTAATAAGCTGCTCACTTTACATGAACCTGATGAGCAACGATGCCAGGTTGGACATATCTGATATACAGTACACACACACACATACATCACACACGCTGGTTGTACTCTATCCTACCTCTAAGCCCTATCTTTCATGCTGCAACACCTATATGCTGTGCAACTTTGTCAAGGGGGATAAGTATAGGATTATGACAATCTTTGACTATTTATTAGCTGATATTTGTTACTATACTGCTTATCATTTTACGAATGCCTTATATGTATTATTAAGCATATGTTACTTATTGAGTGTTTGCATTACGACTTATCACATTGTTATATAGCATGGGTCTCTGGTAATAGATAATTTTTTAATTGTTTTTAAGTATGGACTCCCCTGCACTAACATATAAATAAAGGGATTTTATATATAATTATACATGTCTGAGTGCCTTGAACACCTTCTCTAGTAATATTTATTTCACTAAATTTTTCTGGTTCAATGGGCACCATATATATACCTATATAGAGCAGTGCCCTGTCTCAAATTATATTCCTTTTACATCACACACGCTAACATACTGTATTTTTATTCATTGCTTATATTGACTGTACTGGTTTCAGTCCCTAGTAATGGATTTAAACTGGATTTATCTATTTAGGGTATAAAGTATTTTGATGAAACACTTCAGAGATCCTAATGCTAGGAAGTCTGTTACTATGAAATGAAATAGCCCCTTCCCATTCATAGTCTGATCCCCATATTGTAACAGAAAATATAAAGGGAAGAGGAAAATTTGAAAGAAAAATCCAAACACAGATAATTTAATTTCAGATTTTTAATTTTTAAATTTTTTTATATCCCTAACCTTCCACCCCAATCCCCTCCACCCCCCGAATTCTACCCCTTTCACAAAGTTGGTCCAGAGGAAGGCGAAAACCCCATTAGGGGGAAAAATTCCTTCCTGATTCCATGTGGCAGTCGGATAAATCCCTGGAACAACTTGGAACATTATAATTTAGCTTTAAAGAGGAATGAAAGTTAAAATATACTACTCCTCCCTTTGGATACACCCAGAGTAAATGCGCCAGGTCCTCCCCCCTGGCAGTACAGCAGGTAGATTGGATACTTAGGGCTAGGCCACACTAGCGCGCATTTGCACACGTTTTGTGCCCGTGATATTTCACTGAAACAGAAACCGCTGGAATGCAAAAATTCCAGCGATTTCCGATGTGCATGTCCTTTCGCGTTTTGGTAACGCATGCATTCACCATTTTTGCTGCATTAACGTGTGCATTTCCATAACGGAAAACGACAAAATAGCATGCGCAAAACGCACAAGAATCGCACACACAATTGCGTGCAATAACGCACACGATTTTGTGCGCAATTCCTGTGCATTGCAGTGTGGCCTCAGCCTTACCCCTTAACTGCAGGTGCCACTTGTCTCTGGTCATGCCCCCTCCCCAGGGCTTGTTCCAACTATGGGTGGATGTGCTTATGACAAAGCATGTCCACTCATTAGTTGGCCCATTCACCTAGTGAAAGGGGCAGGACCAGACCCGCCCAAAAAAGAGAGGCACCTGCAGGTAAGAGGTAAGTATCCAATCCAACTGCTGTATTGCCAGTTATGAGGACCTAATGTATCCGGGCATTTACCCTGGGTACAGCCAGGGAGGGGTTAGATTTCTTCTTTCCTCCCTCTTTAAATAACCCAAACCCTAACAACCCAATACACAAATTCCACCCAATTCCAGTTGATCCAGAGGAAGGCAAAAAAAAAACATTTAAAGCCAATTTGCTCAAAAACGGGGAAAAATCCTTCCTGACTCCATGTGGCAGTCGGGCTAATTAATCCCTGGATCAACTTGGAATATTAAATCCTGAATTAAAATGTAAAACCCTTAAATATGAGTACTTGCCTACTTATCTATTATTTAACCCTTCCGCCCTATAGTCTTCTGATAATACTCCCTCGTGTGGGGGTCATGGGCCACACTGTAGGGTTGAAACTTCTGGCAATTTTTATTCCATGGAGGTCTATCATCCATGGTGCCAACTGCAAAAAAGAGAGAATTGTTAATGATCCAGGGTGAGACTGGAGATGGTCACATGGGGGAGGGGACAGAGCAGAGATAATTAACCCTTACCTGCTTTGCGGTGACCCTTCCCTATTATCATCCAATCAGGTCTCTCCTTTAAAGTGAAAGAAAGGAGACAATGGCGGTTAGTAGAATATTGTTATTACACTGGGAGATTTCCATTTAAAACTGTCCTAGGTTATTATATGGTTATTATATTACTAGGCTATTATATGGTTAATATATTACTAGGTTATTATTTGGTAATTATATTACTAGGGTTAGCGAACGGTACATTCGAAAGCTTGCGAAAACGAACAAACGAATGATCATTCCTAGAGTCTCTTTAATGATTGTAAGCTGTCTGAGCATAGGGATGGACTAGAACTCGAGCCCGAGCTCGGACGAACTCAAACTATTTTCGATAATTATTGGAAATTCGATAATTAGGTGCCGTTTGCTAACCCTAGCATGTACCGTTCGTTTTCGCTAACCCTTGAATGTACCATTCGCTAACCCTAGGAAGGATCGTTCATTTTCGCTAACCCTTGAATGTACCATTCGCTAACCCCAGGAAGGATTGTTCGTTTTCGCTAACCCTCGAATGTACCGTTCGCTAACCCTAGGAAGGATCGTTCGTTTTCGCTAACTCTCGAATGTACCATTCGCTAACCCTAGGAAGGATCATTTGTTTTCGCTAACCCTCGAATGTACCGTTCGCTAACTCTAGGAATGATCATTCGTTCGTTAGTTTTCGCAAGCTTTCGAATGTACCATTCGCTAACCCTAGGAAGGATCGTTCGTTTTTGCTAACCCTTTAATGTACCATTCGCTAACCCCAGGAAGGATTGTTCGTTTTCACTAACCCTCGAATGTACCGTTCGCTAACCCTAGGAAGGATCGTTCGTTTTCGCTAGCCCTCGAATGTACCGTTCGCTAACTCTAGGAATGATCATTCGTTTGTTCGTTTTCGCAAGCTTTCGAATGTACCGTTCGCTAACCCTAGTAATATAATAACCATATAATAACCTAGTAATATAATAACCATATAATAACCTAGTCATATAATAACCATATAATAACCTAGTCATATAACCTAGTAATATAATAAACATATAATAACCTACTCATATAAAAACCTAGTCATATAAGAACCACATAATAATTATATAATAACCTAGTCATATAATAACCATATAATAACCTAGTAATATAAAAACCATATAATAACCTAATCATATAATAACCTAGTCATATAATAACCATATAATAACCAAGTCAAATAATAACCAAGTTATATAATAACCATATAATAACCAAGTAATATAAAAACTATATAATAACAGTCATATAATAACCATATAATAATTATATAATAACCTAGTCATATAATTACCTAGTAATATAATAACCATATAACAGTCATATAATAACCATATAATAACCATATAATAACCTAGTAATATAATAACCATATAATAACCTAAGTTAATATAATAATCGGCATTAATAACCTTGAGTCTATATAATAACTATATAACACGCATATAAGATAGAACCTAGTAATATTAATACCATATAATAACTTAGTCATTTTAAATAACCATATAATACCTAGTATCATTTAATAAACCATATAATAACCTAGTCATATCATAACCATATAATAACCTAGTCATTAATACCCGTCATATAATAACCTATAACCTCCATAATAACCTATAATACCCTAGTAGTCATATAATAACCAAATAATAATCTTACTCATAATAACCTAGTAATAATAACCTAGTCATATATACCCATGTAATAACCATATAATACCTAGTACTATAATAACCATATAATAACCTAGTCATATAATAACCAGTAATATAATAACCATAAGTGTCGATGCCGAACTAACCCTCGAATGTACCGTTGCTAACCCAGGAAGGATCGTTCGTGTTTGTTCGATAATCCTAGATGTACTATTCGCTAACCCAGGAAGGATCATTCGTTCGTTATTCGATAATCCTCGAATGTCCGTTCGCGATTGTTCTTCCATATCCTCGAATGTATCGTCGAAGTAGCTTGCGCAAACCCGACAATTGCCTGGCTGACTTCAGGAAGTGTTTTAAATTAAAACAAGTTTTGGTGACACTGACATTTTCCCCCAGACCATTTCCCAGGTGCCACACGCCATTTACAGTACGTTACCACTGTATAAGTTTTAAGCTGTAATCTCGGACTTTTGGAACTATCACTCTCCCCATAGACTTGAATGGGTCCGAATTCAAACTTTAAGAACTTTCTCCTGAGTTTATATAGTTCGACCATCTCTATCTGAGCACTGTGTACCCATCTACACCCATTTGTATCTGTATGTTGTCCCTCCCACTTAGATTGTAATCTCTCAGGGCAGGTATCTCTTTCCCAATAGGTCAAGGCAATCACATTTATCTTAATATTTATATATATGTATTTAACTTGAAACTAAATGATGTAATTTAATTTCTGTATAATGGCTTACCTTGTAAGCCATTTTTGTATACCTGTATTTAATAATGTACAGCCTGCGTACCCAAGTGGCGCTATATAATAAAATTTACATACATACAATTGCATTGATGGAGATTTTCTATATCCAGTGCTTTCCTCATAGTGATTACTGAGCATGCTTGTCCTTACAGATAGTCAGATTAATAGCAAGATAGATATCTGAGCCAACCAAGTTCTGTATTAAAGGCAACTCACAAACCCCGCAGTGTAATGCTACTTACGCTAAATTTATTTAATTGATATTTTTTCCTTTTAACGTTCCCTTTAATTTTTCCTCGTTTCTTTTTTTTATACAATAAAATTATCTCTATCCCCACAAAGAATTTATTTTTTCAGGGGTAATTAGAGTAAAGTTGTACTGGTATTTTGATGCATTTAATTGCTTTTACCATATTACCATATTTTACCATATTTCAGCTTTGTGGTGACCCATTATCTGACACACAGATAAACTGCGCACTGTAGGGGGCGCTATTTGCTTTGTGTATAAACTGATTGTAGGACGTTTACAAGATTCTGACCTTGGATGGATTCTTTCATATTAAAGGAGATTTTCCAGAAGAATAAAAAGAGATCAGTTTTAAACAGCCCCTGATATGCTCAATCTCTTCTCTCCGCCTCCATTAGCTGCTCACTCGTTTACATGAACCTATGAGACACGATGCCAGGATGGACATATCTGATATACAGTACACACACACACATACATCACACGTCGGTTGTACTCTATCCTACCTCTACTAGCCTATCTTTCATGCTGCACACACCTATATGCTGTGCAAACTTGTCAAGGGGGATAAGTATAGGATTATGACAATCTTTGACTATTATTAGCTGATATTTGTTACTTAGACTGCTTATCATTTTACGAATGCCTTATATGTAATTAAGCATATGTTACTTATTGAGTGTTGCATTACGACTTATCACATGTTATATAGCATGGGTCTCTGGTAATGATAATTTTTTTAATTGTTTTTAAGTATGGACTCCCCCTCACTAACATATAAATAAAGGATTTTATATATATATACATGTCTGAGTGCCTTGACACCTTCTCTAGTAATATTTATTTCACTAAATTTTTCTGGTTCAATGGAGCACCATATAATACCTAATATAGGAGTGCCCTGTCTCAATTATATCCTTACTCACACACCCACAGCTATACATACTGTATTTTTATTCATTGCTTATATTGACTGTATACTGGTTTCAGTCCCTTAATGGATTTAAACTGGATTTATCTATTTAGGGTAGTAAAGTATTTTGATGAACACTTCAGAGATCCTAATGCTAGGAAGTCTGTTACTATGAAATGAAATGCCCCTTCCCATTCATAGTCTGATCCCCATATTGTAACAGAAAATATAAAGGGAAGAGGAAAATTTGAAAGAAATCCAAACACAGATAATTTATTCAGATTTTAAATTTTTTTATATCCCTAACCTCCACCCACCCCAATCCCCTCCACCCCCCGAATTCTACCCCTTTCACAAGTTGGTCCAGAGGAAGGCGAAAACCCCATTAGGGGGGAAAAATTCCTTCCTGACTCCATGTGGCAGTCGGATAAATCCCTGGAACATGGAACTATAATTTAGCTTTAAAGAGGAATGAAAGTTAAAATACTACTCCTCCCTTGGATACACCCAGAGTAAATGCGCCAGGTCCTCCCCCCTGGCAGTACAGCAGGTAGATTGGATACTTAGGGCTAGGCCACACTAGCGCGCATTGCACACGTTTTGTCGCCCGTGATATTTCAGCGAAACAGGAAACCGCTGGAATGCAAAATTCCAGCGATTTCCGATGTCGCATGTCGCGTTTTGGTAACGCATGCTTCACCATTTTTGTGCTTAACGTGTGCATTTCACATAACGGAAAACGACAAAATAGCATGCGCAAAACGCACAAGAATCGCCAACAATCGCGTGCAATAAACGCCACGATTTTGTGCGCAATTCCTGTGCATTGCAGTGTGGCCTCAGCCTTACCCTTACTGCAGGTGCCACTTGTCTCTGGTCATGCCCCTCCCCAGGGCTGTTCCAACTATAGGGTGGTATGTCTTATGACAAAGGGTCTAAGGGACCAGAACGGCCCAGAACAGAGAGGCACCTGCAGGTAAGAGGTAAGTATCGCTGTATTGCCAGTTATGGAGACCTAATGTATCCGGGCATTTACCTGGTACAGCCAGGGAGGGGTTAGATTTCTTCTTTCCTCCTCCCTCTTTAAAAACCCAAACCCTAACAACCCAATACACAAATTCTACCCAATTCCAGTTGATCCAGAGGAAGGCAAAAAAAAAACATTTAAAGCCAATTTGCTCAAAAACGGGGAAAAATCTTCCTGACCTCCATATGGGAGTCGGGTAATTAATCCCTGGATCAACTTGATATTAAATCCCGAATTAAATGTAAAACCCTTAAATATGATATGCTATTATCTTATTATTAACCCTTCCGCCCTATAGTCTTCTGATAATACTCCCTCGTGTGGGGGTCATGGGCCACACTGTAGGGTTGAAACTTCTGGCAATTTTTATTCCATGGAGGTCTATCATCCATGGTGCCAACTGCAAAAAAGAGAGAATTGTCAATGATCCAGGGTGAGACTGGAGATGGTCACATGGGGGAGGGGACAGAGCAGTGGAATTATGGGATTGGGTCTGTATGGTCTGTTTTTATAGCCAGAAGGAGAATCCAACCATAGAGTTAGGCAATGCAGGGTGGTAGATGGGATTGTAGGAATGTTATCAGAGGGGAAAGGGGGAGTAGACATAATTAACCCTTACCTGCTTTGCGGTGACCCTTCCCTATTAACATCCAATCAGGCCTCTCCTTTAAAGTGAAAGAAAGGAGACAATGGCGGTTAGTAGAATATTGTTATTACACTGGGAGATTTCCATTTAAAATCAGTAAGGACCAAAGCAAAGATTTTATTATTCAAATAACATTTAAAGGGCATGTTCATCCCCACTGAACAATCCTACATAATAGTACATAGGCTAATTCCGACCTGTGATTGTTCTCTGTGTGTGTAAAGCTCTGTAATTCCATTTGTGGGGGGGGACAATGTTTCCAGGCATTCAGGTGGGGGGATTTGTGTGTGTGTAAAATAGCAGTGTTAGCCCAAGCCATGTGGTTTTTTGTCAGCAGTGAACTCCACCACTAATGTCACATGCATGAGTTTTGAGTGACAGGCGCTGGGGACTTTCATTAATCTAAATATCAAGGAATGGAAGGAAAAAAATATATATATGGCTTGTCCATGTGGAGTGGGCTGGGCATGTTTTGGAGGCGTTGGCAGGTGCATCAGGACCTGGCAGTGGGACTGGTCATTACATTTCAATTTAGGGTTGGTTATGGATGGTCACATGTGGAGGTTGGTTTAGGGTATTTTAGGAAGTTGTAGTAGTCTGCACAGATGTTCTGATGACAGCCCCTAACTAGTAACAGCTCTTCTCTCCCTGCTCCTCCGTCCCACCTCCCTCTCCCCATGCCTCTCGCCCCAGCCTCGCCTCCTCCCCTCCGCATGCTCTTCTCCACCTGTCCCCCCCACTGTCCCCTCCTCACCTGCTCCCTACATGCTCCTCCCTACCACTTGCGTCCCCGTGTCTTCCTCCTCCTACTCTAAGTTCCAGCTGTCCAATAAAATGACTTACCTCCACCTTCCGTACATTAAATTCCTTCTCAAGGCATTTAGTATAATAATCCTTCACGTGGGGATCATGGGCCAGGCTATAGGGCTTTGGTTTGTTGGTATAATCATTCCATGGAGGTCTATCATCCATGGCACCAGCTACAAAAAGAGAGAATTGTTAATGATACAGGGTGAGACTGGAGATGGTCACATGGGGGAGGGGACAGAGCAGTGGAATTATGGGATTGGGTCTCTATGGTCTGATTTTATACACAGAAGGAGAATCCAACCATAGAGTGCAGGATGATAGGTGGGATGTACCAATGTTATCAGAGGGGGAGGAATTATGGGATTGGGTCTCTATGGTCTGTTTTTCTACACAGAAGGAGAATCCAACCATAGAGTGCAGGCTGATAGATGGGATGTACCAATGTATCAAGGGGGAGGAAAATTATGGAATTGGGTCTCTATTGGTCTGTTTTTAACCATAGAGTGCAGGCTGATAGATGGGATGTACCAATGCTATCAGAGAGGGGGAGACATTTAACCCATACCTGCTTTAATATGGCTAGAATCGTTCCTCTTGGTCCATCCTGATCTCACTGGTCGCTTCTTTAATGATAAAGAGGGAAAAGAAAGGACACAATAAGGTTAGCAAAATATTGTCATTAAATTGGGAGATTCCATTAAAACCAGTTATGGTCAAGGGAGAAATTCTACTTACAATGGAAGTCGAGGTCTTGGGGTCTTGGAATCCCCTTTTTTGTAACTTAATAAAATTATTTAGAGACAACATTGCTGTGTTTCCTGTTCACCTCTCAAAACAGAATGATCTGTGATTCAGCAGCAGCCTCTTATATAGTCCCTGTGTGACATCACTGTGACATCATCACACATCAAGCCACCTAATTTGCATACAGTATGACAACATTGAAAATAACAAAATGCTGCAGATTTGGATTTAAAAAACAAAAAACATCCTTGGATTTTGCACCTGAGCTGCACAATTTGCATTGCCCTGATATGTTTTGTCGGGTGTAGTTTGATTTAAATCGAATAGCGAACATCTGATTATTTTTCTTCATGGACAACATGAATTGTAATTAAACTGAACACCAATTAAAGGGATTATAATTTACAATTTGACCATAACGTGTCCATCTTTCTGTGTATGTAAGGCAATAAATGTCCATTATTACTAACTGTTTAATGCAGTTAAAGTATCTTTAAGATACTTTACATTTATTTTTTCCTTAAGGTGCCCATAGATCACAGTTTACCTGCAGACCGATCTTGCGACATTCAAACAATTTCCTTCTTCTTTGCGACTGACATATCGAAAAATCAATGTCAGGTTGAAGCACATAATATGGACTTTGATCACTAACATTGTTATTTGGACCCTATAAGGGGGGGTGCTTGTATGTGTAGTTAAAAATGTGTTACACTGATGAAAGTTGCTTGAGAAAGGATCATACGATCTGAAACATGTTGCAATAGAAGCGTTTGTTGCAGTTTGAAATCTATGTGTCTCCTCCTATTTGACTAAAATTAGATTGGAAAATCGATGGTAAAGACAGGACCTCGCAATCGTATGTCAGCCACAAAGAAGAACCAGAAAGGTGTCTCCTCTGATATTGATTGACTGTCCCGGGATCAGTGTGCAGGTCAGTCAAAAAAGGAAAATTGGGTTTGGCAGATCATTTCCCATACACCCCATCTTCCAAAACATGTTTTCAGTGGATTTTAGCTTAAAATTTGCTAAAGATCGATGCTAAAAGATGGTGAATTATGATTGGTTATTCCAAATGAAAACAAGATCGGGAAGACCTATTAGCGAACAATGCACCAGAGAGTTTATTGTATGGCCCATTAATATATTTGTATAAAGTGATCATATCCCTGTGCAATCTCCCCTTCTCCAGTCTAAACTTGTTTAATCTGTCTGCATAATCAAGCTCCTCCATTCTTCTTATTAATTTAGTTACCCTTCTCTGAACTCACCCCTGCATGGGTGCTCGATCAGCGGTCGTTCGTTGATCTGTCCTGGCAATTCGTTGATCTGTCCAAGGAAAATTTGTTATTTTTAAACAGATTAAGAGGAAGTGGCCCCAGTACAGAACCGTGAGGCACTCCACTTAGAACTTTAGCCCACATGGATGTAGCTCCATTTACCACCACTCTCTGTTTGCAATCCAATAACCAGTTCTCTATCCATGCACAAATGTTTTCTTCTAGGCCAACAGTCCTCAGTTTATACATAAGTCGCTTATGTGGCACAGTATCAAAAGCTTTAGCAAATTCTAAGTATATTACATCTACTGCTATGCCTGAATCTAAATTCTTACTCGCTTCTTCATAAAAACCAAGTAGATTTGGCACCCCAACACTGGTCAAATGTTTTTCACTCAGGCAATGCAAACAGTTTTATCAATGTCTGTATGCCAACTTGGTATTTTTTCCAATTGCGACTGTAGCGACCCTGGTACCTGGACCATTGTCCAGAATGTAGGGCCATATTTAAGAACATGCAGCCTCGCAATTTAGCGATACCTCGCATTACGGTAATGTATGACCACATTACCGTAGAGCAATTAAAAAGTTAATCTGAAATGATAAGGAACAATAAGACTGGACTTAAGGTTCGTACACACGTGCGATTGCGGGTGCCAACCCGTGTATGGGCACTTTATTGGCTGAAATGGCCACTTGTTCGGGTATCGTTGCCCGATCTACCCGGCAGATCTCGGAACAAGCGGCTGTTTCGGCTGATAAAGTGCCCATACACGGGCCGAATATCATCTGAAATGGCCAATTGTACACATCATGTGGCGGGATCAGCACCCGCGATTGTGCGTGTGTATGAGCCTTAAGCTCTCATAAGGTGGGTGAGCACACTGACGATAAAGGGACTATCCGACGGTATCATCCCTCATTCGCAGTCGTCTCCCTGTAATTAAAGTATAGGGAGTCGGCTGTGGCTGAGAATAATTTGCAGACCTTTAGAGACCTTAGGGCTCTTACACACTAACAATGTGCATCCCGACCCGTGACCCCCGATGCACATGACGAACGGCCTTTTCGGTTGAGAATCATACGTGTGTATGCGTTCAGTCGGGGGTCGTTTGTTGATGCGCCCGGCAGATCTTCGAATGATGACACATGATATGGCTGTTCGGCGTGTGTAGCCGGTCATTCGCATATTGAGCATGTGTACGAACCTTTAGTCTAGTTCTATCTAGACCATTGTTCCTTATCTTTTCAGATTTACTGTTGTCTGTCAATGAACCTTTGGATTGGAAAAAAGCCAATGTCATACGAATATTTCAGAAAGGTAGTTATCACAGCCTGGAGGGGGGGTATAAGCATGGAATATAGAAGCTGTAATAAGGATTGCAAGAAAGAAATGAAACTAGCTAAAACAGAAAACAATATACAGATAGCAGAACAAAGCAAGACCAAACCCTCTGCTGCACCTGCCAACTTCTTTTCTATCTTGGGGCCATATTTAAAAACTCGGAATTGCACGTTTGCGACACTGCGGGTTTTCGTTACTGATTGACCGTGGCTGAAAATTTACGATTGCTATCGCGCGCTCCTAGCAAAGCAATCTTCTCTATAAACTCCCAATGAACACTGCTTCCATCTGTCTTAAACCATAAGACCATCTGCTCCCTACCTTTGGAATTCTCTCTCACTTCGCCAGGTGACATCCATTAATACTTTTTTAAATCTAAACTTTTATCCTACATTTCTGAAAACCAGCACTATTAAAGGGACTGTCCACCCCTCTGGGCAAAAATCAGTATCTTGTGCAAAACCCCCCAAAATCTGGACTTTATTTTGTTTATAATTATTAATTCTGCTCCCAGCAGGATTTTATACTTTCAAGCTCTGCGATCTACTGACGCGGATCTGTACTCCACTCTGCACTTCCGGGTAAGGCAGTTAGTATCGGCCATGACTGTGACGTCACGGCCTATCACTGACTGCCATTCCCAGAGCAGTCTCCACAGTGGAGAGGGAGTGAGGAGACCAGAAGCGGTGGTGGGTCGAGGAGCTTGTAAGTACAAAATCTCTTGCTGGAAGCAGAATTAATGATTATAATCAAATTGAAAACCAGCTTTTGGTTTTGCACAAGATACTGATTTTTGCCCAGAGGGGTGGACAGTCTGATTGTTAGCTGTCTGAGCACTTTGTACCCATCTCCCCATTTGTATCTATATGTTGTCCCTCCCACTTAGATTGTAATCTCTTCAGGGCAGCTATCTCTTTCCCAATATGTCAAGGCAAACCACATTTATATTATATATATGTATTTTATAGTACCATATTTCAGCTTTGTGGTGACCCATTATCAGACACACAGAAAACTGCACACTGTAGGGGGCGTTATTTGGTATAAACTAATGGTAGTGACATTAGGCTGGGAAACGAGATTCTGACCTTTAATTCGGAGTTGGATTCTTCATATTAAAGGAGATTTTCCAAAGAAATAAAAAGAGATCAGTTTTAACAGCCCTGATAGGCTCAGACTTCATAAAGTTTGGTCCGTTTTCGAACTTTCGAACTTCAAAAAAAGTTTTCAAAGTTCGAATTCGGACCCATTAAAGTCAATGGGGGATTGATAGTTCGAAAAGATTGGATGATTTACAGCTAAACTAAAAATGGTAACTTACTGTAAATGGCTGTGGCACTTGGAAAATGGTCTGGGGAAGATGTCACTATCACCAAAACTTTTTTAAACACTTCTTTAACACCGTGAGAACGGTGAAACTGTGGAACTGTCTTCCAGCTGATGTGGTAATATGTCTTAATACAACTTCCAATACTATGTTACTATGTAACTGTTAGACAGGCATTATGGGTAGGGTATAAAGATTGGACTAGATGGACGTATGTCTTTATACAACCTCCAATACTATGTTACTCAGTATGTAACTGTTAGACAGGCATTATTGGAACGGTATAAAGGTTGGACTAGATGGACGTATGTCTTTATACAACCTCCAATACTATGTTACTATGTAACTGTTAGACAGACATTAAGGGTAGGGTATAAAGTTTGGACTAGATGGACTCATGTCTTTATTCAACCTCCAATACTATGTTACCATGTAACCATTAGACAGACTTTATGATTGGGTATATGGGTTGGACTAGATGGACGTATGTCTTTATACAAACTCCAATACTATGTTACTATGTAACTGTTAGACAGAAATCATGGGTAGGGTATAAAGGTTGGACTAGATGGAAGTATGTCTTTATACAACCTCCAATACTATGTTACTATGTAACTGTTAGACAGAAATCATGGGTAGGGTATAAAGGTTGGACTAGATGGACGTATGTCTTTATACAACCTCCAATACTATGTTATTATGTAACTGTTAGACAGACATTATGGGTAGAGTATAAATGTTGGACTAGATGGACATATGTCTTTATTCAATCTGCATTACTGTAAAACTATATAACTATGGCAGTGGCACAGCTGGTTTCACTTGCATGGTGACATCATTCCATTAATGTGTGATGCCATCACAGCATGACTTTTGCAGGATTTCTTTTACAAGTTACCAGAAAGCCATTTCCTTGCCTGATTATAGGACTCAACCTGCTTGTTCCTGGGATCCTATCTTCCCTCTACTGTTTATTCTGAACTCCCTGAATTTGACCTGGACGTGGACTTTGAAGGCTAGGCCACACTGCTGTGGTTTCTCACACACTAACGGTCAAGCGTGCCATTGGTTAGCATGTGAGAATGGCAGAGCAGTGCATGTGGGTGGCCACATTGCATTTGCTGTAATCCTTTTCGGAGCACATGCGATCAGCATTTTTTGTTCAATCTAATTGCGGACTATTGCATGGATCGCAGCACAATGTACGGTAACACGCGTTGCTCAATGCAGTGCTATACTTCCCTATATCTCCATTCCCATTGTTGGAAAAAACTTTGTTAAAGGATAGGCACTCACACTATAGGTGCAAAGCTGCCCGGATCCTTCGCTGTTAAGTAAAAGCACTCCAGGCTATCGGATGTATACACTGGAACTCCCTTCTTTGCTTTATACGTCATTCGCCATAACTTCATATCTTCAAACACAACCTCAAACTCACCTTTTCAGGCAAGGTTACAATCTGGGCCTGGATACTTCTACCCCTCTTACTGACCCATCACAGACCCGCTAGTTATACTCCACTGACTAGTTATACTCCACTTACAGCTACTGATCTGCTTCACCTAATGTCTCATCCCCATCTCCTCTAGACTGTAAGCTCTTGGGCAGGGCCCTCCATCCTATTGTACCACAGTAATGCTGTAACTTACCACACTGAATGCTGCTGGACCAGCACTTAAATTATTTGCACTTTGTATTACTTGCACTACTCTTGTATGTAACATGTATGTTTTCCTTATGTATTTTAATGCAACTGTAAAGCGCCACGGAAGATGTTGGCGCTATATAAATCCACAATAATAATAATAGGAGTATGCTCACCACTATATCTCGGTGGTCTGGGTGCTGCATGCCCCAGACCTGTCGCCAATGGTCCGCAATCCACGTTGTCCACAATCAACACAAATGGAGTAGATGGGCACACCGGAAACGCATACGTGACGTATCTCAATTTTAATAAATTTATTAGAACATGCTCACACCACCACCAAAGTTATTTTGCCTATGACTAAGAGCTCTGTGTACGCTTGAAATGTGTAAGGCGGGCATGTTCTAATAAAGTTATTCAAATTGAGATACGTCACGTATGCGTTTCCAGTGTGCGCATCTACTCCGTTTGTATAGTGTGGCCTCAGCCTGACTTTTCTCTGTTTGCTACTTGCCCTGATTCTGCGCCTGGAGTTGGATTCTGCTTTGTTTGCTACCTACCTTGACCTTTTCCTTCCTTTATGGTTCTCATTACATACACTATCTGACCTTCCTGCTGATGTTCCCCCAACATTCCAAAAATCATTTTGTGATATCGGAATTATCAGGAATTCTGTCATTTCCATCTTCATATTCTCAGACAGTTTATCTTAACAACTTTTCTTCAGTATGTGTTGTCATGATATGGATCTTGCTGCAAGAAGCTCTAGTGTATTTTTTTTTTAATCATACACTGGTTGTATAACAGATTCCATTAGTTTTATTATACTGTACATTTGTTTTCTATCTTTCTTCTGTACTCCTCTACCATTTTTCTCGGGTGCCATAAACCAGTAGGGAGCCAAGAATTACTATTCCTTGGACCTTACTTCCAAAGCATACAGTAGACTTGAGTCTCCTAATCTCAGCAGGAGGTCAAACAGATCTGGGAATGTGACCTTTGGTTTACCTATGATAAAGGCACTATCCCCTTTTCCATAACATATACATAACTCTGCCTATGTAATAGAATATGGCAAGCCGATATGAAATATGGTTCCAGGTAGGTGAGACCAGTCGGTACAACCCAAACATCATGTATGTAGGCCTTAGTAGAGGCTGGAAACCTACAGTATGTCGTTCTGGTCAACTATATTTTCCATATCTGTCATGTTTGGTGTCTATCAACTGGTAAATTCATGACAATAACTAATTTAGTGATTTCCAGTTGGTAACACCTTGGACCACAGAGTTATGAATTCTATAAAAAAAATAATGACACTGCGGGTGTGTCTTCCAAATGTAATCACATATCTGACACACCCTCAGTCCAGCCTACACCTGTTGGTGATTGGTTGGGGGTTAATTATTTGCCCCCCTTTTTCCTGGGAGTAGATAAGGAGTCACACAGCTACTGGAGGGAGCTCCTGATTTACATCTTATGAAACATCAAAGTGAATTACAGCGAGTTACCTTTTTGGAGCCAATGAACTCTTTTTCATTATTTCCAAGGACCGATAGTAGTTCCCATTGGAAAGATCAAGAGCTCTGACAAATACCAACAACATCGCAAACATGTCAGTCGTTTCTTATCTGTAAGGTGAAATACAATGTGAGGGGCAGTAGGAACATCCCAATGTGGTGGGAAAACTACAGATTCTTCAAAAAATCACAAGTAAATCTCCATAGTGGTGATGGCAGGTGTTCAACAAGGGGATGAGGACATTTGGTTATAGTCTGGGCATTTGAGCAGAGCAGGGTAGTGGAATTCATCTGCAGAGAAGCCTCACTGGAAATATCCTCTTACCCAAACCTCAGAATGAAGGAACTGGACAGAATAATGAGAGCATTCGCTAAGTTGGGGACGGCTGAAACCTGCATGAAGTCTGTAGGTGATTTTTGTCTGTGTATCTCTTCATAATAAACATTTAACCCCTTGGGTGCCATATATAGATAATGGTGCAAAAAGATTTTTAAAATTCTCTCGCCCCCTGCCCCCCCTTTCCAACAGGTTCGGTGGAACAGACTTCCTTCACACTCACTCAAGAGACAAGTAATTCCGGCAGCTGCCCGTGAGTGTGGAGGAAGTCTAAGTGTAATCCAGGTGAATAAAGTTGTCTCTTAACAGAAGTTACCATTGATATTTTTTTTTTTCCCCCAATATTTTTTATTGTATATCATTGTTTCATTTGACATTGATTATAGATTAGGCATACAACATATATTGATTAGTCTATGCATAACAAGATGAATCTTGGTAGATATGCTAAGAGGTTTTGTTTCAATAGGGATTATTCAGTTGATCATATCTTTTTTGCTCTCAGTATTATTTTTTTTTCTTTTATAAGGAAGACTAAGCAATTGTACAATGTCACTTTTATAATCTTAATAAACAGTAAAGTAAAAACAAGTTTAAATTAAAATCAATCTCATTTCTTTGTTCATATCTAGTTCTTATTGTTTACCTTTCCTCCTATTTGATGTTTGGTTCCCTCCTCTGCGGCTCTGGGCTTTACATAGTTGTCGGTGGGGGGTCTATTTCCCCCTTAAACACCACACCTCCCATACCTTCATAAACCTGTCTGTGTTTCCCTTAATGTTATGTACCATTCGTTCTGTTTGATAGACCCATTTAATTTTTGTCAGCAGTCTCTGCTGCGGGGGGGCTGGGGACTTCCATGTGGCTGCGATGGCACATCTTGTACAAGCGCAGATGTAGTGTAGTAGTTTGTTTCCCTCTTTGTTCAAGGTGGGTTCGTTCTTATCGAACAGGGCTACCCATGGGTTCTTTGGTATATGTTTGTCAAAGACCTTGGTTATTATTGAGTAGCAATCGTCCAATGTTTTTCTCACCTCTATGCAGTTCCACCAGGTGTGAGGTAAGTCTGCATGTTCTCCACATCCTCGAAAACATAGTGGGGAGTTAACTGAGGAGATTCTGTGGAGGTGTTCAGGGGTGACATACCATTTATGTAGTATCTTGAAAGTTTTTTCTTGTATCAGTGTGTTGATTGAGCATTTGTGCATGTTGGTGAAAATCTGGCTCCAGCTTTCTGGGGGTAGGTTAGAGCCCAGCCAGTTTTCCCATTGAGTTTGAACCTTGAGTTTCACCTCTGCTCTAGAGGATATAAGTATGTTGTATAGTTTGGTGACTATTTTTGTACTAGGGGTGGGGTTCATGCTTAGGGTTTTCAATCTAGTTAAGGTCATAGGTTTGCTTTTTGGTAGTATGGAGTTGGCGAAGTGGGCTAGTTGGGTGTAGCGTAGCCATTCCGTTGTTGGGAGTTTCCATTTGGATTTCGCCTCTTCCCATGTGAGAGTTCTGTTTGTGTAGAGTAGGTGAGCTACCTTTGTGATCCCTTTGTTTCTCCATAAAGTCCATCCGCTGTCTGAGGAGGGAGGGGGGAAGTCTGGGTTGAAGAATATAGGTGTTAATGGTGTATATGGGTTGATTAGCTTGTATTGGGATAGGGTGTGCTGCCAGGTTTTCATAGTGTGGTGTATGTAGGGATTGGTGTGTTTCAGTTGGCGTGTTGGGAATAGCCATAGGACAGTGTCTAGGCGGGTAGTCTTTATTATTTGGTTTTCCAGTTCCACCCATCTGGTCTTTTGGTGGGCGTTCTGCCATTGTAAGGTTTGTCCTAATCTGGCTGCTAAATAATAATGTTGGAGGGAGGGCAGTGCTGCGCCCCCTTGTTTTCTGGGTCTCATCATGGATATTTTGTTTATCCTGGCTTTCTTGTTAGCCCATATAAATTTAAATATTTGGGATTGGCAGGTTGCCAATTCTGCTTTTTCTATTTCTTTGGGTAAAGCTCTAAAAAGATACAGGAGTTTGGGTAGCAGGGTCATTTTTACAGCGTGTATTCGACCAAATAGGGATAAATTGTATGGGGTCCCCCTCTGAAGGAGTGTTTTAGCTGTTTTAAATAGTGGGGTGTAGTTTGCCTTATATGTCTCCATGGTGTTTGTGCACAGGTGGGTGCCCAAGTATGGGAGGGTGCCTTCGTTCCATGAGAGATCAAAGTTGAGTTCTAGGATTTTGCGTGTTCTGTGTGTCATTGCTATAGGTTTGGCTATGGTCTTTGATGGGTTAAATTTAAATCCTGAGGCCTCCCCAAATCAAGACAACTGGGAATATAAATGTGGGAGTGAGTCAAGTGGTTTACAAATTGTAAATAATAAATCGTCTGCAAATAAGGCTATTTTATATTCTGCATTGCCGACTTGAAGTCCTGTAATTCTCATGTAATTGGTCCAGGTGGATAAGGCGGGGTAGCATGGTGTTAAGGCGTGTCGCTATAATTTTGGAGAGTATTTTTAGGTCTATGTTGATTAGTGATATTGGTCGGTAGTTTTTACATTGAGTGGTGTCTTTGTTTGGTTTAGGGATGACTATTATGTTTGTTCATAGCATGTCTTGGGGTATATGTTCTTTATTAGATAGTATGTTGTTGTATAGGGATATGAGATGTGGGGTGAGATCCGTTTCAATTTTTTTGTAGTATCCTGCTGTATACCCATCTGGACCTGGAGCCTTTCCGTTTTGAGGGTTTTGATGGCTTCTTTGATTTCGTGAGTAGTGATGGGGGAGTCTAGGGTTGATATTTCTTTGGTGGAAGGTGGGCTTCTTGGAGGTAGTTTTCAATGAAATTTTTGTGTATAGAGTTGTGGTCGACTGTTTTGCCATTATATAGATCTGTGTAAAATTTGGAGAATTGTGTCAGAATTTCTATCTGGTTGTGTATGAGGGTATTGTCTGCCTGTCTTAATGGTAACAGTCTGTTTTGTGTGAATTTCTCATTTAGTATTCTGGCGAGCATTATGTCTGGTTTATTCCCTTTTTCAAAGTACTTGAGGTGTGTGATTCGTAAGGCTTTTTCCGCTGAAGTGTAGAGGTGGTTGTTCAAATTATTGCGAATTGTGTTTAATTTATCTAGGATGTTTTTGGATGGTTGAGATGTGTATGTTTTTTCTGCTGCTTTGAGGCTTGATAGTAATTTCTGAATTGTGTCTTTTTGTTGTTTCTTTAGTCTAGAGGACATTCGAATGATGTGGCCTCTGATGACAGTTTTGTGTGCTGCCCATATTGTGGATGTAGGGATGTCGTTTGTGAGGTTCTTTGAAATATAGTTTGATTCGTTTGCTTATTGACTCTCTGTTTTCTGTGTTTGTAAGTATTGATTCGTTTAGTCTCCATTGGTATTGGTATGGGGAGGGGTGTCCTACTGAAAGGTCAACTGAGACGTGTGTGTGGTCTGACCATGATATCGGGGCTATATTTGCGTCTTGTATGGAGGGTATCAGTTGGGAGTTTATAAAGATGTAGTCAATTCTTGTGTGCATCATGTGTGGGTGGGAGAAGAATGTGTATTGTCTCGACTTGGGGTGCCTCAATCTCCAGACGTCCCATAGGTTGAGGATGCGGAGCATAGCTCGTAGGGTTCTAGATGGCGTGGAGGGTTTGTTTGAAGTGGATGGAGAGGATCTGTCCATTTTTGGGTCCAATGTGGTGTTGAAGTCGCCTGCTAAAACTAGTGTGCCTAGGTTTAGGCCCAAGAGAGTTTGTTCTAGGTTCTTGAAGAATGCTGATTGGCCTGTGTTGGGAGCGTAGACATTGGCTAGTGTGTAGTGTCTAGAGGCTAGTGTGCCTTGTATCAATAAATAATGTCCTGCTGGGTCTCTTATACAATGAGTGACCGTGAATGGTAGTCTTTTGTGTATCAAGATTGCTACCCCTCCTTTCTTGACCGAGGCAGAGGAATAGTAGTGTGTGGAATATTTCTTGTTTGGTAGAAAAGGTTCTCTACCTTTTATGAAGTGTGTTTCTTGTATGAAAACAATATCGCTCCGCTCTCTTTCATAGTATTGCATTGCTAGGCGTCTTTTGATTGGGTCGTTAAGGCCCTTATTGTTATGGGTTAGGATACGGAATGTGTTGTCCTTTATAGTTTGTTTAGTGTTGGGTGTGTTGATGTTTCCTCTGCCTTTTGTCAGTCAGCAGGGGGAGCTTACCTGGTGGATGAGGAGGAGGGCGGAGCCGCTCCTGCCCGTAGAGGATGTCTTCACATCTGTAGTAGAGCCGCAGGTGGAGGTCCAAGAATGATTTCTGAGATTGGAGATACAGAAAAAAACCGAAACAAGGTTTAACGTTTAAAACTATATACATTTTTAAGTTGGTGTATTTTAGAATTTCAGTGGGTGGGGGGAAATTCCACAATAATAGTAGGTGGCGGGGGGGGTTGAACGCCTAGCTGTGCTAGGGTGTTAGGGCCTGGATTGATGGTGGGTTGAGCTCCTATGGTCTCGGCAGAGCTTGTGGGTGGGGATGGTGATAGGAGTTTGGGGTGTAGTTAAGTTCTCGGCTGGTTTGGGTGACCAGGGATCATTGTTCATATTCCGGGTGTTCAGGGATTCTGAACATCATAAGGGTGGTTTTTCCTTAGGTGTTGCGGTGGGTGTGTTAGCTCTTTTGGGCCGTTGGTCCTCTTTTTCTGAGATAGTTCTTTATTGTACAGTTCCGTTGGTTCATCGTGGTAAAGTTCCATGGTTAATGTGTTAGGATTTTGGGTTTAGGGTTCGCTGTCCCATTTTGCTGGGGTTTGTTCTCTTTGTGCAATTCCATGGTTTTGTGGTGGTTGAGTTCCAAGGTTTGTTGGTAGTAGGGTGGGTGAGGAGTCTTTTTGGTCCGTTGAGTTTTCTTCATGGTTTGGTTTAGTCTCTTGGGGAGAGTTTTGTTTTGTTGGTAGGTTAGGGTTATGCCGGGTCTCTTAGGTTTTCCTCTGGTCTTTTCCTTTTTGTTGTGCTGAGGGGGTTAGTGTGGGCTGTTGTCCAGGTGTCACTTGGGGGTGGGATACGTTCCTCGGTGTTATCTCCGTGGTGTGGAGATAATGGTTGTAGGCCGAGGCATTTTAAGAGGGTCGGGCCATCTCTTGGGTCGTCAATAGAGGTGGTTTTGCCTTGATGACCGAGAGTCTGAATGGGAAGCCCCATCGGTATTTAATTTTTGCATTATTTAGTTGGTGTAGGACCGGTCTAAGGGCCCTCCTTTTGGCCAACGTTTGTGGGGCCAGATCTTGGTATAGTTGGATCTGATGGGACTCCACTGTGATGTTTTGTAGGGAGCGGGCCCTTTGGAGTATTTGCTCTTTGGTGGCGTAATAGTGCATTCGTACTATAGTGTCTCTAGGGGGGTCGTTCGGGCCTCTTCTTTGGCGTAGTGCTTGGTGTGCCCTGTCCATGAGGAGTTTGTCTGGTGTTGCATCAGGGATGAGGCTTTTGAATAGAGTGGTGAGGTATTGCTGTATGTCTGTTATGTCTTCGGGTATCCCTCTCACTCTAATATTATTTCTGCGGGAGCGATTCTCAGTGTCTTCTTGCTGGGTTTGCAAGTAGTGTAATTGGGCCCATATTTCTTTAAGGTCCGTTTCGACTTGAGTGCAGTATTGTGCTGTTTGACTGTGGGAGGTTTCTAGGTGAGCTACCCGGTCCCCTAAGGCACTAACCTCTTGTTTGGCTTGGTCGACCATTTTATGGTGGGCTTCTGTGATAAGTTTTTCCAAGTTTGTGTAGAGGTTCTCCAGGTCGCGCCTCTGTGGGTTCCGGTGAGACGGCCTTCTTGCTGGCGCCTTGCGGTGTGGCGGCGGCTGAGTCTCGTTTGGTGACATAGTTGGTCATATCTACTCTTTTACCCATTGTGGGTTTGTTTAGGGTTGTTTTGTGTGGATGGGTCCCCAATTAGCTGCCGTTAGCTTTGAGTCGTGCCGAGGTTTGTTCGGAGCTCTAGTGCTGTGCGGCCATCTTGGACAGCGGTCAGGCTCCTCCCCCTGGATTCTATCTTCTATCTGTTTATCTTTGTGTAAAAACACATGCGTCATCATCATATTTAATTTTCATCATTCATATTATAGTAGATATTACTGTCTGTCAACACTTACTGGTGTCTCTGCTCTGCTACTCTGCTGGGCTCAGCCTCAGTGGGCTGACTTGAATCCCTATGTGGCTCTGCAAGCAGGTGAGGTGCCAGGCAGCCAGGGAGGGCAGGGCAGTCACACACACGGCTGCAAGCTCCGTGTCTCTCTCTGGTCTCTGGACTGGAGGAGTTTTTGAGGACAGTCAAAAGCATTAAGTCCAAGGTCATATGTTTTATATAATATGTAATACAAATTCCCAAATTTGGTCTCATACCAGAACATATATATTTAGTGCAATGTGCAATCTATTTTTATACATATATAGATTTAGCTTTTTAGATATATAAAAAACATGTCAGATGAAATTTATATATAATTATGTTTATTATAAATAATGTCCATTTCCATATAGTCATTTCCTTTATTATACCTTTTGTATAGTGATGGTTTTTTTTTTGTTCAATACTTTTTATTAATTTTTTAACATTTTGTTAGATGCTTATACATTGGTACACATATATGGGTACAAAAATATTGTTGAAGATCTTGGGTTTATGTTCTGTGCACCTTTCTTGTAATTATAACATCAATGACACAAAAGTAAAGACATATATAAATATCCAGAGTGTTTAAACAAATTAATAAAACTCAACTTATATGGTTTAGAGATCGGCTCTGAGTATCTTTTTTTGTTCGGCGAAACTGTCTCATCTGATTGTTAATGGTGGGAAATACACATTCGTAAATTACACTCTTCTGAGTTTCCTAATATTATCATCTTTTTTTCCCTTTTCTTTTTTTCCCTCTGCACGTTCTCGGCTACGGGTTATACCTGTAAGGCCAGGCTAAAGCTGCGTCCACCGGCCCCCCACATCTTTTCCTGACTGAGCTGTCAAAGGCCTGATCATCATTGTATTTTTAATATCCATATATCCCATGTTTTGTTCCATATATTCAGCACTAGCACTTTCCATTGCATTGTCACTTTACACTAGGCACTTTTGTTTCTTGTATTACAGACTTTGACCACTAGGTGGCCATCTTCTACAGTGTGATGTTTTAGTCTATAAATCGCAGCTTGCACATTATTATCTCATTTATGTTTGTCTGAGAAAGGAACCACACCAAGGTTCTGAAACGTCACAAATAAAATGTGTTTGCACTTAAGACTGGTGTGCCCAGTTACCATTTTTATTGATTTATACTCATAGTTATTGGTTTGGGGTTTAAAAGGTATCTACACTCATAATATTGACTTTTGGGAATCCAGTTCTATTGAAGGACGGGAGGTAAAGGAGCTGTGCCTTACCTTCCATTCTTCAATAGAACAAACAGGAGCCAGGAGAGAAGGTAAGAAACTTACCCGCTCGCTCGCTCCCCCGGTGCTTAGTCTGACAGATCCCGACGGAACTTGTCTTCTATGCATCAGGACCTGTCAGACTAAGCGCCGGGGGAGCGAAGGAGTGCATAAGTTTCTTACCTTCTCTCCTGGCTCCTGTTTGTTCTATTGAAGAACGGAAGGTAAGGCACATCTCCTTTACCTCCCGTTCTTCAATAGAACTGGATTCCCAAAAGTCAATATTATGAGTGGAGATACCCTTTAAAGGTTCCTTGCCTTCCCACTAGAGCTTCTAATGGCTAGCACAACAACTTAAATGCACCACATCATTTAGAATGCTAATCTGCAGAGTAGGAACTCGCAGATGTATGTAGATTGCCTGAGGTTTTAAAGGGCATGTCCGGCACAGGAGATATCGTTCAGGCAAGTAGCTTACCTTCTCTCCCAGCTCCTGCAGGTTTTATTGAAGAATGGGAGGTAAGACACGGCTCCTTTACCTCCCATTTTTCAATAAAACTAAATGCCCAAACTTTTTTTTTTCCAGTGGAGATAACCTTTATATAGCTTCAAGTCACCACACCAGAGCCTCTCTGTCAATGGTAAGTGCATCATGGTCTTATTAGGGCCAGGCAGCATCAGACACGATCCAGTCACGATTGTGATCTGATCGTGTGTTAAAAAGCACCCACTAGTGTTACTCAATTGGAGTGGTGGGGTCATTTGCCCCATACGATTCATATTTTTTGGTGCGATTTGCATGCGCTTCCCCAAAATTCACAAGGATCCCAGCGCAAGTGGCCACCAACGGATACAAAGTTTGTGTGTGTGTGTTTAGTGTGGCCTCGGCCTTACTCAGTTTCATTGCTGGGGCACTTCATGTGGCATGCCAACTTACACATGTTCCCAAAGTCTGGCACTAACACCTCGTTAGTAAAATGATTTTTAAAGGCAAACTGTGAGCTGGCAATTTCCCCTTTTTTGTTATTTAAGGCCACATGTTGTCGGGATATTAGGATGGATTGTGACAAGTTACCCGATAGGCTGTTATGTATATTATCAGGGCGTTCGCATGACGATTACAAAAAAAATCTTTACTGTTTTTTACTGGATTGATTTTTAGCATTAAATAAAAAATCTTAGTATTTTTATCAGGTCTCAAAAATGATAATATGACATTTGGGAGCAAAAATACACCCTAGAAGGCCAAGCTGGAAGACAATATTGCAAATATTTCTACTGCAACTGTATATTTCCCTTTAGTGTGACATAGGCTGGAATGAACGTGATCCAAACACTCGTGAAAACCAGCATGCTAAATGTTATAACTTGGTCTCATTGAAACCATCAGGCAACTTCCTTGCCAGGAAAGCAACGGTAAGTGTTAAAACAGCTAATAGGCCCAAGAAGCCCAACATTATGTAAAAGAAAACTGGTGATCCCTCCTTACATTCTACTGTTATTTTGTTTTGGATGCCTTCATATTCAGTTCGGGTGATGACGGATACAGGAGAACCCATAGTGTACATATTACAGTCTGGATGCTAGAGCCAGTAAATATGTTGTAGTTTGGAATCGAAGAGCCAACCCATTTCCTCAAGGAACTATTGGGCTTGTGGCATGAAAGCAATAACAAACCGTAATTGCTTGGCAAAAAGCTGGAAACACAGAGTGAAAATATTACCCCAAATATAGCTTGGCGATGAGGCAGGTTATGGGTAAAGGTCGCCCAATGAACAGGAATGAACAAAGAAAGCAAAGTAAAAGGGATACAAGGAGCAAATACAGTTAGGTTTCTGTTATTGGCCTTAAACCAATGGGGTCTCACGAAACTGAATAAAGATGCAGAGCACAGAAACAGTGAGCAAGGAAAAGGCTCCAGAGAAAGTAGATGAAGCCACACCCAGCGAGTCTTGATACGACAGGAACTCAACGACTTTGGAATGCAGTGAGTTCTGTTTGCATCGACCACTGAATTTTCTGGGCAAAAAAACACAATCTGCTGCATCTGTATAGATACATGAAACATGTTCAACTGTTAATGTACTAAAAGGTGCCCTTAAACAATTGTAGTAAATAATAAAAACATTCAAAGATACAATTCCCTCCTTCAGCTGTGCATAGCAATTTAGATGTATTTCCTATATAGTATATACAGTAAAGGGAACACATACAGATTAATGGCAAAGGTAGCCCAGGGTGGATCTAATCAGTGATCTATCTACCTACTTCCTACCTATCTATCCATCTATCTAGCTATCTACCTACTTCCTACCTATCTATCCATCTATCTAGCTATCTACCTCTTCCTACCTATCTGTCCATCTACATACCTACTTCCTACCTATCTGTCCATCTATCTACCTACTTCCTACCCATCTATATATCTATCTAGCTATCTACCTACTTCCTACCTATCCATCCATCTATCTGTCTATCTACCTACCTATTTCCTACCTATCTATCCATCTATCTAGTTATCTACCTACTTCCTACCTATCTATCCATCTATCTAGCTATCTACCGATAACATGAGCATGTCAGAGTCCTCAGGATGTTCAGGAAGGAGCAGGACATCCTGGATGAAAACAGAAAGTCCAGTGTTTTGTTAACACTATACAGTGGGGCCAGGTAACGGGTTAAATTTTAGTAGTTTGGTTAACATGCCCTTTAATGCCCCTTTGGTGTGTGTATTTAATATTAGCAGTTTTCTCTGTTTTCTTGGTGAGTGGGCTGTGGGCCCACTGGGGATTCCCCTGTAACCTGTAGGCCAGTCTGACACGACTTTGCTGATGACTTTTGGGATCGATATTATGCTCTAATATCAATAGAAAATAAATGTCCCTTTATATTTTTTTCGATTGGGTTGTTAACGTCGTCTTTAATATCACAATAGGATGCAAAAAAAAAAAAACATTTCCAATTTCAGGGCTGCATTTGATTAATGAAATGGCAGTTCATTGCACTGTGTTTTACAATCAATGGGCTTCAAGGCATCATTGGTTAAATGTATTAGGTTTCTTGCAATATTTTTTTTGTGAGAGGAAATGTTCCTTTAAAGATGGCACCTATGTTGCTATATCACGAAGTGATCGCCATGCATTTCCTGTTTAAACAACATTGGTTCATTGTAAGTAATTCCAGGCCCTTTGTCCATAGAGGTTTATTTAGCTTAGTCCCATGTTGTTTTTAAAGGGGAACTGTGGTCTCCAAGTTTAAATGAAAGGGCAGTTTCCTACCTTTAAACCGAGCCCATCACAACTCTCTACATACATGCTCCACAGCCCAAGATATAAAGAAATTACTGACCAGAAAGTTAATGGGGTGGGAGAATTACATGTAACATTTCTAAGGCCGCTCCCCCACCTCGCCGTCGGCGAGCACAGACTCAGACTTCAGTGACAGAACAGGAGATAGGAAGTCCCTCCCACTCCCTGCTGTTGAAGTGAAGATCCCCACAGAGAAGGTAAGGGAATCTTTAGCTCTACTCCTCCCACTATGTGAAAAGGCTGTTTTTACACATTTTTCTGTAGGGGGGTCTGAGTGGCCCACAGCACCTGAAAGGACCAGGGCCCCTCCGTGAGTTTGGGGCCGGGCCACTGACTCCCTCCTCCCTCCACAGACTTGAATGATCAGTGCAGGACTAGCCGGTTTTAAACAGGAGAACGCGTGTATGAATGAAATATACGCGTGATATCCTGTTTAAAACCGGATAGTCCTGCGCAGATTAGGGGCTTGTGACGGGCCCTTCTACCGTCCGGGCCCCCCCGCAGCCGCAGGGGTGGCGGGGGCGGTAGTTACGCCACTGCATGAGTGGGCGGGGCCAAGGCACCCATAAGTGGGCGGGGTCAGATGGGGACAAAGGGGGCCTGCAAATGGAGGGGCCATGGGGTCCATGAGTGGGAGGGTCCATGATTGGGAGGGACTAGGGGCCTTGCAAGAGGAGGGGGGCTGCAAGGGGAGGAGAGACAAGGGCAGATTGACTGTCATCCATTGACATGGTTCCATAGCAGAAGCAGAGAGTGCAGGAGACCTGGTGATGCTGCTGCCATATCACACATATAATGCACAAATCTTCAAAACTATGCAAAATAACAATGAAATAAATTAACAAAAATCTCAGGAGAGCAATTTCTGTCGATTTACTTAAGTCATTTTTGGACCACAGTTCCCCTTATACCTAGATTAATACACTTTACGTGGTTTATGTTTATCAGAGCAGAACAAAAAGAACACAAATGTTTCTATGATTTCCAATAAATAAAATGACAGTTGTTACAGCTTTCAAAATAGACAATAAGGGGCTGATAGAAGGGACTGATGTTTAATTCTAGTTCAAGATCATTTCTCGACTTTCTTTATTGTGCTATTGGGGGTAAAATATCTGTATTAAAGAGTCAGTTTCTAAGCTCCTCCTTTAATATATATTATACATCACTTTGATGCTTTGTTTCCCTTTTAATGTCGTACCCTAACATGCCGACTCCTTTATTCGAACAGGAAATGATACTTTTCACCCTGCAGCTTTTACTGTTAATGACAAAGTTCCTATGTCCTTTAAATGGTAATTATTCAAAACCTCCTCTACCTGCCCTATATACAAGGGACCAATCATAATCGGGGGTCTCATTCCGTACATGAAAAAACGTGAAACAGACATAACTTTTAAGAAAAATCCACCAGGGAGGATCTTGAGAAGTAAGTAAAAATGTAAATAGAGGAATACGATTTACTAACTATAATTTGTCCAACCTGGCACTACAGGGGCCAATCTGTGGATTGGCCCTAACCATCCCTTTTCTCTCATTACCCCAGACATAACTAACCCAATAGTAACTATGCCTACGCTTCTCCTCAATCAAAATAAAACTTGCCAAAAGGAAGAGGGTAATTCCCTCCAAAACGTTGCACCGATGTGTGGTTCACAAAAAATTCATCTATTTCTCACCTTTTGTATTTTCATAGACTGAATCCCTCTGGGGTCCTGATTTTGCACCCCATGCAACAGGTTTTTTTTTCCCTATCCAACTCCAAAACATCTATAGATTAGATTATAGATAAATGGATGTCAGGCTACCGCAGCATGCAGGACAATTACTGTGCCCAACTAAACTAATAATTGTGATTTAAAGTAGCAATTACTCTGAGGTGTGTGTGTTGCTGTATGCCTTAATCCAGTACTGTTTTGCTCTGGTTAATATCCTGCCTCTCTTAACTACTCCTTCATTCCTCGACCTGACTTTTTTTAAACTAAGCATGCTCGGTAATCACTATCATCTAGTACTGAGACATGGATTCCCCAACTGTCACCAATCCAGTTACAGTTTACACCCTTCCAGTTACAGCAAAATCCAGTATTTGCTCACGGTTCAGCTTTCAATCAAGGTAACTTAATGTGGCTGAAGCGCCTTATCTATATTGTATTAAGATAACATGAGTCTTATGGTTCCTTCTAAGGGCAACCATAGTGTAAAATGGAATTTACAAAAAAATTGGCCTGTTAAGTGCATAAAAGTGCATTCCAAGGAAGAGAAATTAAATAAAATATTTATTGATTTTTCTGCCTTTTTAATTTTATACAGAAAAATATCAGTATGTTATGGCTGTACTCTTCGCCACTGAAGAAATAACAGAAATCCCCTTTTAATGCCAAATGTCACATTAGGATATGAGGTCTATGATTCTGCTACTCAGAGCGTGCAGCTATGACAGTGTCATGTCCTATCTGTCTGGAAAGCAAACAAAGTGCCAAATTATAACTGTGCAATACGACACCCCCTAAACTGTCTGCAGTGGTCGGAGACTCACCATCCTCCGGCTCAGTTGCTATGCGAGGATCCTTGGACTCATTGTTCCCTCAGGTATGATAACAAAACAGCATTTATTGTTTTACATTGATTACATTATTGCAATTGTCAATAGCATAATAACGTCTAACCATATAAACATGCATGTATTGTGATTAAAGCATTAATGGATTCTGGGTACAATGGGTTAATGCCATGTCATTAATAATAACTGATTTGACGTGTATGTAACAAACTCATAGAACAAACCATGAACTTCAGTTTAAACAGAAGTTTAAAATCATGTGCTCATAGCAAAATTTGTAGCAACTCCCACAAGAAAAAGCGTGGCTTCACCCATAGAGGAAAACATTTTTAAAATGTATCCAGGGTAAGAACCCCTTGGTGTACAGACACAGTTTTCACCGCTCTGTTCCATAATATTATTGTCTGATGACATATACTTTATGGATGAAAACAGACCATAGAACTGAAACCATTTTCAATTATCAGATAGCGCAATTATCTATTTATATAATATCACCGTGTGTACGGACACCTTTAGAATAGCAAGTGCTACGTAATGTTCTCATGTACAGTAAACGGTTTCCAAGTGTCTTTATAGAATTGTTGTTTTTAAATTGTTGGGGTTACTAAGCCTGTAAATAACATTGACATTTGTAAGTAAGGACAAAGCCACACTGCCACATGTTAACATTTAATGGTGCTAATAGTGCTAATGGTGGAACTAGATGCTCTCCATTGTGTTAAGCCAAATGCACACTATAGATTTCCACTTTTGCCCCAGAATAGCTAACGTAAATGTAAATTGAATGTGATCCCCCATATCAATGAAATAAAAGTGAAAAACAGTATAATTTTTTTTTTATTACAGCTTGATATAGCGGCAATTTATTTTATAATAATATCACTGTATGTACGGACACCTTTAGAATAGCAAGTGCTACTTATAATGTTGATTCTCATGTACAGTAAATGGTTTTGAGTGTCACAAAAACAAAAAATAATAAATACCTAAATGGGACTAATGGACTGGCTGGTAAATAGGGACCGGTGGACTCCTGGCAAACTGGGACTGATGACTGGTTGGAAAATTAGGACTGATGGACTGGTTGGCAAACTGAGACTGACTGACTGGTTGGCAAACTAGAATTTGTGGCTTGGTTTTCAAACTGAGACTGATGGACTGTTTGGCAAACTAGGATTGGTGGAATACTGGCAAGCTTGGGATGGATTGGCTGGAAAACTGTGACTGATGGCTGCAGGAAAATTGGGTCTATGCAAAATCGGATTCTGGCAAAAACATAAAAGAAAGATACTATCTCTCCACTATGAAGGTAATCCTTACACCACTGTTTTTCAATCAATAATTATCTACTAATCTAACCATATCTATCTTCTATGACTCTTGATCCGTTTTGTTCAAATACATATTTTTACATAATATCAGATGTTCTCTACCCGAGTTGACGCAGGGAACTCCTGTTTGTTTTACCAAACTATATTTTATCTAGAAACACATTTCTTTTCAGATCAGTTATGCATCTGCTCTTCCCACACTGGCCGATAAAGTTCAGTTTCCTTCCTTTGTGCGGACTGTTGGAACCGTAGACTCTCAGCCAGTTGCTGTGGTCCAGATGATTGCACATTTTAATTGGACCTGGTGGGGATTTTGGCTTCAATAATGATTATGGAGACCAAGGTGCTCAAAAGTTGAAACAGAGATGCTAAAACAGGGCATTTGTGTTGCCTTTCCAAAACCCCTCCGACCCCAACCAACCAAGAAAAACCTGGAAAAACATTGTCAATACCATTCAAAAGTCCTCAACCAATATCATTGTGCTTTATGCTTATGCAACTGAATTAATTGCTTTGTTTCAAGCTGTGGCTGCTGAAACATAAGAGGGAAAATCTGGATTGCTGTGGGGAGCTGGTTACCTTCAGCTGTTTTTACTCAAAAGAACTATGGGAAACCCTAAAAGGAACCATTGGGCTGCAAATACAGTGCAGATCTGCCTGGCTTCAAGAATTTTTTAAATACCATCCACCCTTCCAAATACCCAAAGACATATTTAAAGGAATTTTGGGAGTAGTCTTTAATTGTAAGTGGTAGAAAAATATCACAGGCATTCTACAACATCCTATGGGAACAATACCGTATTCTGTACAGGAATGAAAAACTGCTCTCGCTAGACAGCTCTGTATATAACCGGAAAACTTCCACTCGCTGTTTTCGTCGTACAATGCTGTATACGCTGTGGCAAACGGCATTCATAATTTGCTCTCCTGTAAGTCAGGATCAGGGCCTTTTATTAACAGCTCTTGTGCAAATCTTAGGATTTTCAACCGTGGCAGGTATGGCAAGTTCCCAAGTGTGCAAATGCAAATAAAAAAGATTGATAGGTGTGTAAACAGAGATGGGAATAAATCTAAAAATCAGCTTCCATTTTCTATTGTTAAAGGAGAATGGTAGGGTATTAGGGTAGGACACACTTGTTAACTTGTTAACACTTGTTAACGTGAGGTCATATCGCAGTTGCGATCCAATCGCACATTGAAAAGCATGCGCTAGTGTTGGCCAATTGGTCCGGCCACACAAGGTGCGCCGCGATGCGGTGGGCTGCTATACGCTTTTCGGAGCGCATGAGATCACCATTTTTTTAGCAATCAAATATTGTCCCATAGACGCAGCAAAAGCACAGGACAAGGCCACAATCGCACCAGAAACATGCATGCGATTGCGGTTCATTGCAGTGTGACCTCACCCATAGAGGAAAAGAATTTTAAAATGTACCCAGGGTGGGGACCAAAAGCGCTAGGTCCTCACCCCTGGTGTACAGCCGGTAGTCAGAATACTTCCATTCCTGGTGCTCTCTGTTCCGTAATATTATTGTCTGACAATAACAGACCAATAGAATGAACCAATTTCATTATCAGATATAGCGGCAGTTTTTATCTATTTATAATATATCACCGTGTGTACGGACACCTTTAGAATAGCAAGTGCTACGTAATGTTCTCATGTACAGTAAATGGTTTCCAAGTGTCTTTATAGAATTGTTGTTTTTAAACATAATGTAATGTATTAAAATCGTTATTTATTGTGTTATAGACCCTATGTAAAGCTAATGCAAGATGAGATTGTTGAATACTTTGTATACCTGGTTAGATGTTTCCTACTTTCTTGGTGGACTTGTTTTAGTTTTATTTGGAATAACCCAAAAAAAGACAGAGATATAGGCAGTTTTTGTCTGACATTAGTCCAACACCAACGCTACCCAATGTACTATCAGGTTAGTGTGGGTTTTGAACTACTTTTGCGGTGGTCAAGACATTTCCAATAATTTTTGGAAATAGCGCGATGTAGCCAATGTAGTATTGGCTGAGTTAAGATAAGCGCAACAATTTTGGGCTAATCGTAACGCTATTCCTACAGTCCATACGGATCTGATGCAACCAGAAAACATTGCGTCTTACTTGACCCGGATCCCACAATGCAGTCTCCACTGCGAATCTCAATCAGGTAAATCACCTGTTCTGCCATCGGCCCGATTGTTTCTGCATGATGTTAGAATGATGTCAGAATGTATATACAACATTTATTATCATTATTTTGTTTTTGTTCTTTTTTTTTACTATTGTTTTAAACAAAATATTACATTAGTTGGCTTTTCCTGTCCAATGGGGACTGTCAACATTTTTTTATTATGTGCTGTATGTTAAACAACCCCAGTATAACCTCAACCAGGAAATTTTCTCCGTCCCTGTGTTGTGATACTTTATATACTCTATGGGGGAGATGCAATAAATTTCCCTATCACAACTGACCTGCACTTGTTCCCGCGATGTAGTAACCACTTTATGACTGTTATATTATCCTTTGAATGTGGCTTAAAAGCCACAATTGAAAAGGCTTTAATTTTGGGGCAAAACCCCCCAAAAATAATCAATAATCATTGTTAAATGCATTTACTGGCTTATGTAATAAATGTTCTGATGCTAGTGTTGTCTCAACCAACCAAGCTTTCAAATAGCAAATAACATCTGATTGGTTGAGGCAAAATTAACACCATTTTTAACTGTAAGAACATTCATTACATAGGCCTGGAAATCTCTTGCACTGTGCAATTTCCAGAAGTCTTTGGAAATGGTGCAGGCAATGCGAAATGAGTGCAAAACTCAATATTACATCGGTTAGCATGGATTTTGTACTTATTTTTCCCCTTAGCATGGGATATTGCATGTCCCTGTAAGTTCTTCTAAAGGTAAGAAGCACCTGCCAACAGTAGCCAATCACGTTTTTTAACTGCAGTAACCCAGTAAAAAGCAAACATCTGATTGGGTGATGCAGCACGGGGCCCACAGGCAAAACTTTAGCACCTCTTATCAGCTCCTTTATTTGCGTTCCTGTGTTTCTCTGATGCAATTAACTCATCACCTATTGTTTTCCCTCTAGCTTTTTTACTACATTAAAAAAGTAAACCTCCTAAACTCTGCTGGAGAGAGAGTCGCGTTTGATGAGAGGGGTGAGCTAAAGGGGCTGTACAATGTTTTAAACTGGCAAGTGTCACCTGATCAGAAAGGGAGTCTGGTAAAAAGTTGGAATTTTCGATGACTGGGGACCAAAGGGGAGAAGTTGATCTTGAATGAAAGGTCCATCTTCTGGGAGATCAATATCGCAGGTCATATACCAAACATTAACAGGCATAAATAATGCTAAAATGTTATTGTGTCTCCATAAACTGTCATGTAACTAACCCCAAAGTGCATTTTACTGCTATGATATTCCACAATACGCCACATCTGCTTGATATTTCTTATTTGCACTGATTAAAAAAGGGACCCATTAAATTCAATGGGGACAAATTAAATGTTCTGATAAAATACAGATAAAATAGCAATGGAAATTTACTGTAAATGGCTCTGGGACCTTGGAAATTATCTTACGAACATGTACTCATCACCAAAACTTGTTTAATTACTAACAGGGAGATCTAATAAAAGTTCTTATTGTTAAAAATGGTGCTAAATTTCCACCAACCAATCAGACCTTAGCTTTCAAATGGTAAATAACATCTGATTGGTTGGGGAAAAATTAGCACCATTTTGACGTCATCACGCAGCCGCATTGTACTACTGGGAAAACGCCGCCCTCCGCTTCCTCTTCAACAGTATAGCCTGTGGGAGCAGTTGTTTTGGGCTGGTCGGATCCTGGTGGGCTGATCCTGGTGTGGCGATCTGGTGGGCTGAGAATTTGCTACCAGTAACTGAGAAATTCCCATTTGCTGCCAGTATATAATAAAATTGCCAGTTCGCTTGCATTATGTGATGAAATTGCCAGTTTACTACCAGTATGTGATGAAATTGTCAGTTTGGTACCAGTATGTGATGAAATTGTCAGTTTGGTACCAGTATGTGATGAAATTGTGAGTTTATTTATCACTATGTGTAGCTATCTCTCTGTCTGCCTATTTGTGTCTCACAGGCTATCTACCGATCCTTATTAAGTAACTAATAGGTTTGGCTTAAATTTTGCACCGAGCTATGTAAAGCAAATAAGAGTTCCCATAAGTGCCCTGATTTTCTTAGATCCTGAGACACCCATGGTTATGGCAGATTTCAAGGGTTAGCGAACACCACATTTAAGGGTTATCGCCCCCCATTCCATATGCCAATGGCAGATGTATGAAAACTAAACTCCCAGCTACAAGCATGCTGGGAGTTGTAGTTTCCAACATCTGGAGTGACAAAGATGGGGTTACTTTATGGGATTACTGTCCATTTAAAGGACAACTAATGCCTCAAAACAATATAGAATCAGGAGGATGGTATATATTGTTGAAAAGATTACCTTCTGATTCTGTATTGTTTTGAGGCTTTAGTTCCCTTTAAATGGACAGTATGCATACAGTATAGCCATACTGGATTTGGCTATTACTGTATGAGAATTCTGCTGTACATTTAAAGGGCAACTAAAGCCTCAACAATCAGAAGGCAGTAGTGGTCATAATTTCAACCCTTGGCTTATCAAGTTTTCCTATTTTTTTAGGTAAAATAGGTACCTCGGCTTATACTCAGGCCGACTTATACCAAGTATTAAGGTACTCTCGCTGACTGTTTATTAAAATGCATTATTGCATTACTATGTCTACTATGTAACTTGTACATTACAGTGACAGCTGGCAGTGTACTATTGGGTTCAATGTACAGTATTGTGGAATTTCATTTAAAGATGTAACAAATTAAAATAAGTTTTGTATAAATCAATTTAAATGTAATTCCAATCCCCAAACGAATCCCATATAATGGCTAAATTGTACCATATCTACCATTAGAAAATGTGTTAAGACTTGTACATCTGATCTGTATATGTTACAGGTCCCATCCTCTGTGTGCTGCAAGCACTGCCTCCCTGGATACCGGAAAGCTCCCAGAGAAGGAAACCTTTTTGCTGTATGATTGCATCCCTTGTTCAGATGGGGAGATTTCCAATGTCACAGGTATCTTATATACTAACCACAATGTGGGAGGGATCAGAGAAGGTACGCACGAGAGGATGTGTGCGGTGGGGGGTTTGCTAGTGTTTCATAATACACCCAGTTTTGACAGAGCTGAAACATGCGAGTGCTGCAGGTGTTTTCAAATTGAGTGGCACACAAATACACAATACGGAATAGACAGAAGAAGACATGTCAGTAAGCAGGTCCAGGCTTTTCAGTAGAAGACCTTCACAGCCTCTATATTACTATGGCCATTTTAAATATTGCGGCTGTTGGTAAAAAACAAGAATCTTTTCCTTGTCTGTACATTATTAAATCTTATTATATCTAAGCTGCTTGTTTTTTATTAATGGGCTGGAAGGATCATTTTTGTCAATAACTAAAAGACAAATGACAGGCAGTTTTTTATACAGTAGGAAGAACTTTTTATAAAGAATGGTAGGTAGACAAATGGATGGATGGATAGGTTGGTAGGAAGTAGGTATGATAGATAGATAGTTAGATAGATAGATAGGTTGGTAGGAAGTAGGTATAGTAGATAGACAGAGACACACAGATGGATGGATGGATAGGTAGGTAGGAAGTAGGTATAGTAGATAGATAGATAGATAGATAGCAGAGATAGATAGTCAGAGATAGATAGATAGATAGATAGATAGATAGATAGATAGATAGATGGATGGATGGATAGATAGACAGATAAATGGATGGGTTGGTAGAAAGTAGGTAGATAGGAAGTTAGGAAGTAGGTAGGTTTATACAGACAGATAGATGGATGGATAGGTAGGTAGGAATAGTAGTAGATAATGGACAGATAGGTAGGGAGTAGGTAGATAGATGGACAGATAGGTAGGAAGTAGGTATATAGATAGATAGATAGATGGAAGATAGGTAGGAAGTAGGTAGATAGATGGACAGATAGGTAGGAAGTAGGTATGTAGATGGACAGATAGGTAGGAAGTAGGTGATAGATCTATCTCTGCTATCTATCTATCTCTGCTATCTATCTATCTATGCTAGCTATCTATCTATCTATCTCTGCTATCTATCTATCTCTGCTACCTATCTATCTATCTAATCTATCTATCTCTGCTATCTATCCATCTATCTATCTATCCATCTATCTATCTATCTATCTATCTATCTATCTATCTATCTATCTATCTATCTATCTATCTCTGCTATCTATCTATCTCTGCTATCTATCTATCTATCTATCTATCTATCTATCTATATATATCTCTTCTATCTATCTATCTCTGCTATCTATCTCTGTCTATCAATCAATCTATCTGTCTGTCTATCTATCTATCTATCTATCTATCTATCTATCTATCTATTTATGCTATCTATCTATCTATCTATCTATCTAATCTATCTATCTCTGCTATCTATCTCTGCTATCTATCCATCTCTCTATCTATCTCTGCTATCTATCTATCTCTGCTATCTATCCATCTATCTATCTATCTCTGCTATCTATCTATCTATCTATCTATCTCTGCTATCTATCTATCCTATCTACAGGGGGAATCCCCAGTGGGCCCACAGCCCACTCACCAAGAAAACAGAGAAAACTGCTAATATTTAAATACACAACCAAAGGGGCATTAAAGGGCATGTCTAACCAAAACTAAAATTTAACCCGTTACTGGCCCCACTGTATAGTGTTAAAAAACACTGGAGCTGTCTGTGTGTCATCCAGATGCTTGCTCCTTCCCTGACGTCCCTGAGGACTCTGACATGCGCAGGGGATCCCTCCCTCCCTCTGGATCCATTCAGGCTGTTTGGTGCCTTCTGGCAAGCAGAGGGTCGGAAGCAGAGCACCGAGGGAACGAAGGAGTGTAAGTATATTTCTGAGGCTTGTTTTACAAATCTAATTTGGTGGTTGGGACTGGACTGGGGTGCCCTACACTACAGAAAGTTTTTGTTTTTGGGGTGGACATACCCTTTAAGACATGCATTATAATTAACAATAGTCATTCTGACTAAAATCGATATATAAAATGTAATTGAAATATAAAATTTTAGGGCCCCTAAACTCATCCTGGAGGGCCCCTGGTCTCTGATATCCTCATGGGCCCCAACACCCCTGAGCAAGGGGGTTGTATATCGATTGTTAAAACATTAATAAAATGGTGCGTAGCCTAGAAATTGTAGATGACTTCTCCAAACCTAGATGTCTTCTTAAACCCCCCTCTGTCTGTGGTTCTTAATAAGACTACAAAACACTTAACTAATGTCGATCCCTCCTACAATGCAGATAACCCGGTAAGACAATTGAAAATCCCGGGGCGGGTGCGACCACCCGCCGCGGGTTGCCTGCCCCTTCCGCCGCGGGAGGCTAGTATCGGCTGACTTCGCCACCTTCAAGGTGCCGATACTAGCAGAGCGAAACCAGTACCGCCGCTTTATAAATAGAAGCGGCGGTAACAGGTAAGTATCGCCGCGAAGGGTTAACGCTTCGTTAACTTTTCGCGGCCGTTTTCAGACTTTTATAAATCGCGTTAAACGCGATTTATGCGTTAATGTCCGCGAAAACGGCCGCGAAAAGTTAACGAACCTTTATAAATATGCCCCTATTTAAAAGAGCTTAGTTCAGTTCTATCTAGACCACTGTTTCTCATCTTTTCAGATTCACTTTTGTCTGGTGATGTGCCACTGGATTGGAAAAAAGCCAATGTAATACCAATATTCAAAAAAGGTAGTCGTTCACAGCCTGGTAACTATAGACCTGTAAGCCTAACATCAGTGGTAGGGAAGGTGATGGAAACTTTGTTAAGGGATCATATCCTTGACTTTGTCTCCAGAGATCATCTTATTAGTAGTAGTCAGCATGGATTTATGAGAAATAGATCATGCCAGACAAATTTAATTGGTTTTTATGAAGAAGTGAGTAAGAAGTTAGATTCAGGCACAGCTGTGGATGTGGTATATTTGGATTTTGCAAAAGCCTTTGATACTGTGCCACATAGGCGACTAATGTATAAACTGAGGACTGTTGGCCTTGAAGAAAACATTTGTTCATGGATAGAGAACTGGTTATTGGACCGCAAACAGAGAGTGGTGGTTAATGGAGCTACATCTATGTGGGCTAAAGTTCTAAGCGGAGTTCCTCAGGGTTCTGTACTGGGGCCGCTTCTGTTTAATCTGTTTATAAATGACTTAGAAGGGGGCATTGAGAGCAAGGTCTCTGTGTTTGCTGATGACACTAAATTATGCAGAGCTTTGGAAACTTCCAATGATGTGCAAGTGCTGCAAGCAGACCTAGATAGATTATCAAAATGGGCAGCAGAATGGCAGATGAGATTCAATGTTGATAAATGTAAGGTGATGCATTTGGGATTTAATAATCCCTGTGCCACCTACACCATAAATAACTCTGTGTTAAGTGCATCTGAAATGGAAAAAGATTTGGGGGTTCTGGTAGATAACAGACTTAGCTGTAGCAAACAATGCCAGGTAGCAACAGCTAGAGCTAGCAAGATATTGTCTTGTATAAAGAGGGGAATGGAATCAAGAGAGAAAAATATTATTCTCCCTCTTTACAAGGCACTGGTAAGGCCACATTTGGAATATGCGGTGCAGTTTTGGAATCCCATATACAAAAGGGACATCTTGGAAATTGAGGCAGTTCAGAGAAGGGCAACTAAATTAATAAGGGGAATGGAGGGGCTTGAATATGCAGGCAGATTAGACAAGTTAGGGCTGTTTACATTGGAGAAGCGGCGGTTGCGTGGGGACATGATAACCTTATACAAATATATTAATGGCCCATACAGTGAACTCTCTGGTGCATTGTTCACTAATAGGTCATATCAGAGGACTCGTGGACATCCTTTAAGGTTGGAAGAAAAGAAGTTTCATCTTCAAGTTAGGAGAGGTTTCTTTACAGTGAGAACGGTGAAACTGTGGAACTGTCTTCCAGCAGAGGTGGTAATGGCAAGTTCATTGAATAACTTTAAAAAAGGCCTGGATAAGTTTCTAAAACTAAAAAATATTGAGAATTACTGGTATTAATGCATATAGATCTGGTTGATCCAGGGATACTTTCCGATTGCCGTTTGGAGTCAGGAAGGAATTTTTTCCCCCCTTTTTCCTCTGGATCAACTGTTAGGTAGGGTTAAAAAAAAAAAAAAAAAAAAAAGTGAATAGGTTGGACTTGATGGACGAATGTCTTTATTCAACCTTAATTACTATGTTACTATGTTACTATGTTACTATCTTCACTCCTCAGTGTGTAATCCGGCCGCTCTGCCTCTACCTGTCTGACGTAAAGAAGCTATGTCTTAACTCCTGTTATTCAATAAAACTTGCAGGAGACAGGAGAGAACCTACCGCTGATCGATCCATCTTCTCATTGACAGTCTCTGACGCATCCCTCGAATTGTGTAAGGGAGCATGGATCAAGTCGGGACCTGTCAATGAGCAAGTGCTGGAGTGACGGAGCTTGCACTGTATGCACATGAGCTGTGCATACACATACAGAGCGATCTCTGTCCGGACCTGCCAGAGAACCCAACGCTGGAGCCAGTGGCATAACTAGAAATCACTGGCCCCCCCAGCAAAACTAAGATGGGGCCCCTATCTGTGCTTCATCCACAGTGGTTCCACAATTCGAAGGAATTTTTTCCCCCTTTTTAGCTGGTTTTTTTTGCCTTCCTCTGGATCAACTTTTAGGAAGGGTTAATAAAAAAAATTAAAAAAAAGAGGGTGGATAGGTTGGACTTGATGGACGTATGTCTTTATTCAACCTTAATTACTATGTTACTATGTTACTATGTTACTATGGTTTTCTGGGAGGAGGCTTTATCTGTCATTGGAAAAATAAGATGATTGGACTCCCGGGCCCCCCTGCGGTTACTCCCCCTGCTCCCCTGTAGTTACGCCCCTGGAGCACGATCGTGGGTAAGTTCTCTTTGTTCCTTGCCTGCTCCTGATCATTTCATTAAAGAACGAGAGGAAATACATAGCTCCTTTATCTCCTACTATAATAATTTTGTCATGGAGATACCTTTTATCAAAAATATGCAAAGATCACAACAAAAAATTAAAGCATGTGATAAATAGTAACATGTAAAGACATACGTCCATCTACTGTAGTCCAAAATGTTTAGGCTACTCACAAGCTGGACCCTACCTAAAAGTTGATCCAGTCCTTCCTGACTCCAAATGTGAATCGTTAGGGATCCATCCACACAGGAGCAACACGCTTAAAATCCTTTGTCTTTATTTAAATTCTAAGTATCATAAATACACACGGCTCATTTTACAGACATCACAGAGACAATGTGCAACGTTTTGGATCTCACAATCCTTTGTCAAGCCAAAAAGAGCTGCCACTTGCATTTCCTTTTATACCTTTAAAGGTATAAACCTGAACTGCAAGCAGGGGGCAGGATTGGCAGCCGTGCCCCTGATTGGCTGAGAGGCAGCCAATCACGGACGCGGCTGCCCGCAGTTCAGAATGCCGGGGGAAAGAGGTAAGGTAAGTAACTATCGGGGGAGTCTCTGGAAAATTTAATAATGCGGTTGGGGCTGGGGGAAGGCAACCTACTAATGGGCAAAGGGTTTTAATGGTAGGGGGAGGGCTTGCAAAACAGGAGGGGGAGGGTGGGAGAGGGAGGGGGAGGGAGGCCTGCAGTGCGCAGGACAAAATTCTACCGGAGGAGAGACAGGAGGCAGAGTCCTATATGGACTCTGCTATCCTCCTGGTGGACAGTTTTTTAGACTTTGGGGGGGAATCCAGGAGAACCATTTGGAGCTGGTATGTAAGGTAAGGATTTTATTACACTACAGAGTGGGGCCAGTTGTGGGGGGGATTATAGTTTTGGGGGTGGACATGCCCTTTAATCTGTCTTGTAAAAGGATTGGCTAGAGGATAGTAGTGGGTGTGACCAACTTTAACAAGTACCTGCAGTATCTTAGTACTGAGCATGTGTAAAGAACATAATGGTCAGTGACCACACTGCATGATAATGGAACACTGGGAAATAACACACAAACCTTATGTTACTTATAATGTTAGATTATAAGTAAAATTTCTCAACAACATTATTAAAATGAGATGTGAGACACTAATTACTGTTTTTATAAAAAGGAGATCTGCCTTCTAATTCAATGTTGTTTTGAGGTTTTACTTGTCCTTTAAGTACAATATCCTCTAGAGGCCACAGGTGTAACATTGTAGCAGTATGTTCCTTACTTTTAAAATTAGCATATATATACAAAATTAAAAACCTTTTTGAACTAGAGATCTCACATTGTATTCCTTGTTCATACCTTTTGGCTGAAGACTATTCTGTCTCCGAATCCACCTTGCCTATAAACCGGAGTTTTTTTATTTTTAAAATGAGCCTAAAAGGCTGAACTCAGCTTATACTCAAGTCACAGCAATTCTTTTCTGTCCTGATTCTCAATCAGCTTTGTAGGACCGGCAATTCCTATGCGGTCTTAGCTTTAGGGGCTGCAATCTCCCAATCTCCCCATCCGATTTTCATGAAACCTATGATGGGTCAAGGGGGCTAGGGGGGCACTTGAATGCTGCCCCCCGATTGCCCCTAGCTTCCTTTAAAAGGCAGCATGCACCAAAAGTGCCCAGAGCGTACCCGCACGAGAATTGTTGGTCCCACAATGTAGGTTGAAGATTGCCGTTATGGGAGACCCGGTGACCTCCTTCGGTGGCAGGGGCAGTAGTTTCTCCACTAATGAGAAATAAAATTTACCCCATAAGAAAACTTTTAGTGACTACTAGTATTGGTTCAACTGCTTACCAGAATGAGCAGTGTTCTTAACAGCATTTCATTTTTTGATTTAAAAAAAAAAATATTTGAAAAAAATAAAAAACTGGTGTATATTATCTCACTAGGACACACAAACAACCGCCCATACACGTGCAGAACGCAAGGTCGGCCTCAGAGGACAGGATGCGGCATAGCCAGAACCTAATATGGCCTGCTCAACCCTGCCCCCATCCAAAGGAAAAACGACCAGTTGCCTTGGGCACCAGGGATACACACTATCAAGCACCTACCTTTGAGACCCCTATTAAAACTAGATAACTAGACCCACGAATTTATGTACAATATATATAAACATGAATTAAGTCCTAAGCTAAGAACTTCACACCTACAAGGCTCATTGCAGTTGGTGGTGAGCAAGAGGCACAGCAAAACTCCTTAAAGGAAAATTACACCCCTCAAAAACAAGTCCAATACTGTGCGGAATGCTTGAGCGGGGACACGCATGATACAAACGCATGTCGTTATTCGCATGCGTGTAGCCGTTCATTCAGGCATTATTCCTTGATCTGACTGCTGCATTTTACCACAGTTAATCCACCAAGATCAAGTGGGCTTCATTAAAAATTGACAGTCAATAGATAATACGAGAATTATCGATCTGATAGATTGGTCAAACAAGAAGAACATCACATCTCTCTTTATAACCCTAGACGACGAAAAGGCCTTTGATCGCTTAAATTGGACATACCTAAGCAAAACCTTAGACAAAGTCGGAATGAAAAACAACTTCAAAAAAGCAATTATGGCACTATATACCAAACCCTTAGCAACAAAAGAATAAACACCATGCACATCAGTCTTAAATGTCTGTGTTACACCAAAGTGTAACGTTTCGGTACATGAGCTGTACCTTCTTCAGACAATCAAGCAACAGAATTTTTTTTCCAACATGCTATCTATCCCATTCAATATAACCAATGGAACCAGACAGGGATGTCCAATATCCACTCTAATATTCGCCTTATCGATGGAACCCCTAGCCGAAACTATCCGCTCAGATAGTAACATCACTGGAATTACAATAGGAGATACATCACATATAATCGCACTTTTTGCGGACGATGTAATACTGATAGTAACCAACCCAACTATCTCCTTGTTCAAAATCATATTGCCCAGTTCAGCAAGGTGTCATACTATAAAATCAATGAAAAGAAATCACAAGTTTTGGGAAACAACCTATCCGGAGCACTCAAAATCTTCTTATCAAGTAAATACAGATTCTCATGGGAAACAAAAGAAATAACCTACCTGGGGATCAAGATATCCTCTGACCTCAAAGAATTATTTCAATTAAATTTCTCTTCACTAATGGAAAAAGTCGAACAACAAACCAAAAAATGGAAACCACTAATGTTATCTATAACAGGCAGAATAAACGTCTCCAAGATGGTGATTCTACCACAATATCTATACCTGTTCAGATCAATCCCAATCACTCTTCAAGTTCCTTCTTTATGAGAGCCCAGAAAAACATCACTAGATTTATTTGGGGACAAAACAGAGCCGGAATAAACAACAATATAATGACCAAACCACGTAAAATGGGAGGTATGGCAGTACCCATTTTGAATGATTATTATCGGGCAACACTACTAGATCAGACTAGATATTGGTGGAACAGCGATGCCAACACAAAACTGTGGTGCGATATTGAAAAATATATGTGCCAATGCAAAAATTTTACAAAAGTTATGGGAGCAATCCTATTAGGAAATAAGTCTATACACTACTCATTTACTATACCTAATGCAACAAAAAACAATTGGAGAAATATCCAAAAAAACCAAACTCTATTATATCCTATATATGACTATATCCCTATCGAAAGTCTGGAACTATTGATCCCTAACTTCCGAACCAACTGGAATGAAAACCTACTAACAGTGATAGACCAGCTATATAAACATGGAAATATAATCTCTTTCAACACATTGCAAAAACAATATCATCTAAACCCCCAAGACTTTTATAAACATATTGCAAGAAATTTCCTAAATATCTAAATCCAAATCTAAATGGAATCCACAGAATTACAATTTATAACCTCTAATATTCCACCTAAAGGAATCACAACCTTTTACTCCATGATAAATAGTAAAGACACCATGATCAAATTGAAATTAAAATGGGAGGAGGAATTGGGAAAAGCCTTCTCAACAGAGCAATGGTCCAACGCTGCAATAATACCATTTAAAGTCTCCAGATGCTCACAGCACTGGGAAGCAGAAAAAAACCTCTCATTAAGATATTATAGAGCCCCGGTAATTAAGGACCAAATGGAACTCCCAATACTCACCTCTATGTTGGAGATGCGGATCTTCTCAAGGAAATCTCTCCCACATATTCTGGTCCTGTAACAAAATCAAGAAAACATGGTTCAAAATACAAAAACAAGAGCTGCCACTTGCATTTCCTTTTATACCTTTAAGTACAATAACCTATAGACTCTAAAGGCCATGGGTGTAACATTAAAACATATTGAAAATAATGATTTGTTGCATTTTTTACTGATGTCACTATGACATTAGCATGACATCATCATTTTGTACAGAGTTGGATTTTGATCCAAAAAAGAATTGCACTTTATGTGACTACTTATTCTATATCTTTTAATAGTGTTTAATAATGTTTAAATGTATTTTATATCTTTTAATAGTGTTTAAATGTATCTTGGTGCATTTTTTGTAATGTCCCTATGACATCAGCATGACATCATCATTTTGTAGAGATTTGGATTTTGACCGAAAATGCATTGCACTTGGTGTCTGTGTTTATTCTTTATCTTTTAATAGTGTTTAAATGTGACTGGGTGCATTTTTTTGTGATGTCACTATCTTAATTTTGCACAGAATTTTATTTTGACCCTAAGAAGCATTGCACTTGGTCTGCAATGCTTATTCTATATCTATTAATAGAGTTCAAATATGTCTAAGTGCATTTTTTGTGATGTCACTATGACATCAACATGACATCATCAACTTGCACAGATTTGGATTTTGATCCAAAAAGCATTGCACTTGGTGTGACTTTTGATTCTTTATCTTTTAATGGTGCTCAACTGTATCTTTTTTTTAGTGAATTCACTATGACATAAGCATGATGTCATAATTTTGCACAGATTTGGATTTTGTTCCAAAAGAACCATTGCACTTGATGCGAGATCTCATTCTTTATCTTTGAATAGTGTTCAAATGTGTCTGTGTGCATTTTTAGTGATGTCACTATTACATCAGCATGACATCATAATTTTGTGCAGAATTTAAATTTGACCCTAAGCATTGCACTTGGTGTGATTTCTTATTCTATATCTTTTAATAGTGTTTAAATGTACCTTGGTACATTTTTTAGTCACTATGACATCATCATGACATTATTATTTTGCACAGATTTGGACTTTAACCCAAAAACCATTGCACTTGGTGCAACTTTTTATTCTTTATCTTTTAAAAGCTTCAAATGTGCCTGGGTGCATTTTTAGTGATGTCACTATGACATCAGCATGACATCACAATTTTGTACAGAATTGGATTTTGACTAAAAATGCATTGCACTGGGTGCGGCTTCTTATTCTAAATCTTTTAATAGTGTTAAACAATTCTAAATCTTTTAATAGTGTTAAAATATGTCTTGGCGTATATTTAGTGATGTCACTATGACATCATCAAAACATCATCATTTTGCACAGATTTGAATTTTGATCCAAGAAAGCACTGCACTTGGTGCCACATTTTATTCTTTATCTTTTAATAGTGTTTAAATTTGTCTGGGTGCATTTTTTGGTGATGTCACTTTGACATCAGCATGACATCATAATTTTGCAGATTTGGATTTTGACTGAAAAATCATTGCACTTGGTGTGACTTCTTATTCTATATCTTTAAATAGCGTTAAAATAGTCTGAGTGCATTTTGTAGTGATTCCACAATGACATCGGCATGACATCATAATTTTGCACAGATTTGGACTTTGATCCAAAAAGCATTGCACTTTGGACTTTGATCCAAAATTGGATCTTTGATCCAAAATTGGACTTTGTTCCAAAAAGCATTGCAACTTTTTATTCTTTATCTTTTAAAAGTGTTTGTCAGGAAAGTGTTCAGTGACTTGGCAAGAATGGGTAAAAAGGGACAGTTCAGTGGAAATGATCAATATTTGTTAAATTGTTAGTTTGTGTAATGTCTTAATTATTCTACATATTCTCTCCAATTTTGAAAAATCAGTTGATTTCATACCCTTTGTTGTTCCCTGCTGTTGACATTAGTAAGATGACATTTTAGGTTCTAATGGTCCTTCTTCTTCCCAGGATGCACCACATCCTTGGAATGTTCCTAAAAGTAATTTCTACTGATTGGCTGTTGGATGGGTCAAAGATGCTCAGATCTTTACTGAGCAACTGAATCAACCCAGGCGCTGGGTCAAGGGCAAGACCATAACGGTCTCTACTAGGGGTCCTGCAAACAGGAAGTCAGTATTTTGGTTGCGTTTATTTTTACACAGACAAAATGCTGAATGGGCAGGTTAAGGTCATTGGGATGAAAATATACTGCTCTTTTTTCTGAAAAGTACATGTATTTGCACTGAACTTCCCCTTTAAACTATTGGTATTATTTCTGGCAAAGGACCAATAAAATACCATTCCACCCTGGAACAGTCCTATTGTTTATATTATGATTAGTGAAGCATGGAACCAGATCTTCTTTTCCAGCCAATGTGGGGCTGAACCATGTATCTGGAATTCTTTTCAGCTAGGGGTCTGGTTGGTACTTTAAGAGGTAATTTTAAGGACAACCATACATGTAAAAAAAATGTATTTCGGTATTGGAATATGTAAGACAGAAACCAATATTATACTTGTGAATGGGAAAGTAGGCCCCTTAAAAATGGTCAATATCCCAATACAATGTACATATCTACATTTACATGGAATCTGCCTAACTGAGGGGGAATGAATGCTTTTGGCTAGTCGTAAATCTGGATGTTACTAGACACTCCCACCTCATGCATAGCCCAGGAGTAGGGGCATATTTATAAAGGTTCGTTAACTTTTCGCGGCCGTTTTCGTGGACATTAACGCATAAATCGCGTTTAACGCGATTTATAAAAGTCTGAAAACGGCCGCAAAAAGTTAACGAAGCGTTAACCCTTCGCGGTGATACTTACCTGTTACCGCCGCTTCTATTTATAGAAGCGGCAGCCCCTCCTAGCCTTCCGTTCCGAGATTGCCGCGAGCGGGTAACGGGTTGGGAGGGGCGGGGGGCTTCCCGGCAGCCCCTCCTAGCCTTCCGTTCCGAGATTGCCGCGAGCGGGTAACGGGTTGGGAGGGGCTGCTGGGAAGCGGTGGCGGGTGGTCTCCGCCGCCGCGGGGGGTTGTGGGCGGGCGTGTCTCCCGGGGCGGGTGCGACCACCCGTCGCGGGTTGCCTGCCCCTCCCCGCCGCGGGAGGCTAGTATCGGCTGACTTCGCCACCTTCAAGGTGGTGAATAAACAGCCGATACTAGCAGAGCGGCGGGGAGGGGCAGGCAACCCGCGAGGGTGGTCGCACCCGCCCCGGAGACACGCCCGCCCACAACCCCCCGCGGCGGCGGAGACCACCCGCCACCGCTTCCCCGCAGCCCTCCCAACCCGTTTACCCCTCGCGGCAATCTCGGACGGAAGGCTAGGAGGGGCCTGCCGGAAGCCACCCCGCCCCTCCCAACCCGTTCCCCTCGCGGCAATCTCGGAACGGAAGGCTAGGAGGGGCTGCCGGGAAGCCCCCCGCTCCCCTCCCAACCCGTTACCCCCCGCTCGCGGCAACTCGACGGAAGGCTAGGAGGGCTGCCGCTTCTATAAATAGAAGCGGCGGTAACAGGTAAGTACCCGCGAAGGGTTAACAACGCTTCGTTAACTTTTTTGCGGCCGTTTTCAGACTTTAAATCGCGTTAACGCGATTTATATATGCGTTAATGTCCACGAAAAACTGCCGCGAAAAGTTAACGAACCTTTATAAATATGCCCCTAAGTGTTATTTGTTTGGGGACAGATGTGAAACTGGATTTATATGACAATGTTTTTACTATAATGATGTTTGCACCTGTAGCAAAGGATTAGAAAAATTTTACATTATGAGACACTATACACATACGTGTACCTCACCTGTTATAAGGGGAGTATTATGCAAGCACAAACCTCTGATGAAGTGAGTGCTTAGAGTCACGAAAGCAAGTAAACAGATTTGTAGATACAATTCCTTAGAGTTCAATATTGGGCTCCAAATCCCACTCCACTCCGTCTGTAGTGATAAAACATCCTAAGGTACAAGCAATGTAGGAGAGCCACAGGCAGGAGTTGAAAGACTTTTGTTTGGTGCACTGGAGTAACATGTCTCGGAGCCGTGTGCTCCTTTATCAAGCTTTATTTATACTTAATGAAGGAGCACTCCAGTGCACCAAATAAAAGTCTTTTTGCAGTCCAACTCCTACCGGTGGCTCTCCTACATTGCTTGTATTTTTAGAGTCACAAAATGTGTCAGGGTGTTCACTTCCCTCTCACTCGATTCCCCCTTTTTTAAGGGGGTGGCCTTAAAAAAAGACGCACTGCTAAATTGGTGGTGGTGCGCTGTGACCAACACTGCCCATGAAAACTCTTTTAGGAATCCCTCCCTTGGAAATCCTGCGCTTGCTCCTGAGGAGTTTGGAAAAGAGAACGCAAACTCTAGAATAAATATCTCGCTTTAGGAATGTTGATTAGCAAAGTAACTATTGCAGCCTTGAGATTTCTGGGGGGGGTTAGATAAGTAGGATTTATGTGTGGGAGGGGGTAGTCATGTTCTTTAAAATCAATTCATAAAAAAACATGCAATGATCAAAAAAGGATGTTGTGAAACATAGTAACATGGTATTGGTGGTTGAATTAAGACATAGGTCAATCTAGTCCAACCTTTATAGCCAACTCATTGGCCGGCCCTACAGTTGATCAAGTCCTTCATATATCCAAGAAGGAATTGGAAAGGATCCCTTAATCAACAAGAACTATATGTACTACTCTGTCTGGATCATCCCTGCACCCAGTAACTGTAGGTCTAAGTTTGTTTGGGCTGGGGCTAGACTTTAATGGTGATAAAATGTCAAATGACCATTGAGGGAAGCAGATTAAGACCCCCGTGGTGGGAGCCCCCCATCCCCCTTTTACTTACCTGCACTGGCCCACTTTTCTGCACGCTGACCCCATACCTATAGGCAGCATTCAAACATTGTTTCAGGTATAAAAACATTTAGGAACACCTCTGGGGATAATTAACATTTCTTGTTTAGTCTGGCACACTTACTGCAAAAACTGCAACCTTTGTAAGTGACCACATTGAATTTAATTCATTTTAAACTTAGGGTGTGGACACATAATGTAAAACCATGCAACTGTCATACTAGCTTTAACACAATTTTCCAAGTTGTAATGGTAAGCAGCTCAACCCAGGTGAGACTTGAACCCACAATCCCCAGCTCCGGAGGCTGATGCCTTATCCATTAGGCCACTGGGCTACTTGCAGTCTTACTGCTGCATACTGCGCTGCCTCCTCGGCACATGTGGAAGCTCATCACGCTTATACAGTTTCAAGATGAGGTTGTAAAATTTGGAAAAGGTTACGCAAACTCTGGATCAAATATTTTCACTTCAGGGATGTGGGTAAGGTAAGTAACTATTGCAGCCATGAGGTTTCTGGGGGTGGGTTAGATAAGTATGAATTTTATGTGGGGGTGGTCATGCCCTTTAAAATTAATTAAACACTAAAAGTATGTGAAACATAGTAACATACTATTGGAGGTTAAATAAAGATATATGTCCATCTAGCCCAACCTTTATACTCTACTTCTGTTGTATTCAGTTAGATAAACTGGACTTAATGTTTAGTTCTTGAAGACGTTTCGCTAGTCATCCGACTGTCCTTCTCAATTCAGAACTAAACTTCAAGAACTAAACTTTAAGTCCAGTTGATTTAACTGAATACAACAGATATACCATGACCTGGATGAATGAGAACCTTCACAAGCTTTATCCCCTTCCCATAATGCCTGTCTAACAGTTACATAGTAACATAATTCTGGAGGTTGTATAAAGACATACGTCCATCTAGTCCAACCTTTATACCCTACCCATAATGTATCTAACAGTTACATAGTGGCATAGTATTAGAGGTTGTATAAAGACATATGTCCATCTAGTCCAAACTTTATACTCTACCTATAATGTCTGTCTAACAGTTACATAGTAACATAGTATTGGAGGTTGTATATGTATAAAGACATACTTCCATCTAGTCCAACCTTTATACCCTACCTATAATGTGGGCAGTCTTCTATCTTCACTCCTCAGTGTGTAATCCGGCCGCTCTGCATCTACCTGTCTGACGTAAAGAAGCTATGTCTTAACTCCTGTTATTCACCTAAGGCTGCTCCTCCACCTCGCCGCCGGCAAGCACAGCCTCAGACTTCAGTGAAAGGACAGGAGACAGGAAATCCCTCCCCCTGCCTGCTGTGTGAAGAACCCCACAGTGAAGGTAAGGGAATCTACAGCCCTACTCTCCCACTATGTGAAAACAGCCTTTTCAGGCAGAGTTCTCACTCTGCCTGAAAAGGCTGTTTTCACAGTTTTCTGTATGGGGGTCTGAGTGGCCCACGGCACCCGCGAGTGGGTGGGGCCACATGGGGCTGTAAGGGAAGGAGCCAAGGGAGGGCTGCAAATTGAGGCGCCTTGGGGTCCATGAGTGGGACCAGTGGGGCTGCAAGCGGAGTAGGAGACACAGGCAGGGGCTTACCTGAAGGGGCCTGGGCCCCCCGTGAGTTTGGGGGCCAGGCCCCTGACTCCCTCCTCCGCAGACTTCCAAGATCCCTGCAGTATCGAACAGTATCCCTGCAGTAAAGAGCTGATTGTGCGTGTGAAGAAAACATACCACGATCAGCTGTTTAAAACCGGACCCGAATGTTTTATTCATATGCGCGATCAGCTCTTTAAAGGGCATGTCCACCCTTTTAAAAAAAAATTTAGATGTGGTAGGGCACCTTCCCCCAGCCCCAACCGCATCATTAGATTTTCCAGAAAGTGCCCCGATAGTTACTTACCTTATCTCTTTCCCCTGTCACACAATCCCGGCCCTCTGCTTGCACTGAACTGCAGGACTGGCAGCCAATCACAGACGCGGCTGCCAGCAGTTCAGAACGCCGGGGGGAAAGAGGTAAGGTAAGTAACTATCGGGGGAGTCTCTGGAAAATTTAATAATGCGGTTGGGGCTGGGGGAAGGCAACCTACTAATGGGCAAAGGGTTTTAATGGTGTCATTTTATTATAACACCATTTTCTTTTGTTTTTGTATTATATGCGCTGTCCACCTTTTGGAATATTAAATCTAAAAAATGTAATAAGTTTTGTCTTTGATGCTCTAAAAGAACTCAGTTAGCCTCTGATGAAGTTTATATGTGGTTGAATGGAGTGTTTTGCAGTGTAAATGGTAATTAACTCTGTGACTGCTTTTGGAGGACTGATACTAATTAACCAGTTAGTTGCTGGAGTGAATGGTGTAGTGTTAACTATTTAGCTGCCAGGACAGGGGTGTGCATAGTCAGTGAGAGTCAAGAGTGTTTTTGGGGCGTCTTTAAGGCCATAACTTAAAGTGGTGGCAGCTTGTACCAATTGATTGGTCAGATCACGTGCCCAGAGAACTGGCATTTCGTGACAGTGTTCAAATGTGTCTGGGTGCATATTTAGTGATGTCACTGTGACATCAGAATGACATTATACTCTGCACTATACTATTAAGTAGGCTCTAGAAGGCCAGCGGACGCCCAGTTCAGCTATCCCCCGCTGCCACGCAGACGCCCAGTTCAGCTATCCCCCGCTGCAACACCAGACCGTAGGTTTTAGGGGAGGGGGAATCCTGTGTGTTATATTTTTGTATTTACAATAAAATAGTTTTTATATTTGGTACAATTCACTAAGGATGGACCAATTAACATTGGTTAATAACCCTAGGTGGCGTATACTATTATTGGTTCCTATACAAGCCTGTGAGTGTCCCATTAGGTACATGCTTCTTCTCTTTTGTATATTTATTACATAACTATTTCCCTGGGCACCGTGGAGTACAGTCCATAATGCATGGAAATTAAAGGGTTAAGCGGTTCTCCACATTTTATTAGTATTACATATTACTTTAATTTCTGCAAGCAGACCTAGATAGATTATTAAAATAGGCAGCAGAGTGGCAGAGATGAAATTCAATATTGATAAATGTAAGGTGAGACATTTGGGGTTTGACAATCCTTGTGCCACCTACACTTCTACACTACACTACACATTTCTCTGTGCTAAGTAAATCTCTGTTGGAGGAAGGTTTAGGGGCTCTATTCGATAACAGACTTAGCTGTAGCAAGCAGTGCCAAACAGCAACAGCTAGAGCAAGACATTGTACTGTATAAAGAGGGGTATAGAATCAAAGGAGAAAAGTATTATTCTCCTTCTTTACAAAGCACTGGTAAGGCCTCAATTGGAATATGTGGTGCAGTTTTGGAATCCTGTATATAAAAGGGACATCTTGGAAATGGAAAGACCAACTAAATAAATAATGTGAAAGACTTTTGTATCCAGGTTAGGAAAGGTTTCTTTACAGTGAGAACAGTGTGGTAATGGCAAGTTCATTGAATAATTTCAGTAGTGGGCTAGATTAGTTTGAGTCCTATTTCCTAAATGTTGTAACCTCACCTTAAAACTATTCAAACTCAGTATGAGCTTCTACATGTGCAGTGAAGGCAGCGCAGTCTGCAACATTCAGTCACTGGCTGTGATGTCATCAGTCATAGCTGTGATTTACTGCTGCAACGGGAAGTAAAGGAGGAGGAGGACAGTAAACTCTTGGTTTAAAGGTAAGTATGAATTTTCCTGTGGTGAGTGGACATGCTCTTTCAATTACTTAATTTTCTTTATGAAAATTCTGAAAACTTCTCAAGCTCTCAGCGAAGATGGTAAAAAAAAATAGTTGGACCGTCTTATCTGAAAATCGTAATGTTGTTGTAACCTCCTTTGCTTTGATGTAAACAGGTTTAAGTCTCAAAATACTAGTGCGCCTCTGAGGGTACATTATATTGCTCGCAATGTTTCCTGAAACGTAAGCTTGCTGGTCCAGCTCTGCTCCATATGTGTCCACGGTGTAGCCTATAAGAAGACTTTATTTCTTTCAGATTGTGTCTTCCCATAGGCAGCTGCTTATTAGGGGGTTGGTCAGACTGCACTGGATTGGCTAGTATGATTTTCTCTAAGTATTGTGGGTGATCTAATGTAACTCCATTGGTGAGGACCTAGTAAGTGTCCTTACCCTGGGTACAAAAAAGGAAAGTGGTAGTTTGGTTTTAGGGGTTTCTTGCCCTTTTATATACTAATTAGAAAATAAAATGACCTCTTATGTCTATATCGATGTATTTTTCAAGCAAGGCTAACAATAAAAATGTATTGCATTAAAATAGAAGGCCTAAATATACATTCACATATTTCAGCTTAGTTCCAGCTATGAAAGCTGCATATCAATCTTAATTATAAGAAGGAAGCAATTTACTTCCATGTTTCCCAGAAGACTCCATCTGATACGTGCATTTTAATTAGTCTTTCTTGTTGCCTTCTTACTCTGTCATTATCCTAACCTGATATTAGGCTAATTGTAGAGAACAATGTGTTTATGCCATCTGGTCAATGGTCAAATTATTGAAATTATAGGATATTCAAATGAATTCCAGTGGGGTTAACTACAATAGGTATATAACGTATATATCTTATGTAAATAGTAAAAAATCAGATAATCCCCATACTAAATCTGCCAGATTCATCTAATAGATATTTCTCTATCTGGTAAGTTTGTTGCAATAGAGCATGAGAATTTTCAATTGTCTTACCGGGTTATCTGCATTGTAGGAGGGATCGACACTAGTTAAGTGTTTTGTAGTCTTATTAAGAACCACAGACAGAGGGGGGTTTAAGAAGACATCTAGGTTTGGAGAAGTCATCTACAATTTCTAGGCTACGCACCATTTTATTAATGTTTTAACGATCGATATACAACCCCCTTGCCCAGTGTTGGAAAAGGGTGTTGGGGCCCACCAGGATGTCGGAGACCAAGGGCCCTCCAGGATGAGTTTAGGGTCCCTAACATTTTATATCTCAATTACATTTTATATATCGATTATATATCATTTTATATATCGATTTTAGTCAGACTGTTTATAATAATGCATGTCTTAAAGGGTATGTCCACCCCATTGTAAAACAAGCCTCAAAAATATACTTACACTCCTTCGGCCCTCTGCTTGCCGGAAGTTGCAAGTAGAGGCCGGACCAGCAGCCGCATTTGTGATTGGCTAAGAGTCAGATGTGGCTGCTGGCTATGCAGACAGCCGAAGGAAGGAGGGAGTTTAAGTATGTTTCTTGGACTTTTATTTACAAATCTAACTTGGCTGTTGGGGGTGGGCTGAGGTGCCTTACACTACAGAAATTGATTAATTTTTAATGGTAGGGCACCAAGCAGCCTGAAGGGATCCAGAGGGAGGGAGGGCTCCCCTGCACATGTCAGAATCCTCAGGGAGGACAGGGAAGGAGCAGGCAACCGAAAGACACACAGACAGCTCCTACTCTTCACTTTTTTAACACTATACAGTGGGGCCAATAGCGGGTTAAATTTCTGTATTTAAATGTTAGCAGTTTTCTCTGTTTTCTTGGTTAGTGGGCTGTGGGTGCCCACCGGGGATTCCCCCGTAACCCTGTAGGCCAGTCTGACACTGACCTTGCCTCATGACTTTTGGGATCAATATTATGCTCTAATATCAATAGAAAATAAATGTCCCTTATATATTTTTTCGATTAGTTGTGTAACAGTTTCTTTAATATCACAATAGGACACAAAAATTTCAGGGCTGCATTTGATTAATGAAATGGCAGTTCAGTGCACTGTGTTTTAAAATCAATGGGCTTCAAGGCATCATTGGTTAAATTTATTGAGGTTTTTTTTTTGTGAGAGGAGAATGTCCTTTTAAAGATGGCACCTATTTTGCTATATCAAGAAGCGATCGCCATGCATTTCCTGTTTAAACAACATTGGTTCATTGTAAGTAATTCCAGGCCCTTTGTCCACAGAGGTTTATTTAGCTTAGTCCCATGTTGTGTTTAAGTACCTTATACGCTAGATTAATACACTTTACTGTGGTTTATGTTTATCAGAGCAGAACAAAAAAGAACACAAATGTTTTCTATGATTTCCAATAAAATAAAATGACAGTTGTTACAGCTTTCAAATAGATAATAAGGGGCTGATAGAAAGGGGCTGATGTTTAATTCTAGTTCAAAATCATTTCTCGACTTTCTTTATTGTGCTATTGGGGTAAAATATCTGTATTAAAGAGTCAGTTTCTAAGCATCCTCCTTTAATATATATTATACATCACTTTGATTGCTTTGTTTCCCTTTTAATGTCGTACCCTAACATGCCGACTCCTTTATTCGAACAGGAAATGATACTTTTCACCCTGCGGCTTTTACTGTTAATGACAAAAGTTTCCTATGTCTCTTTAAATTGTAATTATTCAAAACTTCCTCTACCTGCCTATATACAAGAAGGACCAATCATAATCGGGGGTCTCATTCCCGTACATGAAAAAACTGTGAAACAGACAATAACTTTTAAGAAAAATCCACCAGGGAGGATCTGTGAGAAGTAAGTAAAAATGTAAAATAGAGGAATACGACTTTACTAACTAATAATTTGTCCAACCTGGCACTACAGGGGCCAATCTGTGGATTGGGCCCTAACCATCCCTTTTCTCTCATTACCCAGACCATAACTAACCCAATAGTAACTATGCCTACGCTTCTCCTCAATCAAAATAAAACTTGCCAAAAGGAAGAGGGTAATTCCCTCCAAAACGTTGCACCTGATGTGTGGTTCACAATAAAATTCATCTTATTTCTCACCTTTTTGTATTTTCATAGACTGAATCCCTCTGGGGTCCTGAAGTTATTGCACCCATGCAACAGGTTTTTTTCCCTATCCAACGCCAAAACATCTATAGATTAGATTATAGATAAATGGATGTCAGGCTACACGCAGCATGCAGGACAATTACTGTGCCCAACTAAACTAATAATTGTGATTTAAAGTAGCAATTACTCTGAGGTGTGTGTGTTGCTGTATGCCTTTGATCCAGTACTTGTTTTGATCTGGTTAAATATCCTGCCTCTCTTAACTGACTCCTTCATTCCTCTGACCTGACTTTTTTTAAACTAAGCATGCTCGGTAATCACTATCATCTAGTACTGAGACATGGAATTCCCCAACTGTCACCAATCCAGTTACAGTTACACCCTTCCAGTTACAGCAAAATCCAGTATTTGCTCACGGTTTCAGCTTTCAATCAAGGTACTTAATTGATGGCTGAAGCGCCTTATCATCATATTAGATATCTAAAGAAATAGGGGACAGGGAAACAAATGAAAGTGGTAAAGTGATGGTTGGGAAAAAAAACCCCAACTTTTTAATAAACAGTCTTTTCTTTAAGGGCAACCATAGTGTAAAAATGGAATTTAAAACCTGTTAAGTGCATAAAAGTGCATTTCCAAGGAAGAGAAATTAAATATAAATATTTATTGATTTTTCTGCCTTTTTAGATTTTATACAGAAAAATATCAGTATGTTATGGCTGTACTCTTCGCCACTGAAGAAATAAACAGAAATCCCCTTTTAATGCCAAATGTCACATTAGGATATGAGGTCTATGATTCCTGCTACTCAGATGCTGCAGCTATTGACAGTGTCATGTCCTATCTGTCTGGAAAGCAAACAAAGGTGCCAAATTATAACTGCAATACGACACCCCCTAAACTGTCTGCAGTGGTCGGAGACTCACCATCCTCCGGCTCAGTTGCTATTGCGAGGATCCTTGGACTCAATATGTTCCCTCAGGTATGAATACGAAACAGCTATTTATTGTTTTTACATTGATTACATTTATTGCAATTGTCAATAGCATAATACAGTCTACCATATAAAACATGCATGTATTGCTTGTGAAGGTTCTCATTCATCCAGGTCATGGTATATCTGTTGTATTCAATTAGATCAACTGGACTTGAAATGTAGTTCTTGAAGACGTTTCGCTAGTCATCCGACTGGCTTTCTCAATTCAGAATGAATCTAGATGATACTGGCTTTCGTACTAGATGATACTGGCTTTCTCAATTTCTGAATTGAGAAAGCCAGTCGGATGACTAGCGAAACGTCTTCAAGAACTACATTTCAAGTCCAGTTGATCTAATTGAATACAACAGATACATGCATGTATTGTGATTAAAGCATTATGGATTCTGGGTACAATGGGTTAATGCCATGTCATTAATAAATAACTGATTTGACGTGTATGTAACAAACTCATAGAAACAAACCATGGAACTTCAGTTAGGAACAGAAGTTTAAAATCAATGTGCTCAATAGCAAAATTTGTATGCAACCTCCCACAAGAAAATGCGTGGCTTCACCCATAGAGGAAAACATTTTTAAAATGTATCCAGGGTAAGAACCCCTGCAGGGAGATGCAATATCCCGCGCTAATGAGAAAATAAGAGCTAAAATCCCGCTAACCTATGTACTAACGTGTTAGCGAAGGTAACCCATGTACTAACGTGTTAGCGAAGGTAACCCATGTACTAACGTGTTAGCGAAGGTAACCCATGTACTAACGTGTTAGCGAAGGTAACCCATGTACTAACGTGTTAGCGAAGGTAACCCATGTACTAACGTGTTAGCGAAGGTAACCCATGTACTAACGTGTTAGCGAAGGTAACCCATGTACTAACGTGTTAGCGAAGGTAACCATGTACTAACGTGTTAGCGAAGGTAACCCATGTACTAACGTGTTAGCGAAGGTACCCATGTACTAACGTGTTAGCGAAGTTAACCCATGTACTAACGTGTTACGAAGGTAACCCATGTACTAACGTGTTAGCGAAGGTAACCCATGTACTAACGTGTTAGCGAAGGTAACCCATGTACTAACGTGGTTAGCGAAGTAACCATGTATAACGTGTTAGCGAAGGTAAAACATGTACTAACGTGTTAGCGAGGTAACCCATGTACTAACGGTTAGCGAAGGTAACCCATGTACTAACGTGTTAGCGAAGGTAACCCATGTACTAACGTGTTAGCGAAGGTAACCCTGTACAACGTGTTAGCGAAGGTAACCCATGTACTAACGTGTTAGCGAAGGTAACCATGTACAACGTGTTAGCAAGAACCATGTACTAACGTGTTAGCGAAGGTAACCCATGTACTAACGTGTTAGTGAAGGGTAACCCATGTACTAACGTGTTAGCGAAGGTAACCCATGTACTAACGTGTTAGCGAAGGTAACCCATGTACTAACGTGTTAGCGAAGGTAACCCATGTACTAACGTGTTAGCGAAAGTTTTGCACTGCCTGCACCATGTCGCATTTTTTTTCTTTGTGCAGTGCAAAGAAATGCAATAAATTTTGCGCCCATTTTCTGCGGGACAACGCCTCTTCAATGGTGTCTTTAAAATACGCGCAAAAGGTCGCAACTTACCGCTAGCATTTTTGCAATGTATTAACTGTCGTAAAGTGATTAATACATTGCGGAAACAAGTGCATGTAGGTAGCGAAATATGTTGCATTTCCCCCTCACCGCTCTGTTCCATAATATTATTGTCTGATATATACTTTATGGATGAAAACAGACCAATAGAATTGAACCAATTTCATTATTAGATATAGCGGCAATTTATCTATTTATAATAATATCACCGTGTGTATGGACACCTTTAGAAGTGTTACATAATGTTGATTTCTCATGTACAGTAAATCGTTTCAAGTGTCACAAAAACAAAAAACATAAATACCTAAATGTGACTGGTGGACTGGCTGGTAAAACAAAACTGGTGGACTGCCTGGCAAAATGGGACCGATGACTGGTTGGCAAATTAGGACTGATGGACTGGTTTTCAAACTGAGAATGATGGACTGTTTGGCAAACTAGGATTGATGGAATGTTCGCAAGCTTGGGTTGGTGGACTTGTTGACAAATTGGGACTGATGGATGGATTGGCTGGAAAACTGTGACTGATGGACTGGCAGGAAAACTGGGTCTATGTAAAATCTGGATTCTGGCAAAAACATAAAAGAAAGATACTATCTCTACACTATGAAGGTAATCCTTACACCACTGTTTTTCAATCAAATTATCTACTAATCTAACCATATTTATCTCTCTATGACTCTTTGATCCGTTTTGTGCAAATACATATTTTTACATAAATATCAGATGTTCTCTACCCGAGTTGACAGGAGGGAACTCCTGTTTGTTTTACCAAACTATATTTTATCTAGAAACACATTTCTTTTCAGATCAGTTATGCATCTGCTCTTCCCACGCTGGCTGATAAAGTTCAGTTTCCTTCCTTTGTGCGGACTGTTGGAACCGTAGACTCTCAGCCAGTTGCTGTGGTCCAGATGATTGCACATTTTAATTGGACCTGGGTGGGGATTTTGGCTTCAAATAATGATTATGGAGACCAAGGTGCTCAAAAGTTGAAAACAGAGATGCTAAAACAGGGCATTTGTGTTGCCTTTTCCAAAACCCTCCTGACCCCACCAACCAAAGAAAACCTGGAAAACATTGTCAATACCATTCAAAAGTCCTCAACCAATATCATTGTGCTTTATGCTTATGCAACTGAATTAATTGCTTTGTTTCAAGCTGTGGCTGCTGAAAACATAAGAGGGAAAATCTGGATTGCTGTGGGGAGCTGGTTACCTTCAGCTGTTTTTACTCAGAAAGAACTATGGGAAACCCTAAAAGGCACCATTGGGCTTGCAAAATACAGTGCAGATCTGCCTGGCTTCAAGAATTTTTTATATACCATCCACCCTTCCAAATATCCCAAAGACATATTTATAAAGGAATTTTGGGAGTATGTCTTTAATTGTAAGTGGGTAGAAAATATCACAGGCAATTCTACAACATCCTATGGGAACAATACCGTATTCTGTACAGGAAATGAAAAACTGCTCTCGCTAGACAGCTCTGTATATAACACGGAAAACTTCCGACTCGCTGTTTCTGCGTACAATGCTGTATACGCTGTGGCAAACGGCATTCATAATTTGCTCTCCTGTAAGTCAGGATCAGGGCCTTTTATTAACAGCTCTTGTGCAAATCTTGAGGATTTTCAACCGTGGCAGGTATGGCAAGTTCCCAAGTGTGCAAATGCAAATAAAAAAGATTGATAGGTGTGTAAACAGAGATGGGAATAAAATCTAAAAATCAGCTTCCATTTTCTATTGTTAAAGGAGAATGGTAGGGTATTAGGGTAGGCCACACTTGCAAATGTTAACGTGAGGTCATATCGCAGTTGCGATCCAATCGCACATTGAAAAGCATGCGCTAGTGTTGGCCAATTGGTCTGGCCACACAAGGTGCGCCGCGATGCGGTGGGCTGCTATACGCTTTTCGGGGCGCAGGAGATCACCATTTTTTTAGCAATCAAATATTGTCCCATAGATGCAGCACAAGCAGAGGACAAGGCCACAATCGCACCAGAAACATGCATGTGATTGCGGTTCGTTGCAGTGTGACCTCACCCATAGAGGAAAAGAATTTTAAAATGTACCCAGGGTGGGGACCAAAAGCGCTAGGTCCTCACCCCTGGGTGTACAGCCGGTAGTCAGAATACTTCCATTCCTGGTGCTCTCTGTTCCGTAATATTATTATCTGACAATAACAGACCAATAGAATTGAACCAATTTCATTATCAGATATAGCGGCAGTTTATCTATTTATAATAATATCACCGTGTGTACGGACACCTTTAGAATAGCAAGTGCTACGTAATGTTCTCATGTACAGTAAATGGTTTCCAAGTGTCTTTATAGAATTGTTGTTTTTAAATTTGTTGGTGTTTTACTAAGCCTGTAAATAACATTGACATTTGTAAGTAAGGACAAAGCCACACTGCCACATGTTAACTTTTAATGTTTCATTTGTCTGGCCACGCTAGGTGCTCTCCCTTGCATTAAGCCAAATGCACACTATAGATTTCCACTATTGCCCCAGAATAGCTAACGGAAGTGTAAATTGAATGTGATCCCCCATACCAATGAAATAAAAGTGAAAAACAAAATAAATGATTCCATCTTGGAAATTTGTAAAACAAATGAAAGTTTGTGTGAGTTGTAATGTATTAAAATCGTTATTTATTGTGTTATAGACCCTATGTAAAGCTAATGCAAGATGAGATTGTTGAATACTTTGTACACCTGGTTAGATGTTTCCTACTTTCTTGGTGGACTTGTTTTAGTTTTATTTGGAATAACCCAAAAAAAGACAGAGACATAGGCAGTTTTTGTCTGACATTAGTCCAACACCAACGCTACCCAATGTACTATCAGGTTAGTGTGGGTTTGAACTACTTTTGCGGTGGCCAAGACATTTCCAATAATTTTTGGAAATGGTAATGGCTGAGTTAAGATAAGCTCAACAATTTTGGCCTAATCGTAACGCTATTCCTACAGTCGCATACGGACCTGATGCAGAACAGAAAACATTTGCGTCTTACTTGACCCGGATCCCACAATGCAGTCTCACTGCGGAATCTCAATCAGGTAAATCACCTGTTCTGCATCGGCCTGATTGTTTCTGCATGATGTCAGAATGATGTCAGAATGTATATACAACATTTATTATCATTATTTTGTTTTTGTTCTTTTTTTTTAATATTGTTTTAAACAAAATATTACATTGGTTGGCTTTTCCTGTCCAATGGGGACTGTCAACATTTTTTTTATTATGTGCTGTATGTTAACCAGGAAATTGTCTCCATCCCTGTGTTGTGATACTTTATATACTCTATGGGGGAGATGCAATAAATTTCCTTATCACAACTGACCTGCACTTGTACCTGCAATGTAGTAACCACTTTACGACTGTTATATAATCCTGTGAATGTGGCTTAAAAGCCACAAATGAAAAGGCTTTAATTTTGGTGCAAAAAAATGAGTGCAATAATCATCACAAAATGCATTTACTGATATTTAATAAATGATCTTATCCATAAAACTAGTGCTAGATGTTCGCTTTTAAATGGTAAATAACATCTGATTGGTAGAGGCAAAATTAGCACCATTTTAACTATAAAAACTTTTATTACATAGGCCTGGAAGTCTTTGGCACTGTGCTAAAAGTCTTTGGGAATGGTGCAGGCAATTGGAAATGAGTGCAAAACCCTTGCTAATTCAATATTACATCTGTTAGCATGGATTTTTTACTTATTTTTCCCCTTAGCATGGGATATTGCATGTCCCTGTTAGTTCTTCTAAAGGTGAGAAGCACCTGCCAACAGTAGCCAATCATATATTTTCTAACTGCAGTAACCCAGTAAAAAGTAAACATCTGATTGGGTGATGCAGCACGGGACCCACGGGCAAAACTTTAGCACCTCTTAGCCCCTTTATTTGCAGTTTGTGTTCCTGTGTTTCTCTGATGCAATTAACTTGCCCTCTCACCTATTGTTTTCCCTCTAGCTTTTCTACTACATTAAAAACGTAAACTTCCTAAACTCTGCTGGAGAGAGAGTCGCGTTTGATGAGAGGGGTGAGCTAAAGGGGCTGTACGATGTTTTAAACTGGCAAGTGTCACCTGATCAGAAAGGGAGTCTGGTAAAAGTTGGAATTTTCGATGACTGGGGACCAAAAGGGGAGAAGTTGATCTTGAATGAAAGGTCCATCTTCTGGGGAGATCAATATTCGCAGGTCATATACCAAACATTGATAGGCATAAATAATGCTAAAAATGTTAGATTGTGTTCTCCATAAACAGTGTCATGTAACTAACCCCAAAGTGCATTTTACTGCTATGATATTCCACAATACGCCACATCTGCTTGATATTTCTTATTCGCACTGATTAAAACCCTTAATTGACAAACAGAAAATACAATGAAAAATTACATCTGGTTCCATGGGTTTTGGGAAATTGCACCCTCTATTGTATCACCCCTTAATGTCACTGACTTCTTTTCAGCTCCTCCCACAGTCATTGTCCCTGATCATTCTCACATCTCTGATATTGCATATTGCATAGTTACCAACATTTCTAAAAAAATTCTAGGGACACCTTTTCAAAATCACACACAAACGCAAAATGTATTTTTGCCACGCCCACAATAAACCACTCCCCTTTAGGCCACACCCATTCCAATAATGCCGATTACTCTTTTTTTTATATCTTGACGCAAATGGTAACCACACAGTGAGATTAGTAACCACATGTACAGGTTTTCAACAAATAAAATAGGAACAGATAGTAAAGGTCCCATACAGTGGGAACAGACAATAAATGTCCCATACAGTGAGAATAGACGGTAATGGTCCCATACAGTGAGAACAGATAGTAAAGGTCACATACAGTGAGAACAGAGAGTAAAGGTCCCATACAGTGAGAACAGACAGTAAAGATCCCATACAGTGAGAAGACAGTAAAGGTCCCATACAGTGACAATAGACAGTAAAGATCCCATACAGTAACAACAGACAGTAAAGGTCTCATACAGTGAGAACAGACAGTAAAGGTCCCACACAGTGAGAACAGACAGTAAAGGTCCCACACAGTGAGAACAGACGGTAAAAGTCCCACACAGTGAGAACAGACGGTTAAAGTCCCACACAGTGAGAACAGACAGTAAAGGTCCCATACAGTGAGAACAGACGGTAAAAGTCCCACACAGTGAGAACAGACGGTAAAAGTCCCACACAGTGAGAACAGACTGTTAAGGTCCCATACAGTGAGAACAGACAGTAAAGGTCCCATACAGTAAGAACAGACGGTAAAGGTCCCACACAGTGAGAACAGACAGTAAAGGTCCCATACAGTGAGAACAGACGGTAAAGGTCCCATACAGTGAGAACAGACAGTAAAGGTCCCACACAGTGAGAACAGACAGTAAATGTCCCACAGAGTGAGAACAGACTGTTAAGGTCCGATACAGTGAGAACAGACAGTAAAGGCCCCATACAGTGAGAACAGACGGTAAAGGTCCCACACAGTGAGAACAGACGGTAAAGGTCCCACACAGTGAGAACAGACAGTAAAGGTCCCATACAGTGAGAACAGACCCTAAAGGTCCCATACAGTGAGAACAGACGGTAAAGGTCCCATACAGTGAGAACAGACGGTAAAGGTCCCATACCGTGAGTACAGATGGTAAAGGTCCCATACAGTGAGAACAGACTGTAAAGGTACCAACAGATAGCCGAAACGGCCTTTTGTTTCACAGTTGTGCATTGGCCTTGCAATAGCATGTGTATGGAGCTTTAGTAAGTGAACTATTCCTTTGATGACCATATTTATTACTTCATTCAATACATTTAATAAAAGTATATTCTTTAGAGGAATTAAACATTCTCTGCCTTTTAGAGTTACCCTTTCAATTATAAGTCATGTAGTACAAGTTACACAGCAATTAATCATTTCTGTGACAGTGACATCATAAAAAAGCTACCTTCTCCTACCTTCCAACTTCAGCACCGCCGGGAAACTCAGCAATTTGCGCAGGCGCTGACATAGTCTTCTCTGTATTCCCCTCCCCCCAGCGTGCGTGCATGCAGAGACGTGGTACCGTACATAGAGGCAGCTAAGCCGGAAGTTAGTGCTGACACTCACTCAGACTTTGTGTGCAGTGCAACTTGCGCAACTTTCCACTTAGTCAGGTACTGTTCCCAAATCTCCGGACTTTTCCAGGGACTGCTACCTAAAATCCGGGACTGTCCCGGTAAATCCGGGACTTATGGCCACTAAGATATTGGAGAACACATGTTAATGAAGAAAGGGGAAGTAACTTTTCTCATCTATTTTTCCTTTGAATTTAATGTCAGAGTAATTCCCATTAAAGTTCATTTTCGAACTTCAGTAAAACTTCGATAGTTCGAAAAGGGACCCATTAAATTCAATCGGGACAAATTGAAAGTTCTGTTTAAATACAGATAAAATAGCAATGATAACTTACTGTAAATGGCTCTGGGACCTGGGAAATGGTCTGAGGAACATGTACCCATCACCAAAACTTTAAATACTAACAGGGAGATGTAATAAAAGTTCTTTTTGTTAAAAATGGTGCTAAATTTCCCCCAACCAATCAAATCTTAGCTTTTAAATGGTAAATTACATCTGATTGGTTGGGGAAAAATTAGCACCATTTGACGTCATCACACATTGTACTACTGGGAAAATGCCACTCCTCCGCTTTCTCTTCAACAGTATAGCCTGCAGGAGCAGTGTTGGGCTGGTCAGATAATGGTGTGGGGATCCTGGTGTGGCGATCTGGTATGCTGAGCATCTGGAAAAACTTATCTGCTACCAGTATCTGATGAAATTTCCATTTGCTGCCAGTATGTGATGAAATTGCCAGTTTGCTACCCTGCATACAATGAAATTGCCAGTTTGCTACCCTGTATATAATGAAATTGCCAGTTCATTATGGGTAGGCTAAAAGGTTGGCTATATGGACGTAGTGTTTATACAACCTCCAATAACTATGTTGTTACTATGTAACTGTGAGAGAGACATTATGGGTATAGTATAAGGTTAGACTAATGGACGTTATGTGTTTATACAACCTCCAATTACTATGTTACTATGTAACTGTTATACAGAAATTATGGGTAGGGTATAAGGTTGGACAGATTGGACGTATTTCTTTATTCAAATTCCATTAATATGTTACTGTTGATAAGCTAGACTTTCTGGCCGACCGTATAAGACCAGGTATCCTGACAATTTGAGTTTTCAACTGTCATCCTTTCACTGTACAGCAGGTACCACAAACACCCACCATTAGGAAATCATTAGAATATGATCATGGCTATATATGATTCCCATGCTTAAGAAATTACATTAACACATTCACAAGTTCCTATGTATTCTAAGGATGAAATGATTTATGATTTAAGATAACACAGCACAGTGTGTAGCAGATCACAATTGTCTGTGATCTGAAAAGGGAAGTGGTAACACAAGTCCTGAGTGATATCCCGTAATTGCGTATAGAAAGATTATTCAGGGACTGCCACACACTTAACCCATCACTATTGGATCCCTTTATAATCAGGAGGCCGACAGCGGACCAAACAGAAATTTCTTGCCGTCAGAAGAGCGGAAGCTTGGGGTTTAACCTCGTTTTAGCCATTAGCGGCGTTGTTACCATCTCCTTGATGGGTAATTACTTTATTTAAATGAATCGTTCACTCTCAATGTGTGAATATCCTTTAATATATGATTGAAGATCGGGAGGTAAGGCATAGCTCCTAACCTCCAGACTTCAATCAATCATATAAAAGGAATAGTTCATTTTGAGAGGGAACTCTTCCTTAATGGAACGGATGTGCAGGGTAGAAGGGCAATTGTAGGCCAATAAGTCTAGATTTTTTTTTGGCAAATTATTCTAAAATTGAACAGGAGTTGGTACTTTGCTTACTTTAAGAGGCCGGTTGCAGGTCGAGCATGTGGTTAGCATTGTATGTTCTCCCCGTGCTTGCATGGGGGTTCCTTGGCATCTCCGGTTTCCCCCACAAACCAATTTTTAAAAAAAAAGGGGGGGGGGGGGGACATAATGATAGGTTGTTTGGTCAAATAAATGTGCTTAGATTGTAAGCTCTTTGGGGCAGAGCCTATGTGAATGTATTCATGTTAATGTAAAGCGATACGAAGATGTTGGCGCTATATAAATCCACAAATAATAATAATAAGAGGACCTTTTCCTTGAAGGCCTATAAAATGTTTTTTAGATGTTTTCTAACTGCAGGTAGACAAGTAAAAAAGGTATCATCTGATTAGTTGCTGCCATTTGATGCCATTTGGTCCCTTTTATTAAATAAGCCAGGGTCGGCAACGATCGGTAGTTTGGAGTTTAAGTCATGCCAACCGATGTTATATGTGACTTAAACTATCCATTGCGGTGGCTGCGGGGTTAACGGGAGAAGGCCAACCACGCCAGCCTTGAAAAGTGATGTAATATGCATAAAGCAGCATTCTATTGCAGCATATTAGCTTGCGTTAAAAGTGACAGGAATAGAAAAACGGTGATAGTGATGCACCCCAAGAGACGATATCGGGCATATAACATCACCGGGATCTTTGCCCGAGCTACGATATCGGCTTCGGTTGCATCACCCTGTGAGTGTTTACTGGAAATTACCGTATAATACTCATCTACTCTTCTAATTTTACTCAAAAATATAATGTTTTTAAAGGCAGTGGCATTACCAAAGTTTGAGCAGGTGCTTAGGTCAGTGAAATTGTGCAGGCAATAGGATTCTCTGTGTAGAGTAAAAGACTCTAAAAAAATTTAAGGGCAGGCCACCCTTATAAAAAAAACTTTTTGATATGGGTAGGGCATGCTCCCCCAGCCCCAACTGCATTAAGAAATCGTTAGAAAGTACCACCGATTCTACTTACCCACCCTTCCCTCTCTCCTCAGCCGCAGTGTTCCGGACCCTCTGCATACCATCGGAATTGAAAGCAGGGGGCGGGGACCGGCCAGCTGTGCTTGTGCCGTGATTGGCTGCCCAGCCCACCCCCCCCCCCCCGCCGAACCCGCTAAGCTAATCACGGTGCCACGCCACGGCTCCCCGTAGGCCGCAGTTACAGTTCTTGAACAAGCGGAGGATGAGAGGGGAAGGGTACAGGTAAAGATTGGGGACTTTCTACAAATTATATTAATGTGGTTGGGGTGGGGGAGCAGGCCCTACCGCACATAACCCAAGGTTTAATGTATGGGGAGGGCAGAAATGTAAGGTAGGCTCTGTTTTAAACAATGGATGTGGCCAGTAAGGGTTTATAATTTTAGTTTTTGGGTGGTGGACATGCCATTCTTCTCTTTAAAGCTAGGTTCAACTACCATTAAAAAAATTTACTCAGGAGATTAAAAAAAGTTCATATCGTTAAAAAATGTTCTAATTTCGCACCCAAACACTCAGATTAACATTGGAAAGCTAACATCTGATTAGGTTGGGGCCCAAAATAGAAACCCATTTTTAACATAAGAACTTTTATGAATCTCCCTGAATTATCTTTATTTTGTAAGTACAGTTATTAAAAACAGGAATAGACCTTCACACGTTTTTAGCATATAAATGTAAGTACATTCAAGATATACCGTTTTTAAGGTTTGTGCGAACCTAACTCGATTTGTTCCAGAGCCTTAACAAGGAATCTAGATTTTATACAGGGGGCCTAAACAAAATCATCAGGGCTCCTATCCACTAATTGTGCCTTTTTCTTATCTTTCACTCAGATGTGATGTGGAAGTCTGCTGGAGTATAAAGTCTGCAGCACAGAGTGGAGGGTGTGGAAAAAAACTCACTTGCAGGCAGGCCAGTGTGGATGATGTATGTCCCAAAAGAAACGAGGACATCTGTTAAAAAATATTAATGATTATTGGAAAAAAAAAAAAAAAACACAAGCAATGTGGCACTGAAAAATTTGGAAATAAAAAAAAACTGCTGCAGCGTGTATGTTCCCCGCTTTTCTTGATGATGCTGGGATCTGGTAAGATTATTGGGTTTCTGGAATTTCCCTACTCCTGCAACATTTAATACAGTCTATAATTAACCATATATTTACACTGTAAATGACATACTGTAAAATAAAGGTAACTAAGTATATAAACTATCCCCCTCCTCCCATTCTTTTTCTCATCAGTGTGTGTGTTGTTAACTAGGCAGAGGATCCCTTTCCTTACCTAATTTCCTTTTACCTCATCTCTTCCTAAATTAAATTCCTAAAAAGGAGAGAGAGGGTGCGAGGTAGAGGGGAGAGGGAGGGACCTCTTAACTAATAAAATGCCTATTGTACTTCGATTCAGTTTGTCAAGGAAGGACAAAAGGGGAAGAGAAAAAAAAGGGGGAGGAAAATGAGGGGGAAAAAAGGGAAAGGGGGAAAGAAAATGAGAAACATGGGGAAGGCGAACAAAAGACAAGAAAATGGAAAAAAAGAAAAAGTAAATGAACGAGGGAAAAAATTAGGAAATTGGGACCCAAAGCCCCAATCAACCCAAAGATGTCAACCTCCTCCCCTGGTTTGGTGGGCAAGGGGGCACATTCTACTTGCAGAGTGCACCTTCTCTAGGATGAAATAACAGAAAGAACCGTTGCATACAAGTTCAGTCTAAACACACAGACCCCCCCATGCAAAAAGTATACACCAGTAGATAGAATGAATATTGAATGATGCACCCAAAAACTTTTTTCAAAAAGGGTATGAAACAACCCCCAAAAACTAAAATTTGATAGTTGTGGCAGATGGCAGTGATATAACCTCGGAGGAGCAGGCTTTTTTTCTAGCCATCTGGTTGCTCAGCGTGATCAGATCGCAATCATTGGCTTTTAAAGTGCATTGTTAAGGTTTAGCAGTAGCGGGCCTATCCCTCCAAAAGTATACGACTTATTATTAACACCTTCAGTTGCCACACTACCCACAGAGTATTGCCAGTAACCGTTAAGTACACACAGAAGTACTACAATAACCTTAAGAGCCAGTAGATCTTGTCCCTACTGTATAATTGTCAAGTGCCAGCACCTTCCAGAGCATGACCATTAACACTTCAGTGCCAGCACTTTACCTAGAGATTCGCTATAATATTTTTAGGGGCCAGCACAGTATTAGCTTTAACACTTTCAGCTGCCAAGGAAATTTCCCATTCTCCGCCCAATACACACCACATGTGATTGTCAAATACACTCCCAACATAGGGGGTACAGAAAATCACAAAGATAATTAAAGACAACATATATATACATGAAATCCTGTTTTACATACAAAGACAAAACAAAACATTGTTATATATGAAATGCATAATATCAATATATAAAACCAAACATAAATATAAGAGACTAAGGTAAGATGCATAAATGCACAAACAATATCACAGCAGAACCAAGAATAATATAGTATTACATCCCTCTTGGCCTTATAGAGGTAAAGTATAACCCGGCAATCACTTTATAGAACATATAGTAAGCCAGTAAAGGAAAAAAGAGTTATATATATATATATATTATATTTATATATCTAAAACCTTGGGCGGATGTCCTGTAGAAGCAACATCTAAAACCAAGTCATGATATAATCCGACTGTGACTTTGTACAGTCTTGCAGTTATCACCAGTACATGTATTTACCATGCACTTCCCAGTTTTAACCAAGTCACTTTAACCTGATATAACCAGGTACTTGTCCCAGTATCCACAGTCACCGATATTAAATTATCCTCGTTTACTGATATTAACCCATGGTCACTTTCCCAGTTATCACCAGTCCTTACCTGATATTAAACCCATGTCATTTCCCAGTATCCACAGTCCACTTTACCTGATATTAACCCATGTCACTTCCAGTTATCCACCAGTCACTTTACCTGATATTAACCCATGTCACTTTCCAGTTATCCACCAGTCAACTTACCTGATATTAATCCATGTCCTTTCCAAGGTACCACCAGTCACTTACCTGTGCATATTAAACACATGCACTTTCCCAGTTATCCACCAGTACATTTACACTGATATTAACCCACTGTCACTTTCCCAGTTATCCACCAGTCACTTTACCTGATAGTTAAACCCATTCACTTCCAGGTATTCACCAGTCACTTTACTGTAGAACCAGTCACTTCCATTATCCACCAGCATTACCCTGATATTAAACCATGTCACTTACCAGTATTCACCAGCACTTTACCGATATAACCAATGTCACTTTCCAGGTACACAGTCACATTACCTGATAGTTAACACCATGTCACTTCCACAGTTTATCACCAGTCACTTTACCTGATATTAACCCATGTCACTTCCTAGTTATCCACCAGTCACTTTACTAGTAATAGTAAGCCATGTCCACTTCCCAGTGATCCACCAGTCTCACTTTACCTGATAGTTAACGCCAGTCACTTCCCGTATCCACCAGTCACTTTCCTGATATTAACCCCTGTCAATTTCCACTTATCACACAGAAACTTACCTGATATTGAACCCATGTAAACCGTCTAGTTATCCACCAGTCATACCTGATATTAAGCAATTGTCACTTCCCAGTTATCCAACCAGTCACTTTACCTGATTATAAGCCATTTCACTTCCCCGTTATCACAGTCACTTTACCTGATATTAACCCTGTCACTTTCCCACTTATCCCACCAGGTCATCTTACCTGATATTAACCCATGTCACTTTCTAGTTATCCACCAAAGTCACTTTACTGATATGTAAGCCATGTCACTTTCCAGTTATCCACAGTCACTTATACTGATTATTAACCATGCACTTTCCCCAGTTATCCACCAGGTCACTGTACCGATATTAACCATGTCACTTTCCAGGTATCACCACAGTCACTTACTCTGATATTAAACCATGTCCACTTCCCAGTATCCACAGTCACTTTAATGATATTAACCATGGTCACTTTCCAGTTATACACCAGTCACTTTACAACTGATATAACCCATGGTCACTTTCCAGTTATCCACAGTCACTTTCCCTGATATTAAGCCATGTCATTCCAACAGTTTATCGCCCAGTATGATTTGCCTTGTATTAAAGGGCATGTTCCACCCCCAAAAATATATCCCCCCAAACTATGGTCCACCATTGTAGTTGTAGTTTAATCCTTACCTTCACCATCCAGCTCCATAGGGGTGTCTCTGTAAACCCCCCCCCATAAAAAGTCTCAACAAACTAAACAACCAGGGGATAGCAGGGCTCTCTGCCTGCGTACTTGCTGCCGGTATTAGAATTGCATGCGCACTTGCAGCCTCTCCCCCTCCCTCCCCCTTCCTCTTCCTCTCCTCCCTCTCCCTCCTCTCCCACACTCATCACCATCCATCTCACCAATCCCTTCTATATCCCTCCCCTAGTTCAAAAAGCTACCCAAACTCTTACTTAACCTCTCCGCTTCCTTGCTGCACTGAATGAACCGGCAGACCGCGTCACGTGATTGGGCTGCCCGCTCAAGCCAATCACACGCCGCGACTCGCGTCCGCCCCTCTGCTTGCATTCTCGCAAGCAGAGAGCCGGCAGTGCGGCGAGGAAGGAACGAGGGGAGGAAAGTAAGAGTTTGGGGGGGCTTCTGAAAAAAATATTATGCGGTTGGGGCTGGGGACATGGGGGGAGCAGATATTAAAAATCAGGTTTAAGGGTGGACAACCCTTTAAACCATGGATTACTGGGAAAGTGACATGTGCAGTGGGGTGGAGCATCCCATTTTCCCTGGTCTAAAAACATGTGAGCTTTATTCTGTTGTATTACAAACTTTTGAAACTGCCCCCTGTATCTTTGCATGCTGCCGCAAAAAAAAAGTGGCCATGGTGTGGTGGGCTAACTAACACTGGCTGGTAAAGTTAAGGTCTCACTTGACACGGCCCCTGGTGAACTAGAGGGCTGACCTAAACAGTGTCTGCTGAAGCCTCCAGCACTCACATTGTTCAGCACACATTGTTCGTCACCCCCAGTGCTGTCTCTAGAATTTTGGCACCTGAGAAAAAATCCAAATGTGCCCCCCTCGCCACCCGCACCACGCTGCTGGAAGGGGAGTGGTTTATAATTGAAAGTGTTTAGTGGTGCTTTGTCCGGAAGTGAGGTGTGGCTTGTCCGAAGTGGTTGAGGCTTTATACACAATTGATTACCTAGTGTCATATTCATTGTATGTAATAAATCCCATTATGTTCAATACACCCTCTGGAAAAGTATCCCCACCCCAGACCCACCATACTTCCTGTGGAATAAAAGGTTTTGGCCAAAAGATTTGTAAGTCTGTCAAGCTAGAAACCTTCAGACAGCAGGGCCCTAACCAGACCCAACTAATGTAACCTAGCAATTTAACCTACCAAACTCTATTAAAGTTAGTGGTGCCAGTCAGGGGTGTTCCTAGGGTTATGGACACCTGAAACAAATTTAAATGCCGCCTTTGTCAGACGGGTGGTGGCATATGAAGTGGGCGTGGCTTCATCCGGGAAACATAGGCGTGGCTTGTGGTGGGGGTGGTGACTAACACTGACTGGTAGATTGAAGGGCTCATTTAACACTGATTGTGGGCTGGTGCTGAAATGCACTATTGCAGGGAAGGAAGATTTTTTTTTAACTGCGCCTTTTAAGTGTTACCCGGGGTGCGCCTGAGCAAAATGTTTCAGTTTGCCTCATGGTAGGGGCACCCCTGGTGCCAGTGGTATTGTTGTTCCAACCATAACTGTGCCATGGGGATGGGAGTATTGTATGCTGTTGTGCCAGGAGGTATGTGCTCTCTGTGCCAACTATAACTGTAAACACCACAGTGATAGTTTGCACAGCACATACCCCCCCTGGCAGGGGCACCAACAGCATACAAATGCTCTCAGTTTCCCCTAATGGGCTAGTTACTTAGAAGAATTGGTGTTGTCAGTGGTGGACAGAAAATGTTTACACCCACAAGCCACTGGCACAGTCAGCATGAGGACACTAGTGAGACACTCAAATTATAAAACACATACAGGGAGATTCAATTAAAAAGTTCTTATTGTTTAAAATGGTGCTAATTTTCCACAAACAATCAGATCTTATTTAACATTTGTAAGCTAACATCTGATTGGTTTGGGCAAAAAAAATTAGCACCATTTATAACGATAAGAACTTTATTGAATAACCCCCATAATATAATAATAATGTATATATTATATATGTATCATGTATGTGCTTGCTTCATACATTATGAATGATTGCTAGCTGATAACTACTCCAGTCTGCACCAAACCTGCAGAGGGCAGCAGGCCATCAGGGACATTAAATTGGGGACTTGCAGTGTGTCTCCAACTCTGTTGACAGTCGGTCAGTCCAGTCTTGGATCTGGGTGGTCCTGCATAGGATCCTCTTGTGCTCTTCCGCGGAATCAGTAGGACGCACAACCAGGCCACACACCCAAGTGACTGAGGTGGTGCATGGTTATAACAGACATTGGCAATTTTCCAAATGTACAGGAGGAGCCGATCGGTTGCCGTCCATGATGCTCACTGATTCAGGCAAGTGACGACAAGAGCTGGTATTACCAGGGGAAGGTTAATTGCAGTTTTACTGAAAAACTGCCGCCTCCCTACAGGGCCGCTTGCATGTTCTTCAACCTTGTTAGGAGGCGGCCTTTTTACCCCTCTAGTTCAGCAGTCAGTTAGTTCACCCTTCCGTCAGTAAAACATTAGTTCATCCCTCCAGTTCAGTAGACACTATTAGTTCATCCCTAGTCACCAACAGTTAGTTCACCTACAGTTCTGTAGACACTGTAGTAACCCTTTAGCTCACCAGACACTGTTGTTCATCCTCGCTCACCAACACTGTTAGATCACCCTCCAGTCAGTAGACCTAGTTATTCATCCCTCTAGTTCACCAGACACTGTTAGTTCACCCTACAGTCAGTAGACCGTAGTTCACCCTCTAGCTCACCGGACACTCTTAGTTATTCCTCTACTCACAGACACTGTTAGTTCATCCTCAGTTCACAGCCACTGTTAGTCATCCCTCTAGTCACACAACATTAGTCATCCCTCTGTTCACAGCATTGTTCACCCTAGTTCACATCCTGTTAGTTCACTCTCTAGTCACCAAATGTAGTCTACTCTAGTTCACAACGTTAGTCATCCTCTAGTCACCAACAGTAGTCCCCATTTTCAGTAGAAATGTTAGTTAATCCCTATAGTTCACCAGGACACTGTAGTTTCCTTAGTTCACCAGCACTTTAGATCCATTGTTACAGACACACTGTTAGGTTCATCCTCTAGTCACCAGACACTGTAGTTCATTCCTCTAGTCACAGACACTGTTAGTTACCCTATTGTTCCAGACACGTTCGTTCATCCTCTAGTTCACCAGACACTGTTAGTTCATCCTAGTTCACCAGACACTGTTGTCATCCCTCTAGTTCACAGACACTAGTCCCCTTGTACAGTTCATCCCTCTAGTTCACCAGACACGTTAGTTCATCCCTTAGTTCACCAGACACTTAGTCATCCCTCTAGTCACAACACGTTAGTTCATCCGTCTAGTTCACCAGACACTGTTAGTTTCATCCCTTTAGTTCACCAGACACGTTAGTTCATCCCTCTAGTTCACCAGACACTGTTAGTAGTTCACCCTACAGCAGTTCAGTAGACAGTTTCACCCTCTCGTTCAGTAGACACTATTGTTCATCCCTCTAGTTCACCATACACTGTTAGTTCACCCCTACAGTTCTGTAGACCTGTTAGTTAACCCCTTTATGCACCACAGTAGTTCATCCTCTTAGCTCACCAGACCTGTTAGTTCACCCTCAGTCATAGGACACTATTAGTTCTCCCTCTAGTTCACCAGACACTGTTAGTTCACCCCTACAGTTCTAGTGACACTGTTAGTTCACCCTCTAGCTCACCAGACCATGTTAGTTCATTCCTCTAACTCACCAGACACTGTTAGTTCATCCCTCTAGTTCACCGCCACTGTTAGTTAATCCCTCTATCACCAAGACAGTTAGTTCATCCCTCTAGTTCACCAGATGTAGTTCATCCCTCTAGTTCACCAGACACTGTAGTATACCTCTAGTTCACCAGACACTGTAGTTCATCCCTCTAGTTCACCAGACAGTTAGTTTCATCTCTCTAGTTCACCAGACCATGTTAGTTCACACCCTTCATTCAGTAGACACAGTTAGTTCTCCCTCTAGTTCACCAGACATGTTAGTTCATCCATCATAGTTCACCAGACTGTAGTTCCATCCCTATGTTCACCAGACACTGTAGCTTATCCCTCTAGTTCAACAGACACTGTTGTTCATCCCTATTAGTTCACCCAGAAACTGTTAGTTCATCCCTATTGTTCACCAGACACTGTCGTTCATCCTCTAGTTCACCAGACAGTTAGTTCAATCCCTTAGTTCACCAGGACATGTTAGTTCATCCCTTAGTCACCAGACACTGTTAGTTCATCCGTATAGTTCACCAGACACTGTTAGTTCATCCCTTTGGTTCACAGACACGTTCGTTCATCCCTAGTTCACCAGACAGTTAGTTCATCCCTTATTCACCAGACATGTTAGTTCATCCCTCTAGTCACCAGACACTGTTAGTTCATCCCTTCAGTCACCAGACACTGTTAGTTCACTCCCTCTAGTTCACCAGACACATTGTTAGTTCATTCCTCTATGTTCACCAGACACTGTTATGTCATCCTCTAGTGCACAGACACTGTAGTTCATCCTCTAGTTCACCAGACACTGTTAGTTCATCCTTTCCAGTTCACCAGACACTGTAGTTCATCCCCATTGTTCACCAGACACTGTTGTCATCCTCCTAGTTCACCGCACTGTTAGTTCATCCCTTAGTTCACCAGACACTGTAGTTCATCCCTCTAGTTCACCAGACCACTGTTAGTTCATCTAGTTCACCAGACATGTTAGTTCATCCCCTTTAGTTCCACCCAGACACTGTTCGTTCATCCCTCTAGTTCACCAGACACGTGTTAGTTCATACCTTTAGTTCACTAGACACTGTTAGTTCATCCCTCTAGTTCACTAGACACTGTTAGGTTCATCCCTCTAGTTCACAGACACGTTAGTTCATCCCTCAGTTCACCAGACACTGGTTAGTTCATCCCACTATTGTAACCAGACAACTGTTAGTTCATATCCTCTAGTTCACCAGACATGTAGTTCATCCCTTTTGTTCACCAGACATGTTGTTCATCCCTCTAGTTCACCAGACACTGTTAGTTATCCTTTAGTTCACCAGACACTGTTAGTATACCCTCTAGTTCACCAGAAACTGTTAGTTCATCCCATTGTTCACCAGACACTGTTCGTTCATCCCTCTAGTTCACCAGACCTGTTAGTTCTCCCTTAGTTCACCAGACACTGTTAGTTCATCCCTCTAGTTCACCAGACACTGTTAGTTCATCCTCTAGTTCACCAGACACTGTTAGTTCATCCTTAGTTCACCAGACACTGTTCGTTCATCCTCAGTTCACCAGACACTGTTCGTTCATCCTTTAGTTCACCAGACACTGTTAGTTCATCCCTATAGTTCACAGAACTGTTAGTCATCCCTCTCGTTCACCAGACACTGTTAGTTCATCCCTTAGTTCACCAGACACTGTTAGTTCATCCCATTGTTCACCAGACACTGTTAGTTATCCTCTCAGTCACCAGACACTGTTAGTTCATCCCTCTAGTTCACCAGACACTGTTAGTTCATCCCTCTAGTTCACCAGACACTGTTAGTTCATCCCTCCAGTTCACCAGACACTGTTAGTTCATCCTATAGTTCACCAGACACTGTAGTCATCCCTCTAGTTCACAGACACTGTTAGTTCATCCCTCTAGTTCACCAGACATGTTAGTTCATCCCTTTAGTTCACCAGACACTGTTAGTTCATTCCCTCTAGTTCACCAGCACACTGTTAGTTCATCCCTAGTTCACCAGACACTGTTAGTTCATCCTCTAGTTCACCAGACACGTTCGTTCATCCCTCTAGTTCACCAGACACGTGAGTTCATCCCTTAGTCACCAGACACTGTTAGTTACCCCTAGTTCACAGGACACTGTTAGTCATCCCTCTAGTTCACCAGACCACTGTTCGTTCATCCCTCTAGTTCACCAGACCAAGTAGTTCATACCTTTAGTTCACCAGACACGTTAGTTTCCCCCTAGTCACCAGACACTGTTAGTTCATCCCTCTAGTTCACCAGACACTGTTAGTTCATCCCTCCAGTTCACAGACACTGTTAGTTCATCCCTCCAGTTCACCAGACACTGTTAGTTCACCCCTCTAGTTCCAGACACTGTTTTAGTTTTCATCCCTCTAGTTCACACAGACACTTTTCGTTCATCCCTCTAGTTCACCAGGGACACTGTTGAGTTCATCCTCTAGTTCACACTAGACACTGTTAGTTCATCCCTCCAGTTCACCAGACACTGTTAGTTCACCCCTCTAGTTCACCAGACACTGTTAGTTCATCCCTCTAGTTCACCAGACACTGTTAGTCATCCCTCTAGTTCACCAGACACTGTTAGTTCATCCCTCTAGTTCACCAGACACTGTTAGTTCATCCCTCTAGTTCACCAGACCACTGTAGTTCATCCTCTAGTCACCAGACACTGTTAGTTCATCCCTCTAGTTCACAGACACTGTTAGTTCCCTTAGTTACCAGACACGTAGTTCATCCTTTAGTTCACCAGACATGTTAGTCATCCCTCTAGTTCATAGACACTGTTAGTTATCCCTCTAGTTCACCAGACACTGTGTTATCCCTTAGTTCACCAGACACTGTTAGTTCATCCCTCTAGTTCACAGACACTGTTCGTTCATCCCTCTAGTTCACCAGACACTGTTAGTTCATCCCTCTAGTTCACTAGACACTGGTAGTTCATCCCTCCAGTCACCAGACACTGTTGTCACCCCTCTAGTTCACCAGACCACTGTTGTTCATCCCTCTAGTTCACTAGACACTGTTAGTTCATCCCTCTAGTTCACCAGACACTGTTAGTTCATCCTTTAGTGTCACCAGACACTGTTAGTTCATCCTCTAGTTACTAGACACTGTTAGTTCACCCTCTAGTTCACCAGACACTGTTAGTTCATCCCTCTCTAGTTCACCAGACACTGTAGTTCACCACTCTAGTTCACCAGACACTGTTAGTTCATCCCTTAGTTCACCAGACACTGTTAGTTCATCCCTCTAGTTCAACCAGACACCTGTTGTTCATCCCTCTAGTTCACCAGACATGTTAGTTCATCCCTTATCACCAGACACTGTTAGTTCATCCCTTTAGTTCACCAGACACTGTTCGTTCATCCCTCTAGTTCACCAGACACTGTTAGTTCATCCCTTTAGTTCACCAGACACTGTTAGTTCATCCCTCTAGTTCACTAGACACTGTTAGTTCATCCTCTGTTCACCGACACTGTTAGTATCATCCCTCTAGTTCACCAGACACTGTTAGTTCATCCCTATTGTCACCAGACACTGTTAGTTCATCCCTCTAGTTCACCAGACACTGTTAGTTATCCCTCTAGTTCACCAGACACTGTTAGTTCATCCCTCTAGTTCAATAGACACTGTTAGTTCATCCCTCCAGTTCACCAGACACTGTTAGTTCATCCCTCTAGTTCACCAGACCTGTTAGTTCATCCCTCTAGTTCACCAGACACTGTTCGTTCATCCCTCTAGTTCACCAGACACTGTTAGTTCATCCCTTTAGTTCACCAGACACTGTTAGTTCATCCCTCTAGTTCACCAGACACTGTTAGTTCATCCCTCTAGTTCACCAGACACTGTTAGTTCATCCCTCTAGTTCACGACACTGTTAGTTCACCCTCTAGTTCACCAGACACTGTTAGTTCATCCCTTTAGTTCACCAGACACTGTTAGTTCATCCCTCTAGTTACCAGACACTGTTAGTTCATCCTCTAGTTCACCAGACCACTGTTCAGTTCATCCCTCTAGTTCACCAGACAATGTTAGTTCACCCTTAGTTCACCAGACACTGTTAGTTCACCCTCTAGTTCACCAGACACGGTTAGTTCATCCCTCTAGTTCACCAGACACTGTTAGTCATCCCTCTAGTTCACCAGACACTGTTAGTTCATCCCTCCAGTTCACCAGACACTGTTAGTTCACCCCTCTAGTTCACCAGACACTGTTAGTTCACTGTTAGTTCATCCCTTTAGTTCACCAGACACTGTTAGTTCATCCCTCAGTTCACTAGACAATGTTAGTTCATCCCTCCAGTTCACCAGACACTGTTAGTTCACCCCTCTAGTTCACCAGACACTGTTAGTTCATCCCTCTAGTTCACTAGACACTGTTAGTTCATCCCTCTAGTTCACCAGACACTGTTAGTCATCCCTTTAGTTCACCAGACACTGTTAGTTCATCCCTCTAGTTCACAGACATGTTAGTTCATCCCTCTAGTTCACCAGACACTGTTAGTTCATCCCTCTAGTTCACCAGACACTGTTAGTTCATCCCTCTAGTTCACCAGACACTGTTAGTTCATCCCTTTAGTTCACCGACACTGTTAGTTCATCCCTCTAGTTCACTAGACACTGTTAGTTCATCCCTCTAGTTCACCAGACACTGTTAGTTCATCCCTTCAGTTCACCAGACACTGTTAGTTCATCCCTCTAGTTCACCAGACACTGTTGGTTCATCCCTTAGTTCACCAGACACTGTAGTTCATCCCTCTAGTTCACCAGACATGTTAGTTCATCCCTCCAGTTCACCAGACACTGTTAGGTTCACCCTCTAGTTCACCAGACACTGTTAGTTCATACCTCTAGTTCACCAGAGACACTGTTAGTTCATCCCTCTAGTTCACCAGACACTGTATTAGTTCATCCCTTTAGTTACCAGACACCTGTTTAGTCATCCCTCTAGTTCACTAGACACTGTAGTTCATCTCAGTTCACCAGACACTGTTAGTTCATTCCCTCTAGTTCACCAGACACTGCTAGTTCATCCCTCTAGTTCACCAGAACACTGTTAGTTCATCCCTCTAGTTCACTAGACACTGTAGTTCATCCTCTAGTTCACCAGACACTGTTCGTTCATCTCTAGTTCACCAGACATGTTAGTTCATCCCCTAGTTCACCAGACCATGTTAGTTCATCCTTAGTTCACCAGACACTGTTAGTCATCCCTCTAGTTCACCAGACAGTAGTCATCCTAGTTCACTGTACGTTTCCCTCTAGTTCACCAGACACTGTTCGTTCTCCCTCTAGTTCACCAGACACTGTTCGTTCATCCCTCTAGTTCACTAGACACTGTTAAGTCAGCCACTGAAAACATCGAACATCTTATGAAATATAAACATAAAGCATATTTTATTAATTGTCATTAAAGAATTTTATTTTTCATTTCAAATCCATCTTATTGTATACATATATAAGAATGGTGTTGAGGAATGAAAAATATGAAGGTGATGGAACAGTATGTATGTAAGTACAGTATATGTTATTTATAGCATCACAACGGGACGCAGTGCTGTACAACATAGAATACAAAAAGTCATACAAGGGGGACAGTTATTAAATACATAAATATATAAATAGTAGGTAAGACATGCTAGGCACACCAGTCTTAGTGATACAAAGTCCTTTTTAATAGTGACGTTTCGGAGCTGTGCGGCTCTGAGTTTTGTTTGGTCTGAGGAAGGAACCGCACAGGCTCCGAAACGTTACTATTAAAAAGGACATTTGTATCACTAAGATGGTTGTGCAGCATGTCTTACCTACTTTGATATTCACTGTTGGCTACAGGGCTTGGAGCACCCGCATTGAAAAAACGCTTATTGACTTTTGAGTTTAGGTGTGCAGGATCCTATCCATTCAGCTGTAAATATATAAATAAGTATGAGCATCATGAATATACAAGTGGCTTAAAACATGTAACATGAGGAAAGAGAGGTCCCTGCCCCTTAGAGCTTACAATCTACTTAGGTGGGTAACATACAGATACATAGGAAAGGGTGGAAGTGCTAAAGTAATAACTAGTGCAGTATCAACAGTCCTATGTTGTGCTGTGCACAGAGAGATAGCTTGACAGGTTAGATTTAACTTGTTTATAAGGTTTCTTGACGTAGAGAGAGGGGAATAGAATTTCAGAGGATGGGGAGCCACAAGAGAAAGGTTTAAGGAGAGAGGGCAGTGTGAGTGGGGGTGGGGTCTATATAAGAGATGGTTCTGTGATGAGCGGAGGGTACGGGCAGGGACATATGGGAACACAAGAGAAGAAATATAAAAAGGAGCAGCAGAGTGAAGGGATTTAAATGTTAAGAGAAGGATTTGTAGATAATGCGCTGTTTAATGGGGAGCCTGATAGATGTGCGGCAGAGAGGAGATTAATATCCCAATTGTTAGAGCGGCAAGACGGTGTGCGTGCGGCAGAGTTAAGTATGGGACTGAAGAGGAGAAATATGGGAAGCAGGAAGACCAGCAGAAATCAGAGGGTTACAATAATCCAAACGTGATAGGATGAGAGCATGGATAAGCATAGCAGTAGTGGAAGAGAAAGGAATCTACGTATATTCACAATGTTACGATGTAAAAAGCAATAGCAACATAGTTAATATGATTGGAAAAGGAGAGAGAGTAGTCAATAATAACCCTAAGCAACGTGCCGACTGAATAGGGTAAATGGGGGTGTTGTACACAGAAATGAAAAAGGTGGGATAGTACCAGGTTTAGGTGGGAAAATGATTAGTTCGGTTTTAATCAGGTTTAGTTTGAGGCATCTGTGTGCCATCCATGAGAAAACAGCACGGAGACAGTCGGAGATGCGTGATTGGGTGTCAGGACTAAGGTAGGGGTGGAAAAATAATTTGTAGGAATACCTGGGAGGTAGATTACATTGTAGGCCAGAAATTAGGAAGGAGATATATAAAGATGTGGGTGGCCACATTGTATGTGCTGCTCTGCACTGCATTCAGTTTTGCAAGTGCATGCAATCGTGGGGTCTGCAAATCCCATGCGCAACATTGCACTTAGCACAAGCAGGCAGGAAACACGCGAGAAATTAACTTTTCCGCACGTCACGTGCTTCCCTAGTGTGGTCTCAGTCTTAAGAGTTATGGTATAGTCAGACCAGGGACACAGTAGAAACCTTGTTTTTATAATCCCATTTAGAATACCGGGAAAAAATGTAGCCCAGGAGGCCTGTAACACCATGGCTCATGTGGCCAATGTGGGGAACATATTTAAAGCACAGCATGAATCACGCAGTAACCAGCTAGTGTAATGTATGCCAAACACACTTGCGAATCAGCCTTTAGATAGGACTACTCTGTTAGAGGGTCCACTAGAGCTTCTAATGGCTAGCACAACAACTTAAATGCACCACATAATTAGATCGCTAATCTGCAAAGTAGGATCTCACAAATGTATGTAAATTGGCTAAGGTTTAAATAGCTCCAAGCCACCAAACCAGAACCTCTGTGTCAATGGTAAGTGCAACATGGTCTTATAGGGCCAGGCCTCATCAGTGCGCGATTTAAAGGGCATCTATACTGAAAAATAGATTATTTAAATGACTGTAACTGAAAACTATAATTCTTACCAACCACCAACCGTATCATTTTTTTGTTGATCTGCCCCCTATTTCTTTAGATATCCAATCTAAAACTTCTTATATTTCAGCTGTCAATCAAGTTCTTGCTCTCAAAAACTATTCTTCTGTGAGTAGTTTTACTGTAGCTGGAATGGTAACAGAATTTTGACAGTTGGAATGCTGTGTGCAGGCTTGACAGTTGGTTTGTGGGAAAAAAGTCAGGTCGGATGAAAGTGGGAATGGTTAAAAGAAGGAGGGGAGATACTGCTCCTAAACAAAATGTGTGGGATAGAAGGCATGCAGCAACACATGCAAATCAAAGTAAGTGCTAATTACATGTATTCAATTATAGATAAGATGAGGCAAAGTAATTTTTTCAGTATAGTGTCCCTATAGTGTCGATCACGATTGCGATTGTGTTAAAAAGTGCCACTAGTTTGGCCAAATTGGAGTGGTCGAGTCATTTGCAATCCCTATTTTTTTGTTCAATTTGCATGCGCTCCGATCCCTGGACTTGGTTATAATCTACTCCAGACAATGTTAATAGGCAGAGTAGGATCTATTAGGGATGTTCGGGATGTTAGGATGGATAGTGACAAGTTACCTGATAGGCTGTTATGTATATTATCAGGGCGTTCGCATGACGATTACAAAAAAAATCTTTATGTTTTTTAGGATTGATTTTTAGCTATTAAAAAATCTTTAGGATTTTATCAGGTCTCAAAATGATAATATGACATTTGGGAGCAAAAAAAACACCCTAGAAGGCCAATGCTGGAAGACAATATTGCAAATATTTCTACTGCAACTGTATATTCCCTTTAGTGCTGACATAGGCTGGAATGAACGTGATCCAAACACTCGTGAAAACCAGCATGCTAAATGTTATTAACTTGGTCTCATTGAAACCATCAGGCAACTCCTTGCAGGAAAGCAACGGTAAGTGTTAAAACAGCTAATAGGCCCAAGAAGCCCAACATTATGTAAAAGAAAAACTGGTGATCCTCCTTACATTCTACTGTTATTTTGTCTTTGGATGCCTTCATATCAGTTGTGGTGATGACGGATACAGGAGAACCCATAGTGTACATATTACAGTCTGGATGCTAGAGCCAGTAAATATTGTGTAGTTTGGAATCGAAGAGCCAACCCATTTCCCAAGGAACTATTAGGCTTGGTGGCACTGAAAGCAATAAAAACCGTAATGTCTTGGCAAAAATGCTGGAAACACAGAGTGAAAATATTACCCCAAATATAGTGGCGGATGAGGCAGGTATGGGTAAAGGTGCCCAATGAACAGGAAACGAACAAAGAAAGCAAAGAAAAGGGATACAAGGAGCAAATAGTTAGGTTTCTGATTGGCCTTAACCAATGGGGTCTCACGAAAGTGAATAAAGATGCAGAGCACAGAAACAGTGAGCAAGGAAAAGGCTCCAGAGAAGTAGATGAGCCACACCCAGCGAGTCTTGATAAGACAGGAACTCAACGACTTTTGGAATGCAGTGAGTTCTGTTTGCATCTGACCACTGATTTTCTGGGCAAAAAACACCAATCTGCTGCATCTGTATAGATACATGAAACATGTTCAACTGTTACTGTATTAAAAGGTGCCCTTAAACAATTGTAGTAAATAATAAAAACATTCAAAGATACAATTCCCTCCTTCAGTGTGCATAGCAATTTAGATGTATTTCCATCAGTAAAGGGAAACATACAGATTAATGGCAAAGGTAGCCCAGGGTGGACCTAATCAGGGATCTATCTACCTACTTCTACCATCTATCTAGCTATCTACTACTTCTACCTATCTGTCCATCTATCTACCTACTCCTACCTATCATTCATCTATCTACATACTTCTAACAATCTGTCATCTATCATCATACTTTCTACCTATCACATCACATCCATCCATCCTCTATCTACCTACCTACTTCCACCTATCCATCCATCTATCTACCTAATTCTTATCCATCCATCTATCTACCTATTTACCTATCCATATCATCATCTATCTCCTACTTCCTACCTATCTACCTATCTACCAACTTCCTACCTACTATGCATCCATCCATCTCTGTGTTCTGTTATCTACTATACCTACTTCCTACCAGATATCTATCTATCAACTATCTATTATCATACCTACTCTACAACCATCATCCATCCATCTGCGTGTCTCTGTCTATCTACTATACCTAATTCCTACCAACCTATCTATCATCTATCTATCTATAATCTATCAACTATCTATTATCATACCTACTTCCTACCAACTATCCATCCATCCATTTGTCTACCTACCATTCTTTATAAAAAGTTCTTCCTATGTATAAAAAAACTGCCTGTGTTTGGCTTTTAGTTATTACAAAAATGATCCTTCCAGCCCATTAAATAAAACAAGCAGCTTAGACACAATAAGATTTAATAAGTACAGAAAGGAAAAGATTCTTGTTTTTAACCAACAGCCGCAATATTTAAAATGGCCATATGCTTGTGACGGTTCTCATTCATCCAGGTCATGGTATATCTGTTGTATTCAATTAGATCAACTGGACTTAAGTTTAGTTCTGAAGACGTTTCGCTAGTCATCCGACTGGCTTTTCAATTCAGAATGACTTGTACAAGAATCTGTGGCAATTATGTACCTGGAAAATCCCAATTAGCATATCACAGCCAGGTGTTAGGGTGTGATTGGATCGTGGCTAAAAGGTGTTTAGGAACGCCATACGGGCCATACGTTGATGCAGTTGAGACCAGAGACCAAACAGCAACTGCATCAACGTTAGGCCCAACACAGAAGAGCCCATTCCTCGGGTCAGGATCAGCCGGTGTAACTGCATCTTAAGGATAAAGGACATACCTTTGAAGATTGTAATGTTAACATATTGGCGAAGGAACGTGACTGGTTCAAGAGAGGTGTTAAGGAGGCCATTTATGTGAAAATAAAGAAACCAAGCCTAAATAGAGGTGGGGGGTTCGACAACAACTGTCTGCCATGTACAATGCTGTTTTAACACCTTACTCTGGGGTTCCTATAACACCTTTTAGCCACTATCCAATCACACCCTAACACCTGGCTGTGATATGCTAATTGGGATTTTCCAGGGTACATAATTGCCACAGATTCTTGTACAAGTCATTCTGAATTGAGAAAGCCAGTCGGATGACTAGCGAAACGTCTTCAAGAATACATTTCAAGTCCAGTTGATCTAATTGAATACAACAGATAAAATGGCCATAGTAATATAGAGGCTGTGAAGGTCTTCTACTGAAAAGCCTGGACCTGCTTACTGACATGTCTCTTCTGTCTATTCCGTATTGTGTATTTGTGTGCCACTCAATTTGAAAACACTGCAGCACTCGCAGTTTCAGCTCTGTCAATACTGGGTGTATTATGAAACACTAGCAAACCCCCCACGCACGCATCCTCTCGTGCGCACCTTCTCTGATCCCTCCCACATTGTGGTTAGTATATAAGATACCTGTGACATTGGAAATCTCCCCATCTGAACAAGGGATGCAATCATAACAGCAAAAGGTTCTCCTTCTCTGGGAGCTCCTGTATCCAGGGAGGCAGTGCTTGCAGCACACAGAGGATGGGACCTGTAACATATACAGATCCAGATGTACAAGTCTTAACACATTTTCGAATGGTAGAAAAATAGATATGGTACAATTACATTTAAATTGATTTATACAAAACTTATTTTAATTGTTACATCTTTAATGAAATTCCACATACTGTACATTGAACCCAATATACCACTGCCAGCTGTAATGACAGTTACATAGTAGACATATTAATGCAATAATGCATTTTAATAAACAGTCAGCAGGAGTACCTTATATACTTGAGTATAAGTCGCGCCTGAGTATAAGCCGAGGTACCTATTTTACCTAAAAAAATAGGAAAACTTGATTTACTTGAGTTAAAACGAGGGTTGAAATTAGGATCACTACTGCCTTCTGATTCTGTATTGTTTTGAGGCTTTAGTTGTCCTTTAAATGGACAGCAGCATTCCCATACAGTAGTCCCATACAGTTATAGCCAAATCCAGTATGGATATTACTGTATGGGAATTCTGCTGTCCATTTAAAGGGCAACAAAAGCTCAAAATGATACAGAATCAGAAGGCAATCTTTTAACAATAGATACCATCTCCTGGTTCTGATTGTTTTGAGACATTAGTTGCCCTTAAATGGACAGCCAAATTCCCATGCAGTAGTCCCATACAGTAATAGCCAAATCCAGTATGGCTATACTGTATGGGACGTTTGCTGTCCATTTAAAGGGCAACGAAAGCCTCAAAATAATAAAGAACAGAAGGCAATCTTTTAACAATAGATACCCCAATTCTTTGGCACTCCAGATATATAGAAACTACAAAACTACAAATCCCAGCATGCTTTAGTAGCATCTGCAGTGGCAAGTAATTGGGGGTTACTCTATGGGATTACTGCCCCCCCCCCGAGAGCGGGGAATGCGGGCGTTCGGTAAACCTCATATGTGGTGTTCACTAACCCTTGAATTCTGCCATAACCAGGGGTTTCTCTAAGATCTAAGAAGATCAGGGGCAGTTTTGGGAACTCTTATTTGCCTACACAAATTTTAGGCTACACCCCCCGAATTAAGCCAAACCTACTAGTTACTTAATAAGGATTGGTAGATAGATTATGAGACACAAACAGACAGGCAGACAGAGAGATAGCTACACATAGTGATAAAAAACTGGCAATTTCATCACATACTGGTAGCAAACTGGTAATTTCATCACATAATGGTAGCAAATAGGAATTTCATCATATACTGGTAGCAAACTGGCAATTTCATCATATACTGGTAGCAAACTGGCAATTTCATCATATACTGGTAGCAAACTTGCAATTTTATCATATACTGGTAGCAAACTGGCAATTTCATCATATACTGGTAGTAAACTGGCAATTTCATCACCTACTGGTAGGAAATGGCAATTTCAGTATAAACTGGTAGCCAATGGGAATTTTACTACTAATGGTAGCACAACTGGCAATTTCATTATAAACTGGCAGCAAATGGAAATTCATCACATACTGGTGAGAAAACTGGCAATTTCATTATATACAGGGTAGCAAACTGGCAATTTCATTAATACAGGGTAGCAAATGATAAAAAAACTGGCAATTTCATCACATACTGTAGCAAACTGGTAATTTCATCACTAATGGTAGCAAATAGGAATTTCATCATATACTGGTAGCAAACTGGCAATTTCACATATACTGGTAGCAAACTGGCAATTTACTCATATCTGGTAGCAAACTTGCAATTTTATCATATACTGGTAGCAAACTGGCAATTCATCATATACTGGTGTAAAATGGCAATTTCATACCTACTGGTAGGAAATGGCAATTTCAGTATAAACTGGTAGCCAATGGGATTTTACTACATAATGGTAGCAAACTGGCAATTTCATTATAAACTGGCAGCAAATGGAAATTTCATCACATACTGGTAGAAAACTGGCAATTTCATTATATACAGGGTAGCAAACTGGCAATTTCATTATATACAGGGTAGCAAACTGGCAATTTCATTATATACAGGGTAGCAAACTGACAATTTCATATATACAGGGTAGCAAACTGTCAATTGCATTATATGCAGGGTAGGAAAAGAAATTACCAGTTTGCTACCAGTATGTGATGAAATTGCCAGTTTTTTTTATCAGTTTGCTACCCTGTATATAATGAAATTGCCAGTTTCTACTCAGTATGGTGATGAATTTCCATTTGCTGCCAGTTTATAATGAAATTGCCAGTTTGCTACCATTATGTAGTAAATCCCATTGGCTACCAGTTTATACTGAAATTGCCATTTCCTACCAGTAGGTATGAAATTGCCATTTTACACCAGTATATGATGAAATTGCCAGTTTGCTACCAGTATATGATAAAATTGCAAGTTTGCTACCAGATATGAGTAAATTGCCAGTTTGCTACCAGTATATGATGAAATTGCCAGTTTGCTACCAGTATATGATGAAATTCCTATTTGCTACCATTATGATGAAATTACCAGTTTGCTACAGTATGTGGATGAAAATTGCCAGTTTGCTACCCTGTATATAATGAAATTGCCAGTTTTCTACCAGTATGTGATGAAATTTCCATTTGCTGCCAGTTTATAATGAAATTGCCAGTTTGCTACCATTATGTAGTAAAATTCCCATTGGCTACCAGTTTATACTGAAATTGCCATTTCCTACCAGTAGGTGATGAAATTGCCAGTTTACTACCAGTATATGATGAAATTGCCAGTTTGCTACCAGTATATGATAAAATTGCAAGTTTGCTACCAGTATATGATGAAATTGCCAGTTTGCTACCAGTATATGATTGAATGCCAGTTTGCATACCAGTATATGATGAAATTCCTATTGCTACCATTATGTGATGAAAATACCAGTTTGCTACCAGTATGTGATGAATTGCAGTTTTTTTATCAGTTTGCTACCCTGTATATATGAAATTGCCAGTTTGCTACCCTGTATATAATGAAATTGCCAGTTTTCTACCAGTATGTGATGAAATTTCCATTTGTGCCAGTTTATAATGAAATTGCCAGTTGCTACCATTATGTAGTAAAATTCCCATTGGCTACCAGTTTATACTGAAATTGCCATTTGCCTACATAGGTGATGAAATTGCCAGTTTGCTACCAGTATATGATGAAATTCCTATTTGCTACCATTATGTGATGAAATTACCAGTTTGCTACCAGTATGTGATGAAATTGCCAGTTTTTTTATCAGTTTGCTACCCTGTATATAATGAAATTGCCAGTTTGCTACCCTGTATATAATGAAATTGCCAGTTTTCTACCAGTATGTGATGAAATTTCCATTTGCTGCCAGTTTATAATGAAATTGCCAGTTTGCTACCATATGTAGTAAAATTCCATTGGCTACCAGTTTATACTGAAATTGCCATTTCCTACCAGTAGGTGATGAAATTGCCAGTTTACTACCAGTATATGATGAAATTGCCAGTTTGCTACCAGTATATGATAAAATTGCAAGTTTGCTACCAGTATATGATGAAATTGCCAGTTTGCTACCAGTATATGATGAAATTGCCAGTTTGCTACCAGTATATGATGAAATTCCTATTTGCTACCTTATGTGATGAATTACCAGTTTTGCTACCAGTATGTGATGAAATTGCCAGTTTTTTATCACTATGTGTAGCTATCTCTCTGTCTGCCTGTCTGTTTGTGTCTCATAATCTATCTACCAATCCTTATTAAGTAACTAGTAGGTTTGGCTTAATTCGGGGTGTAGCCTAAAATTTTGTGAGGCAAATAAGAGTTCCCAAAACTGCCCCTGATCTTCTTAGATCTTAGAGAAACCCCTGGTTATGGCAGAATTCAAGGGTTAGTGAACACCACATATGAGGGTTACCGAACGCCCGCATTCCCCGCTCTCGGGGGGGGGGCAGTAATCCCATAGAGTAACCCCCAATTACTTGCCACTGCAGATGCTACTAAAGCATGCTGGGAGTTGTAGTTTTGTAGTTTCTATATATCTGGAGTGCCAAAGAATTGGGGGTATCTATTGTTAAAAAGATTGCCTTCTGATTCTGTATTATTTTGAGGCTTTCGTTGCCCTTTAAATGGACAGCAAACGTCCCATACAGTAATAGCCATACTGGATTTGGCTATTACTGTATGGGACTACTGCATGGGAATTTGGCTGTCCATTTAAAGGGCAACTAATGTCTCAAAACAATGCAGAACCAGGAGGATGGTATCTATTGTTAAAAAGATTGCCTTCTGATTCTGTATCATTTTGAGGCTTTTGTTGCCCTTTAAATGGACAGCAGAATTCCCATACAGTAATATCCATACTGGATTTGGCTATTACTGTATGGGACTACTGTATGGGAATGCTGCTGTCCATTTAAAGGACAACTAAAGCCTCAAAACAATACAGAATCAGAAGGCAGTAGTGATCCTAATTTCAACCCTCGGTTTATACTCAAGTAAATCAAGTTTTCCTATTTTTTTAGGTAAAATAGGTACCTCGGCTTATACTCAGGCCGACTTATACTCAAGTATATAAGGTACTCCTGCTGACTGTTTATTAAAATGCATTATTGCATTAATATGTCTACTATGTAACTTGTACATTACAGCTGGCAGTGGTACTATTGGGTTCAATGTACAGTATTGTGGAATTTCATTTAAAGATGTAACAAATTAAAATAAGTTTTGTATAAATCAATTTAAATGTAATTGTACCATATCTATTTTTCTACCATTCGAAAATGTGTTAAGACTTGTACATCTGATCTGTATATGTTACAGGTCCCATCCTCTGTGTGCTGCAAGCACTGCCTCCCTGGATACAGGAAAGCTCCCAGAGAAGGAGAACCTTTTTGCTGTTATGATTGCATCCCTTGTTCAGATGGGGAGATTTCCAATGTCACAGGTATCTTATATACTAACCACAATGTGGGAGGGATCAGAGAAGGTGCGCACGAGAGGATGCGTGCGGTGGGGGGTTTGCTAGTGTTTCATAATACACCCAGTATTGACAGAGCTGAAACATGCGAGTGCTGCAGGTGTTTTCAAATTGAGTGGCACACAAATACACAATACGGAATAGACAGAAGAAGACATGTCAGTAAGCAGGTCCAGGCTTTTCAGTAGAAGACCTTCACAGCCTCTATATTACTATGGCCATTTTATCTGTTGTATTCAATTAGATCAACTGGACTTGAAATGTAGTTCTTGAAGACGTTTCGCTAGTCATCCGACTGGCTTTCTCAATTCAGAATGACTTGTACAAGAATCTGTGGCAATTATGTACCCTGGAAAATCCCAATTAGCATATCACAGCCAGGTGTTAAGGGTGTGATTGGATAGTGGCTAAAAGGTGTTATAGGAACACCCAGAGTAAGGTGTTAAAACAGCATTGTACATGGCAGACAGTTGGTGTCGAACCCCCCACCTCTATTTAGGCTTGGTTTCTTTATTTTCACATAAATGGCCTCCTTAACACCTCTCTTGAACCAGTCACGTTCCTTCGCCAATATGTTAACATTACAATCTTCAAAGGTATGTCCTTTATCCTTAAGATGCAGGTACACGGCTGAGTCCTGACCCGAGGAATTGGCTCTTCTGTGTTGGGCCATACGTTGATGCAGTTGCTGTTTGGTCTCTGGTCTCAACTGCATCAACGTATGGCCCGTATGGCGTTCCTAGAACACCTTTTAGCCACGATCCAATCACACCCTTAACACCTGGCTGTGATATGCTAATTGGGATTTTCCAGGGTACATAATTGCCACAGATTCTTGTACAAGTCATTCTGAATTGAGAAAGCCAGTCGGATGACTAGCGAAACGTCTTCAAGAACTAAACTTTAAGTCCAGTTGATCTAATTGAATACAACAGATATACCATGACCTGGATGAATGAGAACCGTCACAAGCATATGGCCATTTTAAATATTGCGGCTGTTGGTTAAAAACAAGAATCTTTTCCTTATCTGTACTTTATTAAATCTTATTGTGTCTAAGCTGCTTGTTTTATTTAATGGGCTGGAAGGATCATTTTTGTCAATAACTAAAAGCCAAACGACAGGCAGTTTTTTTATACAGTAGGAAGAACTTTTTATAAAGAATGGTAGGTAGACAAATGGATGGATGGATAGGTTGGTAGGAAGTAGGTATGATAGATAGATAGATAGATAGTTAGATAGATAGATAGATAGGTTGGTAGGAAGTAGGTATAGTAGATAGACAGAGACACGCAGATGGATGGATGGATAGGTTGGTAGGAAGTAGGTATGATAGATAGATAGTTAGATAGATAGATAGCTTGGTAGGAAGTAGGTATAGTAGATAGACAGAGACACACAGATGGATGGATGCATAGGTAGGTAGGAAGTTGGTAGATAGGTAGATAGGTAGGAAGTAGGTAGATAGATGGATGGATGGATGGATAGGTTAGAAAGTAGGTAGATAGATGGATGGGATAGGTCGGAAGGTAGGTAGATAGATGGATGGATAGGTAGGAAGTAGGTAGGTAGATAGATGGATGGATGGATGGATGGATGGATGGATGGATAGGTAGAAAGTAGGATAGATAGATGGACAGATTGGTAGGAAGTAGGTAGATAGATGAATGGATAGGTAGGAAGTAGGTAGATAGATGGACAGATAGGTAGGAAGTAGGTACATAGCTAGATAGATGGATAGATAAGTAGGTAGATAGATCCCTGATTATGTCCACCCTGGGCTACCTTTGCCATTAATCTGTATGTGTTCCCTTTACTGATAGGAAATACATCTAAATTGCTATGCACAGCTGAAGGAGGGAATTGTATCTTTGAATGTTTTTATTATTTAAATTTATTATTATTGTTTAAGGGCACCTTTTAATACAGTAACAGTTGAACATGTTTCATGTATCTATACAGATGCAGCAGATTGTGTTTTTTGCCCAGAAAATCAGTGGTCAGATGCAAACAGAACTCACTGCATTCCAAAAGTCGTTGAGTTCCTGTCGTATCAAGACTCGCTGGGTGTGGCTCTATCTACTTTCTCTGGAGCCTTTTCCTTGCTCACTGTTTCTGTGCTCTGCATCTTTATTCACTTTCGTGAGACCCCATTGGTTAAGGCCAATAACAGAAACCTAAGCTATTTGCTCCTTGTATCCCTTTTACTTTGCTTTCTTTGTTCGTTCCTGTTCATTGGGCAACCTTTACCCATAACCTGCCTCATCCGCCAAGCTATATTTGGGGTGATATTTTCACTCTGTGTTTCCAGCATTTTTGCCAAGACAATTACGGTTGTTATTGCTTTCAGTGCCACCAAGCCTAATAGTTCCTTGAGGAAATGGGTTGGCTCTTCGATTCCAAACTACACAATATTTACTGGCTCTAGCATCCAGACTGTAATATGTACACTATGGGTTCTCCTGTATCCGTCATCACCCGAACTGAATATGAAGGCATCCAAAGACAAAATAACAGTAGAATGTAAGGAGGGATCACCAGTTTTCTTTTACATAATGTTGGGCTTCTTGGGCCTATTAGCTGTTTTAACACTTACCGTTGCTTTCCTGGCAAGGAAGTTGCCTGATGGTTTCAATGAGACCAAGTTAATAACATTTAGCATGCTGGTTTTCACGAGTGTTTGGATCACGTTCATTCCAGCCTATGTCAGCACTAAAGGGAAATATACAGTTGCAGTAGAAATATTTGCAATATTGTCTTCCAGCATTGGCCTTCTAGGGTGTATTTTTGCTCCCAAATGTCATATTATCATTTTGAGACCTGATAAAAATACTAAAGATTTTTTAATAGCTAAAAATCAATCCAGTAAAAAACAGTAAAGATTTTTTTTGTAATCGTCATGCGAACGCCCTGATAATATACATAACAGCCTATCAGGTAACTTGTCACTATCCATCCTAACATCCCGAACATCCCTAATAGAGTCCTACTCTGCCTATTAACATTGTCTGGAGTAGAATTATAACCAAGTCCAGGGATCGGAGCGCATGCAAATTGAACAAAAAAATAGGGATTGCAAATGACTCGACCACTCCAATTTGGCCAAACTAGTGTGCACTTTTTAACACAATCGCAATCGTGATCGACACTATAGGGACACTATACTGAAAAAATTACTTTGCCTCATCTTAATCTATAATTGAATACATGTAATTAGCACTTACTTTGATTTGCATGTGTTGCTGCATGCCTTCTATCCAGCACACATTTTGTTTAGGAGCAGTATCTCCCCCTCCTTCTTTTAACCATTCCCACTTTCATCCGACCTGACTTTTTCCCCACAAACCAACTGTCAAGCCTGCACACAGCATTCCAACTGTCAAAATTCTGTTACCATTCCAGCTACAGTAAAACTACTCACAGAAGAATAGTTTTTGAGAGCAAGAAACTTGATTGACAGCTGAAATATAAGAAGTTTTAGATTGGATATCTAAAGAAATAGGGGGCAGATCAACAAAAAAATGATACGGTGGTGGTTGGTAAGAATTATAGTTTTCAGTTACAGTCAATTTAAAATAATCTATTTTTCAGTATAGATGCCCTTTAAATCGCACTGATGAGGCCTGGCCCTAATAAGACCATGTTGCACTTACCATTGACACAGAGGTTCTGGTTTGGTGGCTTGGAGCTATTTAAACCTTAGCCAATTTACATACATTTGTGAGATCCTACTTTGCAGATTAGCGATCTAAATTATGTGGTGCATTTAAGTTGTTGTGCTAGCCATTAGAAGCTCTAGTGGGAAGGCAAAGCCTTTAAACCCCAAACCAATAACTATGAGTAGTCCCTTATTCTAAAGGCTGATTGGCAGCCAGAAGCAATGTAGTATTTGGCCATAACATGTACACTAAGCATGGGTTAGACTAAGCTGGTGATTTCATGCTGTGCTTTGTAAATAGGTGTTCCCACATTGGCCACATGAGCCATGGTGTTACAGGCCTCCTGGGCTACATTTTTTCCCGGTACTTCTAAATGGGATTATAAAAACAAGGTTTCTACTGTGTCCCTGGTCTGACTATACCATAACTCTTAAGACTGAGACCACACTAGGGAAGCACGTGACGTGCGGGAAAAGTTAATTTCTCGCGTGTTTCTGCCTGCTTGTGCTAAGTGCAATGTTGCGCATGGGATTTGCAGAAAAACCCACGATTGCATGCACTTGCAAAACTGAATGCAGTGCAGAGCAGCACATACAATGTGGCCACCCACATCTTTATATATCTCCTTCCTAATTTCTGGCCTACAATGTAATCTACCTCCCAGGTATTCCTACAAATATATTTTTCCACCCCTACGCTTAGTCCTGACACCCAATCACGCATCTCCGACTGTCTCCGTGCTGTTTTCTCATGGATGGCACACAGATGCCTCAAACTAAACCTGATTAAAACCGAACTAATCATTTTCCCACCTAAACCTGGTACTATCCCACCTTTTTTCATTTCTGTGTACAACACCCCCATTTACCCTATTCAGTCGGCACGTTGCTTAGGGGTTATTATTGACTACTCTCTCTCCTTTTCCAATCATATTAACTATGTTGCTATTGCTTTTTACATCGTAACATTGTGAATATACGTAGATTCCTTTCTCTTCCAACTACTGCTATGCTTATCCATGCTCTCATCCTATCACGTTTGGATTATTGTAACCCTCTGATTTTCTGGTCTTCCTGCTTCCCATATTTCTCCTCTTCAGTCCATACTTAACTCTGCCGCACGCACTGTCTTGCGCTCTAACAATTGGGATATTAAATCTCCTCTCTGCCGCACATCTATCAGGCTCCCCATTAAACAGCGCATTATCTACAAAATCCTTCTCTTAACATTTAAATCCCTTCACTCTGCTGCTCCTTTTTATATTTCTTCTCTTGTGTTCCCATATGTCCCTGCCCGTACCCTCCGCTCATCACAGAACCATCTCTTATATAGACCCCCACTCACACTGCCTCCTCTCTCCTTAAACCTTTTTCTCTTTTGGCTCCCATCCTCTGAAATTCTATTCCCCTCTCTCTACGTCAAGAAACCTTAATAAACAAGTTTAAATCTAACCTGTCAAGCTATCTCTCTGTGCACAGCACAACATAGGACTGTTGATACTGCACTAGTTATTACTTTAGCACTTCCACCCTTTCCTATGTATCTGTATGTTACCCACCTAAGTAGATTGTAAGCTCTAAGGGGCAGGGACCTCTTTCCTCATGTTACATGTTTTAAGCACTTGTATATTTCATGATGCTCATACTTATTTATATATTTACAGCTGAAATGGATAGGATCCTGCACACCTAAACTCAAAAGTCAATAAGCGTTTTTTCAATGCTGGGTGCTCCAAGCCCTGTAGCCAACAGTGAATATCAAAGTAGGTAAGACATGCTAGGCACACCAGTCTTAGTGATACAAATGTCCTTTTTAATAGTGACGTTTCGGAGCCTGTGCGGTTCCTTCCTCAGACCAAACAAAACTCAGAGCCGCACAGGCTCCGAAACGTCACTATTAAAAAGGACATTTGTATCACTAAGACTGGTGTGCCTAGCATGTCTTACCTACTATTTATATATTTATGTATTTAATTACTGTCCCCCTTGTATGACTTTTTGTATTCTATGTTGTACAGCACTGCGTCCCCTTGTGATGCTATATAAATAAACATATACTGTACTTACATACATACTGTTCCATCACCTTCATATTTTTCATTCCTCAACACCATTCTTTATATATGTATACAATAAGATGGATTTGAAATGAAAAAATAAAAATTCTTTAATGACAATTAATAAAATATGCTTTATGTTTTATATTTCATAAGATGTTCGATGTTTTCAGTGGCTGACTTAACAGTGTCTAGTGAACTAGAGGGATGAACGAACAGTGTCTGGTGAACTAGAGGGATGAACGAACAGTGTCTGGTGAACTAGAGGGATGAACTAACATGGTCCTTGGTGAACTAGAGGGATGACTCCATGTCTGGTGAATTGAGGATCTAACGTGGAACTGGAACTAACAGTGTCCTGGTGAACTAGAGGGATAACTAACAGTGTCTGGTGAACTAGAGGGATGAACGAACAGTTCTGGTGACTATGAGGGATGAACTAACAGTGTCTAGTGACTAGGGGATGAACTAACAGTGTCTGGTGACTATAGGGATGAACTACAGTGTCCTGGTGAACTAGAGGATGAACTAACAGTGTCTGGTGAACTAGAGGGGATGAACTAAACAGTGTCTGGTGAACTAAGGGATGAACTAACAGTGTCTGGTGAACTAGAGGATGAACTAACATGTCTGTGAACTAGAGGGATGAACTAACGTGGTCCTTAGTGAACTAAAGGGTGAACTAAACAGTGTCTGGTGAACTAGAGGGATGAACTAACAGTGTTGTGAACTGGAGGGATGACTAACAGTGTCTAGTGAACTAGAGGGATGAACTAACATGTTTGTGAACTGAGGGATAACACTGTCTGGTGAACTAGAGGGATGAACTAACAGTGTCTGGTGAACTGAGGGATTGAACTAACAGTGTCTGTGAACTAGAGGGATGAACTAACAGTGTCTAGTGAACTAGAGGGATGAACTAGGTCGGTGAACTAAGGTGAACTAACAGTGTCTGTGACTAGAGGGATGAACTAACAGTGTCCTGGTGAACTAAGGGATGAACTAACAGTGTCTGTGTGAACTAGAGGGATGACTATAACAGTGTCGGTGTAAGGGATACTAACATGCTGTGAACTAAGGGATGAACTAACAGTGTCTGGTGAACTAGGGATGAACAACAGTGTCTAGTGAACTAGAGGGATGAACTAACATGTCTGGTGAACTAGAGGGGTGAACTAAAACAGTGTCTGGTGAACTGAGAGGATGACTAACAGTGTCTGGTGAACTAGAGGGATGAACTAACAGTGTCTGGTGAAACTAGAGGGATGAACTAACAGTGTCTGGTGAACTAGAGGGATGAACTAACAGTGTCTGGTGAACTGGAGGGATAAACTACCAGTGTCTGGTGAACTTGAGGGATGAACTAACAGTGTCTGGTGAACTAGAGGGATGAACTAACAGTGTCTGGTGAACTAGAGGGATGAACTAACAGTGTCTGGTGAACTAAGGGGTAACTAACAGTGTCTGGTGAACTAGAGGGATGAACTAACAGTGTCTGGTGAACTAGAGGGATGAACGAACAGTGTCTGGTGAACTAGAGGGATGAACTAACAGTGTCTGGGGAACTAGAGGGATGAACTAACAGTGTCTGTCTGGTGAACTAAAGGGATGAACTAACAGTGTCTGGTGAACTAGAGTATGGAACGAAATTGTCTGGTGAACTAGAGGGATGAACTAACATGTCTGGTGAACTAGAGGGATGAAACAACGTGTCTGGTGAACTAGAGGGATGAACTAACAGTGTCTGGTGACTAAGATAACTAACAGTGTCTGGTGAACTAGAGGGATGAACGAACAGTGTCTGGTGAACTAGAGGGATGAACTAACAGTGTCTGGTGAACTAGAGGGATGAACTAACAGTGTCTGGTGAACTAGGGATGAACTAACAGTGTCTGGTGAACTAGAGGGATGGAATAACAGTGTCTGGTGAACTAGAGGGATGAACTAACAGTGTCTGTTGAACTGGAGGGATGAACTAACAGTGTCTGGTGAACAATAGGGTGAACGAACAGTGTCTGGTGAACTGAGGGATGACTAACATGTGTCTGGTGAACTAGAGGGATAGCTAACATTGTCTAGTGAACTAGAGGGATGAACTAACAGTGTCTGTGTAACTAAGGGATTAACTAACAGTGTCTGGTGAACTAGAGGATGAACGAACAGTGTCTGGTGAACTAAAAGGGATGAACTAACATGTCTGGTGAACTAGAGGGATAACTAACAGTTGTCTGGTGAACTAGAGGGATGAACGACAGTGTCTGTGAACTGAGGGGATGAACTAACAGTGTCTGTGAACTAAGAGGATGAACTAACAGTGTCTGGTGAACTAGAGGATGAACTACATGTCTGGTGAACTAGAGGGATGAACTAACAGTGTCTGTGAACTAGAGGGATGAACTAACAGTGTCTGTAAACTAGAGGGATGAACTAACAGTGTCTGGTGAACTAAAGGGATGAACTAACAGTGTCTGGTGAACTAGAGGGATGAACTAACAGTGTCTGTGAACTGAGGATGAACTAACAGTGTCTGGTGAACTAGAGGGGGAACTAACTTGTCTGGTGAACTAGGGATGAACTAACAGTGTCTTGAACTAGAGGGATGAACTAACAGTGTCTGGTGAACTAGAGGGATGAACAACAGTGTCTGTGAACTAGAGGGATGAACTAACAGTGTCTGGTAACTGAGGATGAACTAACAGTGTCTGGTGACTAGAGGATGAACTAACAGTGTCTGTGAACTAGAGGGATGAACTAACAGTGTCTGGTGAACTAAGGGATGAACTAACAGTGTCTGGTGAACTAGAGGGTGAACTAACAGTGTCTGGTGAACTAGAGGATGAACTAACAGTGTCTGTGTGAACTAGAGGGATGAACTAACATGGTCAGTGAACTAGAGGGATGAACTAACAGTGTCTGGTGAACTAACTAAGGGATGAACTAAGTGTCTTGTGAACTAGAGGGATGAACTAACAGTGTCTGTGAACTAGAGGATGAACAACAGTTTCTGGTGAACTAGAGGTGATGAACTAACAGTGTCTGGTGAACTGGAGGATGAACTACATTGTCTAGTGAACTAGAGGGATGAACTAACAGTGTCTGGTGAACTAAAGGGATGAACTAACAGTGTCTGGTGAACTAGAGGGATGAACTACAGTGGTCGGTGAACGAGTGAGGAACTAACAGTGTCTGGTGAACTGGAGGGATGAACTAATTGTCTGTGAACTAGAGGGATGAACTAACAGTGTCGGGTGAACTAGAGGATGAACTAACAGTGTCTGGTGAACTAGAGGGTGAACTAACAGTGTCTGGTGAACTAAAGGGATGAACTAACAGTGTCTGGTGAACTAGAGGGATGAACACAGTGTCTGGTGAACTAAGGGATGAACTAACAGTGTCTGGTGAACTAGAGGGATGAACTAACATGTCTGGTGAACTAAAGGAATGAACTAACAGTGTCTGGTGAACTAGAGGGATGACTAACAGGGTCTGGTAACTAGAGGGTGAACTAACAGTGTCTGGTGAACTAGAGGGATGAACTAACAGTGTCTGGTGAACTAGAGGGATGAACTAACAGTGTCTGGTGAACTAGAGGGATGAACTAACAGTGTCTGGTGAACTAGAAGGGATGAACACAGTGTCTGGTGAACTAGAGGGATGAACTACAGTGTCTGGTGAACTAGAGGGATGCCTAACTTGTCTGGTGAACTGAGGGTGAACTCCAGTGTCTAGTGAACTAGAGGGATGAACTAACGTGTCTGGTGAACTAGAGGATGAAACTAACAGTGTCTGGTGAACTAGAGGGATGACTAACATGTCTGGGAACATAGGAGGAACTAACAGTGTCTGGTGAACTAGAGGGATGATACTAACAGTGTCTGGTGAACTAGAGGGATGAACTAACAGTGTCTTGAACTAAGGGAATAACTAACAGTGTCTTTTGAACTAAAGGATGAACTAACAGTGTCTGGTGAACTAGAGGGATGAACAACAGTGTCTGGTGAACTAAAGGGATGAACTAACAGTGTCTGGTGAACTAGAGATGAACTAACAGTGTCTGGTGAACTAGAGGGATGAACTAACAGTGTCTGGTGAACTAAAGGGATGAACTAACAGTGTCTGGTGAACTAGAGGGATGAACGAACAGTGTCTGGTGAACAATGGGGATGAACTAACAGTGTCTGGTGAACTAGAGGGATGAACTAACAGTGTCTGGTGAACTAAAGGGATGAACTAACAGTGTCTGGTGAACTAGAGGGATGAACAAACAGTGTCTGGTGAACAATAGGATGAACTAACAGTGTCTGGTGAACTAGAGGGATGAACTAACAGTGTCTGGTGAACAATAGGGATGAACTAACAGTGTCTGGTGAACTAGAGGGATGAACTAACAGTGTCTGGTGAACTAGAGGGATGCCTGGTGAGCTAGAGGGATGAACTAACAGTGTCTGGGGAACTAGAGGGATGAACTAACAGTGAACTAACAGTGTCTGGTGAACTAGAGGGATAACGACATGTCTGGGAACTAAAGGATGAACTAACAGTGTTCTGGTGAACTAGACGGATGAACTAACAGTGTCTGGTGAACTAGAGGGATGACTAACGTGTCTGGTGAACCTAAAGGGATGAACTAACAGTGTCGGGTGAACCTAGAGGGATGAACTAACAGTGTCTGGTGAACAATGGGGATGAATAACAGTGTCTGGTGAACCTGGAGGGATGAACTAACAGTGTCTGGTGAACAAAGGGTTGAACTAACAGTGTCTGGTGAACTAAGAGGGATGAACAACAACAGTTGTCTGGTGAACAATAGGGATGAACTAACAGTGTCTGGTGAACTATAGGGATGAACTAACAGTGTCTGGTGACTAGAGGGATGAACTAACAGTGTCTGGTGAACTAGAGGGATAATGAACTCAGTGTCGGTGACTAAGGATGAACTAACAGTGTCTGGTGAAACTAAGGGATGAACGAACAGTGTCTTGGAACCAAAGGGATGAACTAACAGTGTCTGGTGAACTAGACGGATGAACTAACGTGTCTGGTGAACTAGAGGGATAACTAACAGTGTCTGGTGAACTAAAGGGATGAACTAACAGTGTCTGGTGAACTAGAGGGTGAACGACAGTGTCTGGTGAACATAAGGGATGAACTAACAGTGTTGGTGAACTAGAGGTAGAACTAACAGGTCTGGTGTACTAGAGGATGAACGAACAGTGTCTGGTGAACAATGGGTGGACTAACAGTGTCTGGTGAACTGGAGGGATGAACTAACTGTCTGGTGAACTAGAGGGATGAACTAACAGTGTCTACTGAAGTGAAGGGGTGAACTAACAGTGTCTGGTGAACTAGAGAGATGAACTAACTGTCTGGTGAACTAGAGGGATGAACTAACAGTGTCTGGTGAACTAGAGGGATGAACTAACAGTGTCTGGTGAACTAGAGGGATGAACTAACTTCTGGTGACTAGAGGGATGAACTAACTGTCTGTGACTAGAGGGATGAACTAACAGTGGCTGGTGAACTAGAGGGATGAACTAACAGTGTCTGGTGAGTTAGAGGATGAACTAACAGTGTCTGGTGAGCTAGAGGGGTGAACTAACAGTGTCTACTGAACTGTAGGGGTGAACTAACAGTGTCTTGAACTAGAGGGATGAACTAATAGTGTCTACTGAACTGGAGGGGTGAACTAACAGTGTCTGGTGAGCTAGAGGGATGAACTAACAGTGTCTGGTGAGCTAAAGGGGTTAACTAACAGTGTCTACAGAACTGTAGGGGTGAACTAACAGTGTATGGTGAACTAGAGGGATGAACTAATAGTGTCTACTGAACTAGAGGGGTGAACTGTCTACTGAACTGTAGGGTGAACTAACAGTGTCTGGTGAACTAGAGGGATGAACTAACAGTGTCTGGTGAACTAAAGGGATGAACTAACAGTGTCTGGTGAACTAGACGGATGAACTAACAGTCTGGTGAACTAGAGGTGATGACTACAGTGTCTGGTGAACTAAAGGGATGAACTACCAGTGTCTGTGAAACTAGAGGGATGAAATAACAGTGTCTGGTGAACAATGGGGATGAACTAACAGTGTCTGGTTGAACTAGAGGGATGAACTAACAGTGTCTGGTGAACTAGGGATGAACTAACAGTTGTCTGGTGAACTAGAGGGATGAACTAACAGTGTCTGGTGAACAATAGGGATGAACTAAACAGTGTCTGGTGAACTGAGGGATGAACTAACAGTGCTGGTGACTAGATGAACGAACAGTGTTGGTGAACAATAGGGATGAACTAACAGTGTCTGGTGAACTAGATGGGATGGACTAACGTGTCTGGTGAACTAGAGGATGAACTAACAGTTGGTCACTGAGTGAAGGGTGAACTAACAGTGTCTGGACTAGAGGGATGAACTAACTGTCTGGTGAACTAGAGGGATGAACTAACAGTGTCTGGTGAACTAGAGGGATGAACTAACAGTGTCTGGTGAACTAGAGGGATGAACTAACTGTCTGGTGAACTAGAGGGATGAACTAACTGTCTGGTGAACTAGAGGGATGAACTAACAGTGGCTGGTGAACTAGAGGGATGAACTAACAGTGTCTGGTGAGTTAGAGGAATGAACTAACAGTGTCTGGTGAGCTAGAGGGGTGAACTAACAGTGTCTACTGAACTGTAGGGGTGAACTAACAGTGTCTGGTGAACTAGAGGGATGAACTAATAGTTCTACTGAACTGGAGGGGTGAACTAACAGTGTCTGGTGAGCTAGAGGGATGAACTAACAGTGTCTGGTGAGCTAAAGGGGTTAACTAACAGTGTCTACAGAACTGTAGGGGTGAACTAACAGTGTATGGTGAACTAGAGGGATGAACTAATAGTGTCTACTGAACTGGAGGGATGAACTAATAGTGTTTACTGAACTGGAAGGGTGAACTAACAGTGACTGCTGAACTAGAGGGGTAAAAAGGGCCGCCTCCCTAACAAGATAGGTTGAAGAACATTGCAGAGCGGCACCCTGTAGGGAGGCGGCAGTTTTTTCAGCTAATAAGCTGCCAATTACCCGTCCCCTGGTAATAACCAGCTCTTGTCGTCACTTGCCTGAGATCAGTGAGCATCATGGACGGCAACCGGATCGGCTCCTCCTGTACATTTGGAAAAATTGCCAATGTCTGTTATACCATGCACGCACCTCAGTCACTTGGGTGTGTGGCCTGGTTGTGCGTCCTACTGATTCCCGCTGGAAGAGCACAAGAGGATCCTATGCAGGACCACCCAGATCCAAGACTGGACTGACCGACTGTCAACAGAGTTAGGAGGACACACTGCAAGTCCCCAATTTAATGTCCCTGATGGGCCTGCTGCCCTCTGCAGGTTGGTGCAGGACTGGAGTAGTTAGCAGCTAGCAATCATTCATAATGTATGAAGCAAGCAGCATACATGATACATATATAATATGATACATTATTATTATATTATGGGGGTTATTCAATAAAAGTTCTTATCGTTATAAATGGTGCTAATTTTGCCCAAACCAATCAGATGTTAGCTTACAAATGTTAAATAAGATCTGATTGTTTGTGGCAAAATTAGCACCATTTTAAACAATAAGAACTTTTATTGAATCTCCCTGTATGTGTTTTATAATTTGAGTGTCTCACTAGTGTCTCATGCTGACTGTGCCAGTGGCTTGTGGGGTGTAAACTATTTTCTGTGCCACCACGACAAACCAATTCTTCTAAGTAACTAAGCCATTAGGGAAACTGAGAGGCATTTGTGTGCTGTTGGTGCCACTGCCAGGGGGGGTATGTGCTGTGCAAACTAAACTGTGTGTTACAGTTATAGTTGGCACAGAGAGCACATCCTCCTGGCACAACCAGCATACAAATACTCCCATCCCCATGGCACAGTTATAGTTGGAACAACAAATACCCACTGGCACCAGGGGTGCCCCTACCATGAGGCAAACTGAAACATTTGCTCAGGGCGCATCCCGGGTAACACTTAAAAGGCGGCAGTTAAAAAAAAATCTTCCTTCCTGCAATAGTGCATTTCAGCACCAGCCCACCAATCAGTGTTAAATGAGCCCTTCAATCTACCAGTCAGTGTTAGTCAGCCCACCACCACAAGCCACGCCTATGTTCCCGGATGAAGCCACGCCCACTTCATATGCCACCACCCGTCTGACAATAGGCGGCATTTAAAATTTGTTTCAGGTGTCATAAACCCTAGGAACACCCCTGACTGGCACCACTAACTTTAAATAGAGTTTGGTAGGTTAATTGCTAGGTTAGATTAGTTGGGTCGGTTAGGGCCCTGCTGTCTGAAAGTTTCTAGCTTGACAGACTTACAAATCTTTTGGCCAAAACCTTTTATTCCACAGGAAGTATGGTGGGTCTGGGGTGGGGATACTTTTCCAGAGGGTGTATTGAACATAAATGGAGGATTGATATGTACATACAATGATAATGACACTAGTTAAATCAATGTGTATAAAGCCTCAACCACTTCTGGACAAGCCACACCTCACTTCCGGACAAAGCACTAAACACTTTCAATTATAAAACCACTCCCCTTCCAGCAGCGTGGTGCGGTGGCGAGGGGGGCAGCATTTGGATTTTTTCTCAGATGCCAAAATTTCTAGAGACAGCACTGGGGGTGAACGAACAATGTGTGCTGAACAATGTGAGTGCTGGAGGCTTCAGCAGACACTGTTAGGTCAGCCCTCTAGTTCACCAGGCCGTGTCAAGTGAGACCTTAACTTTACCAGCCAGTGTTAGTTAGCCCACCACACATGGCCCATTTTTTTTGCGGCAGCATGCAAAGATACAGGGGGCAGCTTTCAAAAGTTTGTAATACAAACAGAAAATAAGCTCACATGTTTTTAGACCAGGGAAAAAAGGATGCTCCACCACTGCACATGTCACTTTCCCAGTAATCCATGGTTTAGGGTATGTCCACCCTTAAACATGATTTTTAATATGCTGCTCCCCATGTCCCCCAGCCCCAACCGCATAATATTTTTTCAGAAAGCCCCCCAAACTCTTACTTTCCTCCCTCGTTCCTCTCCGCCCTGCCGGCTCTCTGCTTGCGAGAATGCAAGCAGAGGGGCGGGACCCAGTCGCGTCTGTGATTGGCTGAGCGGCAGCCAATCACGGACGCGCGCTGCCGGTCATTCAGTGCAGCAGAGGAAAGCGGGAGGTAAGTAAGAGTTTGGGGAGCTTTTTGAAGCTAGGGGGAGGGATAGTAGAACGGGAGAGGGAGGGAGAGGGAGGAGAGGGAGGGAGAGGGAGGGAGAGGAGGAGAGGAAGGGGAGGGAGGGGGGGAGAAGGGCTGCAGTGCGCATGGCAAATTCTATCACCGGAGGCAAGGTAGCAGGCAGAGCCCTGCTATCCTCCTGGTGGTTAGTTTTGAGACTTTGGGGGGGGGTTTACAGGAGAACCCTATGGAGCTGGGATGTGAGGTAAGGATTAAACTACACTACATGGTGGGGCCAGTAGCTGGGGGGATTATAGTTTTGGGGGTGGACATGCCCTTTAATAAAAGGCAAAATCACTGGGCGATAACTGGGAAAGTGACATGGCTTAATATCAGGTAAGTACTGGTGGATACTGGGAAATGCTGGGTTAATATCAGTAAGTGACTGTGGATAACGGGAAGTGACATGGTTAATATCAGGTAAGTGACTGTGATAACTGGGAAAGTGACATGGGTTAATATCAGGTAAGTGACTGGTGGATAACTGGAAAGTGACATGGGTTAAATATGGTAAGTGACTGGTGATACTGGAAGTGACATGGGTTAATATCAGGTAAAGTGACTGGTGGATAACTGGAAAGTGACTGGCTTAATATCAGGTAAAGGACTGGGGATAACTAAAAGTACATGTTATATCAGGTAAAGTGACTGTGGAATAATGGAAAGTGACATGGGTTAATATCAGGTAAAGTGACTGGTGGATAACTGGAAGTGAATGGCTTAATATCAGTAAATGACTGGTGGATAACTGGAAGTGAATGGCTATATCAGGTAAAGTGACTGGTGGATAACTAGGAAAGTGACATGGGTTAATATCAGTAATGACTGGTGGATAATGGAAAGTGACATGGGTTAATATCAGTAAAGTGACTGGTGGATAACTGGGAGTGACATGGTAATATCAGGTAAGTGACTGGTGGATAACTGGGAAGTGACATGGCTTAATATCAGGTAAAGTGACTGGTTATCTAGGAAAGTGACATGGGTTAATATCAGGTAAAGTGACTGGTGGATAACTGGGAAAGTGACATGGGTTTAATAGCAGTAATGTGACTGGTGGATACCTGGAGTGACATGGGTTAATATCAGGTAAAGTGACTGGTGAATACTGGGAAAGTGACATGGGTTAATATCAGGTAAAGTGACTGGTGGATAACTGGGAAGTGACATGGGTTATATCAGGTAAAGTGACTGGTGGATAACTGGAAAGTGACATGGGTTAATATCAGGTAAAGTGACTGGTGGATAACTGGGAAAGTGACATGGGTTAATATCAGGTAAGTGACTGGTGGATAACTGGGAAGTGACATGGGTTAATATCAGGTAAAGTGACTGGTGGATACCTGGAAAGTGACATGGGTTAATATCAGGTAAAGTGACTGGTGGATAACTGGAAAGTGACATGGGTTAATATCAGGTAAAGTGACTGGTGGATAACTGAAAGTACATGGGTTAATATCAGGTAAAGTGACTGGTGGATAACTGGGAAAGTGACATGGGTTAATATCAGGTAAAGTGACTGGTGGATAACTGGGAAAGTGACATGGGTTAATATCAGGTAAAGTGACTGGTGGATACTGGAAATGACATGGGTTAATATCAGGTAAAGTGCCTGGTGGATAACTGGAAAGTGACATGGTTATATCAGGTAAAGTGACTGGTGTATACTTGGAAAGTGAACATAGGGTTAATAAAAGGCAAAGTCGCCCAAAAGGTTTTAGGATATATATATATATATACTCTTTTTCCTTTACTGGCTTACTATATGTTCTATAAAGTGGATCGCAGGGTTATACTTACCTCTATAAAGGCCAAGAGGGATGTACTTACATATATTATTCTTGGTTATGCATGTGATATATGTTTGTGCATTTATGCATCTTACCTTATTCTCTTATATTTAATGTTGGTTTTATATATTGATATTATTGATTCATATATAACATGTGTTTGTTTGGTTTTGTATGTAAACAGGATTCATGTATATATATTTGTCTTTATTCAATCTTTGTGATTTTCTGTACCCCTATGTGGGAGTGTATTTACATCACATGTGGGTTTGTATATGGGCGGAGATGGGAAATTACGTTGGCAGCTGAAAGGGTTAAAGCTAATACTGTGCTGGCCCTAAAAATATTAATAGCAATACTCTAGGAAAGTGCTGGCACTGAAGGGTTAATGGCAATGCTCTGGGAAGGTGCTGGCACTGAAATTATAAGTAGGAAAGTCTACTGGCTCTGAAGGGTTAATTGTAGTACTCTGCTGGTACTAAAGGGTTAATGGCAATACTCTGTGGGTAGTGGTGGCACTGAAGGTGTTAATGTCGATACTTTTGGAGGGATAGGCCACGCTACTGCACTTTTAAGCGCAATGGGATTGCGATCTGATCACGCTAGGGCACCAAGATGGCTAGAAACAGCCCTGCTCTCGAGGTTTATAGCAATTCCCTGCCACATATCAAAATTTAGTTTTGGGGGTGTTCATACCCTTTAAGTGTGCATCCATTCCATATTCATTCTATATACTGTGTATACTTTTGTGCATTGGGGAGGTCTGTGTGTTTAGATTGCAACTTGTATGCACAGGTTCTTCTGTTTATTCATCCTAGGAGAAGGTGCACTCTGCAAGGATATGTCCCCATGCCCACCAAACCAGGGGAGGAGGTTGACTTGGGTCATTTTCTTGCATGATCGAATGTACAAGTAGGCATTTTAGGTCCTCTCCCTAGGTACACAATAGATGGGAGGGGGATAGTTTATAACTTTAGTTTACCTTTAATGTTACAGTATGTCATTTACAGTGTAATATATATGGTTATTATAGACTGTATTATGTGCAGGAGGTAGGGAAATTCCAGAAACCCAATAATATTAACCAGATCCAAGTATCAAGAAAAGCGGGGAACATACACGCTGCAGTTTTTTTTTTATTTCAATGTTTCAGTGCACATTGCTTGTTTTTTCCAATAATAATGTAATATTTTTTAACAGATGTCCTCGTTCTTTTGGGACATAACATCATACACAGCTGCCTGCCTGCAAGTGAGTTTTTCCACAACCCTCCATCTCTGTGCTGCAGACTTTATACTCCAGCAGACTTCCACATCACAGTCTGAAGCTGAACAGATAAGAAAAAGGCACAAGTAGTGGATAGAGCCCTGACTGATTTTGTTTAGCCCCCTGTAATAAAATATAGATTCCTTGTTAAAGGCTCTGGAACAAATCGAGTTAGGTCGCACTACCTTAAAAAACGGTATATCTTGATTGTAATTACATTTATATGCTAAACGTGTGAAGGTCGTATTCCTGTTTTTATACTGTACTTACAATAAAGATATATGCAGGGAGATTCAATAAAAGTTCTTATCGTTAAAAATGGTTCTAATTTTGCCCCAACCAATCAGATGTTAGCTTTCAATTGTTAATCTGATTGGTTGGGGCAAAATTAGAACCATTTTTAACGATAAGAACTTTTTTTGAATCTCCCTGAGTAACTTTTTTTAATGGTAGTTTGACCTAGCTTAAAGGGCATGTCCACCCCCAAAACTAAAATTTAAACCCTTACTGGCCACATCAAGTTGTTTAAAACAAGCCTTACCTTAAATTTCTGCCTCCCCCTAACATTAAACCCTTTGGGTATGCGGTAGGGCATGCTCCCCCAGCCCCAACCACATTAATATAATTGTTAGAAAGTCCCCCAATCTTTACTTACCTTCCCTCTCTCCTCCGCTGTTCAGAACTCCCGACAGCCGCGACCGTGATTAGCTGCCTCTCAGCCAATCACGGACACAGCTGCCGGTCCCGCCCCCTGCTTGCAATTCCATGTAAGCAGAGGGCCGGAACACTGCGGCGGAGGAGAGAGGGAAGGTAAGTAAGAATCGGGGGACTTTCTAACAATTATATTAATGCAGTTGGGGCTGGGGGAGCATGCCCTACCGCAAATCAAAAGTTTTTTATAAGGGGTGGACATGCCCTTATATTTTTTTAGAGTCTTTTACTCTACACAGAGAATCCTATGGCCTGCACAATTTCACTGACCTAAGCACCTGCTCAAACCTGTGGTAGATGCACTGCCCTTTAAAAACATTATATTGCTTGGAGTAAAATTAGAAGAGTAGATAGAGTATTATACTGGTAATTTCAGTAAACACTCACAGGGTGATGCACCGAGAGCCGATATCGATAGCTCAGGGCAAAGAGCCCGGTGATGTTATATGCCGATATCGGCTCTTGGTGCATCACTATCTGACGTTTTTCTATTCTGTCACTTTTAACGCAAGCTAATAGTGCTGCAATAGAATGCTGCTTTAGGCATATTACATCACTTTTCAAGGCTGCGTGGTTTGCCTTCCCGTTAACCACGCAGCCACCGCAATGGAGAAGTTTAAGTCACATATAACATCGGTTGGCATGACTTAAACTCCAAAATACGATCGGTGCGCCCTGGCTTATTTAATAAAAGGGACAAATGGCATCAAATGGCAGCAACTAATCAGATGATACCTTTTTACTTGTCTACTGCAGTTAGAAAACATCTAAAAAACATTTTATAGGCTTCAGGAAAAGTGTCCTATTATTATTATTATTGTGGATTTATATAGCGCCAACATCTTCCGTAGCGCTTTACAATTACATGAATACATTCACATCAGGCCCTGCCCCAAAGAGCTTACAATCTAAGCACATTTATTTGACACAAACAACCTATCAGTATGTCTTTATGGTTGTGGGGGAAACCGGAGTGCCCAGAGGAACCCCATGCAAGCACGGGGAGAACATACAATGCAATAACGCACCAGGGCTCGGACCTGCAACCTGCCTCTTTAAAGTAAGCAAAGTACCAACATACTGTTCAATTTTAGAATAATTTGCAAAAAAAAATCTGAGAATTATTGGCCTACAATTGCACTGCTAAACCTGCACATCGTTCATTAAAGGAATAGTTCACTCTCAAAATGAACTATTCCTTTTATATATTGATTGAAGCTCTGGAGGTTAAGGAGCTATGCCTTACCTCCCGATCTTCAATCAATATATTAAAGGAATAGTTCACATTGAGAGTGAACTATTCATTTAAATAAATGGAATTACCCATCAAGGAGATGTAAAAACAGCCGCTAATGGCTAAAACGAGGTTAAACCCAAGCTTCCGCTCATTACTGACCAAAAATTTCTGTTGGTCGCTGTCGGCTCCCTGTATTATAAAGGGAGCCAAGAGTGATGGGTAAGTGTGTGGCAGTCCTGAATAATCTTTACTATACTCATTACAGGGATATCACTCAGGACTGTGTGTAGCCACTTCCTTTTCAGATCACAGACAATATATGATCTGCTAAACATCTGTGCTGTGTGTAGCTTAAATCATAAATCATTTCATCCCTTAGCAATACAATAGGAACTGTGATGTGTTAATGTAATTTCTTAAGCCATGGAATCATATATAGCCATGAATCATATTCTAATGATTTCTAATGTGGGTGTTTGTGGTACCTGCTGTACAGTGAAAGGATGAAAGTTGAAAACTAAAATTGTCAGGGATACCTGGTCTTATACGTCTGGCACAGAAAGTCTAGCTGATCAACTAGTAACATAGTAATGGATTTGAATAAAGAAATACGTCCATCTAGTCCAACCTTTATACCCTACCCATAATGTCTGTATAACAGTTACATAGTAACATAGTATTGGAGGTTGTATAAAGACATACGTCCATCTAGTCCATACGTCCTTCTAGTCCAACCTTTATACCCTACCCATAATGTCTGTATAACAGTTACATAGCAACATAGTATTGGAGGTTGTATAAAGACATAAGTCTTTATAAATAATTATATTTAGAGTAAAGTTTTCCTTTAAATAGAAATGTGCCAGATATACTGGGTCAATGTCTTAGTAAGCAAAGCTAGAAACCTATAGAATTTGAGAGACTGCTCTCTGTAAGAGAGATTTCTAATGTAGCTTTAGCTCTCCTATTAAATAAAAAGGTTGATTTGAACAGTTCTACACTGCACATTGTTAATAATAACACATTTATTATTATACATTTCTGCTAACATTCTGCTATTAGATTTGGTAATACAAAAATAAATAATAATAATTATATATATCCCTCCCAGGTTCTCGGTAATTAATCCAGACTGTTTTATTATATTTTACTAATCCTAAGTGCTTGGAAAAGTCTGGTCTATTTTCTTTATGTTCCTAGGGGGCAAAGTGAATTGCCTTTATCATACACATATGGTGCTGTTCTTCTCAAATTACAGGACATTCTTTTTTTCTTCGCCTTTCCCTGGAAGGAATCACTGTACCTCAGCAGCTCGGAAGAAAGACTTTTCACCAGCAACCTCCTACAATCAAACCGTTTGTTCAGGAATTTCAGGTCAGTGGATTTTAGCTTGACTTAAATGCAGAATTTGGAGATGTTGCAAAAGTAAATCAGATGGGCTGTAACTGTGTTTTCATCCCTTGTGCTTCTGTTCAGGTTTTATAGTGCGGTGCTAACTTCTCCTTCATCTTGTAAACTGCAGGCTGTTAACTAGTGCTCGTCAATCGACTGGGTTTCAGTTGCCCAGTGGTAGCACAAAATTTTATTTGAATGTACATGAATGTTTTCAAGCCATCTGTTAATTAGGAAATTCTGTTTTATAGTGGGACAATATAAAATGACTGGAGCAAGCTGGATTTCATTACTAGAGAACAATATGGATTTATTCTGTGTGCTGAATGTCTCAATTAAATGTCTTATTGCTTTAATATAAAGCAACTTTAAAAGGTGCTTTAACGAAAAGCTCATTCAGGGACAATCAACAGAATTATCCTCTGCTATGTACATGTTATTATAGTCTATTCTCTATATAGTTATGAGCAATTTCTACACAATTTTGACACTGTCATTTCCACTGTAGACATTTAAATACATGCAGGTTTATTTACCCAGAGACGTTACTGCTAAGGGTACATGCTCCTTTCGTGATTCAATATCGCGTTTGCGAATCTGGGTAAATCCCGGTAAGGGATTTACCTGGTGCATGATTTTAACGGCAGATATCAGCTGGCGTTCAAATCCATCGCTAAATCTAGCACAAACGCGATATTGAATTGCCAACGTCGAATGCGCGGGGGATTTTTGCGTGACCTGCGCATCTGATGCTAATATGGATTTAAAGTCACACTAACTGGCAGCGAACTGGTTAGCGTGACTTTAACTCCATATATTTGCCCAGCGAGTCTGGGTAAATGAGCCTGATTGTGGCTCAGAAGAAACCTTTATTGAACTGGGAAGTGCTATGGATACAGTACTAAGGCACCAGAATTAATAATAGTAATAATTGTAATAAGGCACCAGCAGTTCTGATTGGTTAACAGCTTATTTTATGGGGAGGGGTGTAAAGAAATCCTGAAAGAACAATCATTTTGAGTATTTTCAGAATCTCTCAGTGTATGTACACATGGGTTATTTATTCACACCAGGTACTGACCCAAAGAGTTTACAATCTAAGTATTCTATCTTACACATAGAAACAAAATAATATCTCAAGTTGCCCATACATTGGGTCAATATTGCAAACAATCCGACATGCTAGTAGACATTTACATTGATATTGGATTGTAATATGACTGGGAAGGTCGATCGGTTAAATGATCTTAGTATTTTCTGAAGTTCCAAATTAATGTAAATGTAATGTCACCTCACCTGGACAATAATTGCCAAGCAAATTGACTGTCGATCAATATGTATGGTACATCTACGTCCAATTTTCCATTGTACATCTGTCTATCAAAGTATTGGTTTATGGTCGCATTTACAACCGCTATAACCTTTTGTAGTGTATGGAACCTTTAAAAATACACACACACTTTAAATGCAATTCAAGATAAAGATCTGGCATGTGCCTGTTGGCTAATTCCTAAGCATTTCTTTTTGAAACTTTCTACGTCGCCCTACGAATAATAAATTGTACTGAAAAATAAACTAGTCGTGTGAAGTGGAATCCTAGTAACGTGCAAGACTTTGTATCCTCGATCTGTCATAATTGATTTGAAATAATCTGGGAATCGTGACTAGCTGCACTGGTAATTGGAGTGCACAAGGAGTGGAGTAATCTGACTGCTCTTACAGAGATAAGCTCTGTTATGCAAAGTTAACACGCCTGATTTGGTCTTGTGGAATCCATGAATTCAGTCTGTCAATGAATCATCTAAATATAGATCATGACACCACATAGTTGGACATAGTATCCTGCTTTATTAAGCTGTTTTTATTTGCCTCACAATCTGCTGTCCGTGGTGCTAAAAAGAAGGGCAACAGTGGAGGCTGTAATTCCTGTCTAGCTTCTACCAATTATTAATCTATCCTTCCATGACTAAAATAACTGCAGAACTGTTGTTAAGTAGAGACCCAAGAGAATTCAATTAAATTCCTAGGGACATTGTAAATTCTAAGGTGACCAATCAGTGGTCTGAGGAAATAAACACAATTTCTATTACATGCAAATTTAAATATCACTCCCACCTACCTTGTTATTGTGTTATTGTGTAACCTCCTGTTGCTTTATAATCTGTGGCCCTTGGATCATTTCTATTAGTAATAGAACACCTTTAGATACTTTTGCTACTTTTAGTGGATGAAGCTATCCACGTGGATCCTTGGTTGGTCTATTCGATCCTTTATACTGGTTCGGGACTGATGTGCCATTTTACCAGCTACTACTGGTCCGACAGCTATTCTTCCCTCTATCTCTTTCATTAAAGAACAGTATTTTATTCTATTGCTGGGTTTTATAGGTGTTTATAGGTTTATGTATAGAGGTTTTTTAGTTTGGGGCTGGCCAGCATTATTATGTATATTGTGATTTGAATGTATAAAAACATATTTTTTTATATACTATAAATTTTATTGGGTTTTTTTGTGCTCCAACCCGCAGGGTGCATTGTTTTTTTTTATTGGTATTACCTTGAGTGATGTGTTTCTTTTATGTGTTTTCAGCAATGTAAATTTCCCAATTAACCCCAATAAATTCCTATATTATATGTTTTAGATTTTATCTAAAGTACAAAGGGGGAAATGTAAAAACTGCCGTTAATGACTCACACTGCCCGGTATAATATCAGTTTTGCATCAGCTTTACACTAAAGTAATGGCGCTTTTGCAGTTTCTATTGATGGGCACCCGGTGCAGTATTGAGAATGCTAGGTTTTCCCATAAGTGGTGGTGCTCGTTACCTGTCCATGATCCCACAATGCAAGTGGTTACCTCAAATGAAAATTGATATTTAGGTAAATCCCCCCCACATGGCAGTAGTCACAGCCAATGACTGAAAGCTAATCCCCTAGCTGCCTCCTCTCAGCATGTTCAACCTCATATCCAGCTCACTAACTGGGAGATGTAATATTATGCACAATAGAGTTAAACCCACGCTTCCCGGTGTAATATCTACGTATCCTATCTCACCTGATGTAAAAACCATTGTAGCATGGAAACTAATGTCAGTCCATTATACTATTACCCTTAAAGCATTTTTAAATATCAGAGCCTTTTCTTCTTCTGAAAACCATGATGTCCTTAATGTTCCTTATATGCTAACCTCAAGAATCAAGCCATCACCATGAAACAACCTTTCAGGAAACCCCAAACACATAATTAAAATGCCCAGGAAACTGTTCAACAATGAGTTAATTAATTAATTAATTAATTGGAGGAAATTGACAGCTGCCAAACCCTGGAACCTGTTTATTGTAAAACTACATATTTGGGTTTTGGGGTTTCTGTCCATTTTAAATACAGAAAATGCTATCTATTTACTATAGTCCTGCTTCTCACCTGCACCTAACTTTACCCGCTGCTGATCCAGGCAGATAGCAGAACAAACATGGATGGTATTTATTATATAAGGGATAAAGCGGCCCTTACAGTGTAATATAAGGATATTACGCCACAGAGGAGTTCGATTACCATATGACATTTTATACAGGGCAGGTAACTCCCAGGTGGCGTAATATGCTTATATTATATGTGAGATTTTGAATGGACATGTGAGATTCTGCATGTGACATGTGAGATTCTGCATGTGATTGCTGACAAACAGCCATACAAGATGATAGTTGTATGTGTATAACCTTTTGGTTGAGCTTCATTGGTGGTCAGACCTGGCAGATCATCGAACTGAACAGTCATATTTGGCCGATTATCGTACGGTGTGGCCATTTGTCGATGAGCGTGTGCTTCAATTGCATGTGTGTATGAGCCTTAAGTCAGGGCAACACAGGAAGTATATAGGAAAAGGGCGAAAGAGCACACTTGTTATCATATATATGGATTTTTTCTGGTTGTCAACATCCGTTTTATAAAGAGAAACTGTTAAATGCAATGAGCTATGTGGATATTGAAGAGATATACATTTACATACAGTTAATAGTATTAGTATTGCATCTTAAATACATGAGAGTTTGTTTGATCCTTTGATTACTGTCTTGTTGCGAGGTGTATCTAATGACGGTTTTACTTTTCTGTAGGTCCCACACAAGAAAGCTTTCTTCGTACCTATTTATTTAGCAATATTGATAAATTTGGTGGATCTCTGTTATTTGTTCCTCAAATAACCCGCAACATGTGCAGATTAATCAACTTTTTTACCTTTTATATTGTGTTCTTACTACTGGTTTACACGCAAATATCCTATGCTGGGACAGACTGCACAGATGTGCAATGTGATCCACCAATTAACTGCATTGAAGAGGCACTGGAAGAGGATTCTTGTTGCCCATCGTGTGTGCAGTTTGGCTGTACATGCGAAGGTTATCAGTATTATGACTGTGTCAATGTTGGCTTTAAAGATGGCAAAGTCCCAGAGGGAGAATCCTACTTTGTTGACTTTGGAAGTACTGAATGTGTTTGTCCACCTGGAGGAGGAAAGATTAGTTGTCATTTTATCCCTTGCCCTGAGCTTCCTCCAAACTGTATCGATACTCTTCAGCCAGCAGATGGCTGCATTCAGTGTGGAAGGATAGGATGTATCCGTGGAGGTGAAAAATATGAAGCAGGACACACTTTCCATATGTCCCACTGTAAGTTTTGCCATTGCCCAAGCATCGGAGGCGAGCTAATGTGTTATGATGTGCCAAACTGTGACACGGATTTAGACAACACTACCCCACCTGTGGGTACTCCTGATGGTGATGCCGAGAGACAGTACGATGATTATCTATACAGCCAGGAAAGTGATGCTCTTGAGTCTGCCATCCCAGTCGTCGCTGAGAAAAACAATAATTACAAAAGAAATGCAATGCAAGATCGCTCAGTTGCGGACTATGATATTATTGATAACTCTTTATCTACTAAAGTGTATCCTACAACCTCACCCCATAAAATGCTTCCTTCCTTACCACAGGAAAGATTCAATTCATCCTCTGTTGTAAATTCAAGCAAAGTCGAGAGAACCACTACAGAAATTTCAACAACAACATCTAATTACAAGACACATTTTGTGGAAGAAATTACGCCACAGCATCAAGGTGCTTTGGAACCACACAATGGAACCAACAAGATTCTCAATGACTCATTTATATTTAGTACTATTTCCTCTCCTACAACAAGTACTAATATTGAACAAATGGGTCTGCACTCACCATTCACTACTTCAGGGTACACAGTTTCCTCACCAGATAGAGAGGTACTTGCTGCAGAGATAAGAGATTTCACTCCGATAAACTCTACTCCTGCATCTTCTCCTTCTACACCACATCAGAAAGAAGACAGTAGGCCTTTGATAAAGGAACCAAACATGGTACATCCTCATTATTTGGAAGAAAGACACAGAGTATTTCCTGATTTAAATGTCTCAAGATTACTTCATGGTAAGTTTTACTTTATAATTAAGTTGAATATTTCATTTCCTCGGAAGCTTTATTTTAGATTAAAAAAAGAAAAGCTTGGTAAAGTTTCAGCATTATTCTGATTTATGTAAGTAAATATATTGTTATCATCTAAAGTCAATCAAAACACTTTATTAATCATCGTGCGGTGTATTATTAGAAAAACAAAAAACATACAGCCTCATTTACGTGGAGGCGCTGTTTTTTTTCCCCAGATTTAAAGTTGCACCAACCAATTTAACTTTATCTTAGTGCCAGCTGCGCAGGTTTCACATAAAACGCACGAGATTTTAACAATGGCTATTAGCGACAGACGTAAAAGCAATAATGTATTCCATATGGTAGATTTACCCACAGCAATAGCAGCTCAGGGTAAATCCCCCCCATATTGTCCCCCTATCTGATCCCACTTTTATTTCATAAATTGGATGGGAATCTCCTACTTTAAAACTTCAAAGCTGGACATCAGAGATTTTACTTAGCTAGTAAAACAAATACAACAGGTCTTGTAGGACTTATGCTGGGAACACACTTGAAAGATTTTTGAAGGATGACAGACAGGATCTGCATACACACAGTCCCGAGCATTCTCCCTATAGGAGAACACTCGGGACTGTGTGTTTCCCTCAGCCGTGGCAGACTCCCCTCTTTTCTGAATGAGCGCTCGGCCGACCCGAATGTTCGCCTTCACTTTTGGGACACTTGGCTATGTAAAGAATCATGGTGTTGACACATTATTCAAACTGTGTTTTCCTAGTTTTGCTCTTTTGTGGTCAACATTTTGACCTCTCTTATTGGCTTATCAGTTTCTATAAGTGACCTTCTGTTAGACCCCACAAGTACAGATGAAGTATTGCCCCCATTCTCTCCTTTTCTGGTAGAGGTTGACTGCTCAATAGATATGTCTGAACCTCCGAAAGTTCGGTCCATTTTTGAACTTTCGAACTATATGGAAAGTTCAAAAATGGACCCATTAAAGTCTATGGGAGTCAAATAGTTTGAAAAGTTCTAATGAAATACAATTAAAATATCAATGGTAACTTAATGTAAATGTCTGTGGGACCTGGAAAATGGTCTGGGGAACACATTTGAATATCCAGAACTTTCAAAAAATCTATTTTATTCTCACGCGTGGTACTTTCGAGCTCCCGCGTTCGATTTTCGATAATTATCCCATAAACGATTCAAACATTCAATAATTATCCCATAAACAATTCGAACATTCAATAATTATCCCATAAACGATTCAAAGATTGTTCGATTTTCAAATTCGATAATTATTGAAAATTCAAAAAATCCAGGTCCAGAATAGTTCGAGAAGTTCAAGTCTGTTCGAACACGATAAGTTCGGCTAGAACATTAGTATGAGTTCGAGTTCTAGACCATCTCTACTGCTCAATGAGTATTAAGGTACTTGAGCATGTGCAGAGGAGGCAGCAGGGGAAAGAGCTGTCAATCATTGGCTGTGATGTCAGCAGTTACAGCCTTGAATGACTGCATGGAGGGAGGAGCCTGCTTGCTCTACCAGTATTGTGGCAATAATTATCTTTAAATATCTAGGTTGTAATACATTAAATATTATGCTGAATATATTGGTTAGAATTGGGGGTAGGTAATTAAAGAGTGGCCAGGTTTGGCTTTTTAAGTATAGACATGCCCTTTAACTTATCTGCTGCAATGCTAGAAATTCCTTTATGGTGTGCACAATCTTTCCTATTGACATTTTTCATGATACCCCAAGAGACAGCTCAGTGGAACAGCAGCTTTCAGGCAAAACATTCTTTGGTGAGTGGGGTTAAGTTTACTGGCGGTCCTTTTCAGTAGACCTGATGCAGATGTCCAGGGAAAAGTCCAGATTTTGTACACCCGGGACATCATTTGTTTTATGTAAGTTTTTGGCTGTATTATACAGTGTCTGTTTATTCACCATTATGTGGTTTTTCTTGCAGTAGTAGCAAGAAAATGTGCATTTAAGATGTATTTTTATATTGTGTAAAAACCTGTTTCATATATCCATGAAAACTCTGCCTATCCTTTGACATGGTTTATGAGAAGTGAGAGCAGCACTTCTCATAGGTCAGATCCCTGATACAATCATAACATGGGGTGGTGGACACAATTTTCTGTAAGTATTGAAGGCAATGTAATGTACCCCCGAGTGTCTAGGATCTAGCGTTTTAGATCCTCACCCTGGGCACATCAAAGTGAAGGGTTTTTGGGGGGGGGTTTAATAAAAGGGCATGTATAGTAAAATTTATACATTGCTCCAATCCAGACATAATACAAGGTTAGTGTATTCTGCCTTATTCTTACCTTCCTCTGTGGCTCCGCGTTTGCACACAGTCTGATTTACTGCAGGGCTCCCCACTCCCCCTCCCCTCTCTGGTCATTTCCCTGTTCATATAATCCAGCTGTGAACCAAGCCTGTGAAATAAGCCGCTCATGCACATTAATCCTCCTACACATGACACATCACTCTAACCTTTGTAAACAAAAAAAGCCTGTATAGAGAGTTTCTCCGTTGTTCTGGAAATACGTGTTATATAGGGAGTGTGGGGCGGGGTGAGTTAAGAAAGACAGGGACCTGCCTTATCACTGCACCCCCGATCTTCCTTTGACAGGTAAAAAATTGGCAAAAGCTTCCCCATACTTCTGTTTTTAACCCAGTAATTGCCAAGCATTTTAGTGAGCAGGAAGGAGTCATTGGGAGTCTTGCTGTAAAACATTTGTAAGCCTACACACTACACCAGCATGCAGCTCAAGCAGGAGTGTGTATTGAAATCTTGACTTCTTTTAACTTCTATATCTCGGGACACTGAAGGGGAAATTATAGAACACATACTGTAGAAAGAAAAAAAAATTCCCACTATAGATGCCCTTTAATAAATCTGGCTTCGAAAGGATGAATTTATATTCTTTTTATTTCTTCTCTTCTATCCTTGCTATTTTTGGGAGCTGTATCCCCTCTCACCATTTTCAAGTGGGAAATATACATTTCACCTCAGAAGGGTGACGGGTATATTGGAGAAGTGCGCTTTCTTCAAGCTAAAAAGGCTGTGTTCACGAGTTATCAGCAAATTTCCTGAACTTTCGCAAAATGGACATGTATTGAAAGGACAATTATACTTACCTTTCCTCTGCTCAACACCTAAATAGGTGAGCTTCTGTCTGCAGTACACAATGTAGCCAATGGGAAGACGCACAAAAGAAGTCTCTTACCATTGGCAAGATTGCAGAGCTTTACTAACAATAACATAGGGGCAGAAAGGCAAAGGAAACTTTAGTCTTACAGCTGATTGGTAGAGTACACAGGGGTGAAGATTTAGCAGTTTAGGTCCACACCCTGGGTACTATTATTGGGTGGAAGAAGAGGAGAGAGGGGTAGGTGAGAATAATTGTCCTTTAAAGGCCTCCTGACCCTTTTCTTGCTTAAATGCACCTGGTGTGATGGTACTCTAACTTACACACTGTCTCTCTAACACATGCACAGTTTTAAAACAAAAGTCTTAATATTACAAATTAAAAGCACAATAATACTTATATTTACTCAAAATGAGAAAGCCCTCTCTCATCATGATAGAAATGTTAATTAGATTTAAAATTCACAGCACACACAACACACACACACACATTTAGGGCTAGGCCACACTATTCAAAGTTGATATTTAATGGAATATTTTACTGAAAAAGTGAACTATTCCTTTAATGCATTGATTAAAGAAGGGGAGGTAAAGGAGCTATGCCTTAACTAGAGATGGCCGAACGTTTGAAAGTTCAGTCTGTTTTTGAACTGGAAAGTTCGAAAACTGACCCATTAAAGTCAATAGGTCAATAGTTTGAATGAAATACAATTAAAATATCAATGGTAACTTAATGTAAATGGCTGTGGGACCTGGGAAATGGACTGGGGAACATGTTAGACTATCCAGGACTTTCGGAAAATTGATTTTACTCTCACGCACGCTACTTTGAGCTCTCGCGTTCGAACATTCGATAATTATCCCATGAAAGACTTGCGGATTCATTAATTCGTTATTTACTCACGTATTGGTATAATAGACATTTTACTCACAGATTCAATAATTCGATATTTACTCGCGTATTGGTATAATAGACATTTTACTCGCGGATTCAATAATAATTTAATATTTACTCACGAATAGGTATAATAGGCATTTTACTCGCGGATTCGATACTCGCATATAGGTATAATAGATATTCTACTCCCGGATTCGATATTTACTCGCGTATAGGTATAATAGACATTTTACTTGCGGATTCGATATTTACTTTGAATAGGTGTAATAGACATTTACTCGCGGATTTGATTATTCGATATTTACTTTCGTATAGGTATAATAGACATTTTACTAGCGGATTCGATACTCGCATTATAGGTATAATAGACATTTTACTTGTGCATTCGATAATTCGATATTTACTCGCGTATAGGTATAATAGATATTTTACTCGCATATTCGCTTGCCTCAAACGTTCGAACATTCAGTTCGAACGTTTTCAGTGAACTATTCCTTTAAACTTTACCTTTCTAACTTTCCTTTAATTTTTTAATGACATTTAAGTGTCCTTTAAACTAGCAGTGATGTAGTAGTTTAAGTATGAGATCATCATACGCTGATTTTATAAACCACCAAGCTCTCATGTTTTAAAGCTTTCGACTGTTTCCATTTCAGTAATTTACCTATATGGTTCAGCATTTCTTAACAGGATCTTGATCGAACAGTTGTTTGCCTGTTAAATGAAACCATTTATCTTGAAAATGCATTGAATTGCTCAATGGAATGTAAAACCCAAAGAGTTGTTTTGAAGACTGTTGACATAAAGAAGTGTTAAGAGGGTGTTCTTTCCTGTCTACTTCTATTTGTGTTGAGAATAACCAGTTTTGGAAAAACAACCTAAAACTATTTCATTTAAGAATGTACATGGAAGATCCATGCCATATGCAAGTTAAATATTTGGGAGCAAGACACAATGAACAATCTCTTGCTTGCTGTAAATCTAATATACTAAGTAATGCATATGTATCCATGAAGGTGCAGATATATGCGTCTGTTTAGTATAGTGAATATATTTCCATCTTTTGTTGTATGTTTTTCTACTGTTCTGGAAAACGTCAAGAGGCCATGCACACCATCAAAGCTCCATTGTTACCTTTCTTCCTGCGGTCCCTTTCTCTGCCGTGGTCTTGTTGGTTCTTCTCATCTTTTCTGCAAGGTCAATGAGCTCAAGACATTAGAGAGATTCAATAAAAGTTCTTATTGTTAAAAATAGTGCTAATTGTGCCCCAACCAATTAGATCTTGGTTAACATTTGAAAGCTAACATCTGATTGGTTGGGGCAAAATTAGCACCATTTTTAACGATAAGAACTTTTATTGAATCTAACAGGTAAACGATAGTGGAGGTGCACTCTATCCAACCGTGGGTGCAGACACCTCGTGGGTTCTTCCCTTGGGAACCAGCAGCATAGCGCAAGGTGTATAATACACTACAGGTAACATTAGATGGTGTATGATACACTTCAGGTAATAGGGCAAGGTGTATAATACACTACAGGTAACATTAGATTGTGTATAATACACTTCAGGTAACATTAGATGGTGTATGATACACTACAAGTAATAGCGCAAGGTGTATAATACACTACAGGTAACATTAGATGGTGTATAATACACTACAGGTAAGAGCGCAAGGTGTATAATACATTACTAGTAACAGCACAAGGTGTATAATACACTTCAGGTAAGAGCACAAGGTGTATAATACACTACAGGTAACATTATATGGTGTATAATACACTACAGGTAACATTAGATGGTGTATAATACATTACTAGTTATAGCTGAAGGTGTATAATACACTACAGGTAACACTATAAGGTGTATAATACATTACTAGTAAAAGCACAAGGTGTATTATGCACTACAGGTAACTTTATATGGTGTTACATTACTAGTAATAGCCGAAGGTGTACAATATACACTACAGGTAACAGTATAAGCTATAATACACTACAGGTAACTTTATAAGGTCTATAATACAGTTCTAGAAACAGCACAAGGTGTATAATGCACTACGGGTAACACTATAAGCTATAATACACTACAGGTAACATTATAAGGTCTATAATACATTACTAGAAACAGCACAAGGTGTATAATGCACTACAGGTAACATTATAAGGTCTATAATACATTACTAGTAACAGCACAAGGTGTATAGTGCACTACAGGTAACACTATAAGCTATAATACACTACAGGTAACATTATAAGGTCTATAATACATTACTAGACACAGCACAAGGTGTATAATGCACTACAGGTAACACTATAAGCTATAATACACTACAGGTAACATTATACGGTCTATAATACATTACTAGTAACAGCACAAGGTGTATAATACACTACAGGAAGGGCACGTCTAGGGTTTTTGCTGCCTGAGTCACAGGAAATAAGAAATTGAGGGTCGCACTCCAGAAAATAAGTAAATTTATTGTGAACCACACATCACACGTCACAACGTTTTGGGGGGATACCCCCTTCTTCAGGTGAGCCACACTTTTGAATGCCTGAGCCACACTTTTGAATGCCTGAGCCACACTTTTGAATGCCACCCTTGATTATTTCCAGGCACAGCACGAAGCGCACCGCTGCCGTCTTAAACTGGGTGTTGCTTGCTCAGAGGCCGTGGGTAAAATTTGACTATTTTGAACTTCTTATCATACAGGTATTTAAACTGTTCCTCAGACAGTCAGAAACAGATATTACATCCCTTTCCCAAACAGTGTTTGCCACTACCATATTGCTCCTTTTAGGTTTTTGTTGCTCAAATAAAAATAACTTATTTCATAGCCTGCGCTATACATGTTGGTTCCACTGTTACAGTACATTAGAAATGCCATACATTCTGTACTATAAAAGATTTGAAGATTTTAGGCAAAAGATTTGTAAGCCCCCCACAGTGTCAAGGCAGACACTTTCAGCAGGGCCTTAACTAACTTAACCAGTCTAACAAATTAACTAATGCTAACCCAGCCAAACAAAATTATTTTCAACAACATCATATCTGTTACTAGGGAAAATTATTTTTTTTCTTCCCCGGTCAAGGAAACCCCCCCCCCCCCACTACTGCCTGTCTGCCGCCTTTCTTCTTCAGTGCAAGGGTGCTGCCTGAGACAAATGTCTCACTCTGCCCAATGGTAGATGTGGCCCTGCCACCCATGTATTATAAGGGAGTTATACAGGGAACTCTGGGTACCACTCATGTATTATAATTAATTTTTTCCTTTTATTGAATCTGCTTGGTTACTTAAATTCACTGTCAATAAATGAATCCTAAATTTATTATTTTTTTAGATGAGAATTAATGATCAGAGCTAGCGTTTCTTTGGGAGGGGTTGCCATTAGAGTTGTTTGTACAATCCTACACATACCATCTTTATTGCCATAGGAAAACACTTTGCTATGACACAATACTTTCCTGGGATTAAGAAAATCACTTTCCTCTCTGCATTTCAGATGGAGCTTGGTTCATTGAAGGTGTCTCCGCCCTTCTTTCACTGCCGATGTCTCTTCTACACAGACTATTCACATTTTAAAAGCTCAATTTTAATGTCACTTGCTTTGTCATCCTCCTGTAGTATCTACCCTACACTAATCTCCCCCATACTGTTTGACAGTACTTTAAATGTGTTTTCTTACCTGCACGTGTTGGCCCCTTTCCAACACATGTGATCATTTCACTTGATCATGCTAGTGTCTCAAGTAGAACTTTCTACACTTTATTTGTTCTCTGTATATATATTTTTTTTTGGGGTGGGGGGATTCCTGGTGTTAACAATTATATACTCACATTAAATATCAATATTCATTCTGTATTAATATTATTTCGCTTTGGTTTCATTCCTGGTATTCGAGACTGTAGGCCTGTTCCAAAGCTTCTCACACTTGAATCCATAGTTTTAAATAAAGGTTTTATTACTCCTTCCAGTGTGTATATTTTGGCACAGGCTGATCATGCATTCCATTTACTTTCTTTACAAGTTCCATGGGTTTCAAATGGCCCAATGAGAATCCAAGAAAGAATTCCTTACAAAATTGCTTCCATAAATCAGAGTTATTTCAGGTTCTCCGTGCACTAAACGTTATATCCCGCATGTCACTTTCCTTATGAAGTATTTTTACATTAATAGACTGTGGCATAATTGTTTTAGCTGTGTTTGGTGTTTGGTATCAAGGCAAAGCTTTTTACAGTCCTGAGAATTACATTTTGTCATTTTCTGAGACTCTAACCAACAGATGTATTTATATATAAGGGCATTGTGTTTAGAATATCATATATCCCCCATATACAATGACACCGCGTGTTCAGAGCTAACAAGTTGCTCTGTGTTTAAACCTGCTAAAGAGCTTTCTTGAAGTGTAAAAATGCACAACCACAACACAGAATGAGATTTACAATGGCAAAAATGTTGCAATAGCCATCCAAGTAAATGTGCGTGACTGGCACAAAGTCAGCGCATTGTATAGACCTATAAATGGAAGGTTTAGTGTTGGACAGATTTCCAGCTGTGAAGGATTTATATTTATCTTTTGTTTCGTTGGCTGACAGCAAACATTTACAAAACTCTTTTTAAAGCTTCCCTGCCAGTTAAAACCAAGTACATGATAATATTAAAACCTGTGGCCCAACTCTTTAGTTTTCATGCTGATTGCTGCATTGTAGACTTTTTAAAATTGGATTGTGGATTGTGGAGCACATGGTATCAGAATAGATTAAAGCAATTTAGTCCCCACCTACCGTCTTATGAGTACTAGACATGTAAGGAACCTAAAACACTAGGGTTTTCCCTATGAAGGCTCCAACCTGCAACTGACCAATGAGAAGCTGCACTTTGCATTAAGTGTGTCTTCCCTTTGACCAAGCACCAGACTGAGCGAGGTAGCACTGTTAGACTTGATCGCCAGTAAGAAATGTACCGGTAAGTTGTGAGAACCTAGTGGGTACCATTCATAGAATGGGGGATATTGGTGGGTATAATTCACATTTAGCTATTTGCACGGTTGCACCAAGTCACAATTCACCATGGCAGTTTATATTAACCTTTTTCATGAAGTTTGTAAAAAGTTTCTTTGATATTGAGCCTTGATTTACCATTGCATCTCAAATTTTGGTTGATCAGGCAAAAATATCAGCCCCTGTTTACACAGCCTAACATCCCCTAAAGTATATTAACTGTGTATGTCTAAAGGCTCATACACACGTGAGATCACGGGGGCTGACCTGCGACGCACAATGTGTATGAGTGCCCGTTTCATCTGACAATCATGCATTGTATGGGCACTTTGTCAGCCAAAATGGTCATTTGGTCAGACCTCATTGATGATTCGCTGGGCGAATCAGTCAACGAGGCCTGACCAAACATCCAGTTTGGGTGATGAAGCGCCCATACACAGCACTATTGTCGGCTGAAACGGGCACTCATACACATCATACGTTACATTTCCCCCACACACCCACGATTGCATGTGTGTACGAAGCTTGAGAAATGATAAAACAGACATGGTGAAAAGAGGAACATTGGAGGAGCGCGATTTTGGTTATGTTTGCTCTCTTCGTTGTGGTCACCTGCTAGTTTAATGAAAGAACCGGAGGTGAGACATAGCTCCTTTACTCTCCTGTTCTTCAATTCAAATGAAAAAAGGGAAGTTACTTTGAGTGGAGATATGCTTTAAGTGAGCATGCTCTGACCTTGGGGAGAGGGTAGAAGAGGGTCAGGTTATGTCACTCAAGCTACTGGGAGCAGGAAGTTGGAACATTCTCAGCAATTTCTCACAGGCTGCAGATGTGATCCAGGGCTCATTTATAGGACAACAATATAAAAAAAAATAACATTACCCCCATTACATGTCCACACTTTCAGCAGCTGAAATCACTTACTCACATTTACAGCCGTGGTGCTCTCGCTTAGATATCACACAGCAAAGATGACTGCTAACAGCCCGCCTCCTAGACAGCCCAGGGCCATCGTTAACATATCACTTGTCATTGGCTGGTGAGAATGTCTGTTACAATTTCTCTCCTCCTCCTCTGCCAGTCAAACAAACTTGAACTGTTCAGTTGCTAGGATGTACAGCCTACATAATCAAGCTGATCAAGGGTGGGTGGAGGAGTGTTTTCTCACATGCTAGCTTTGAGTGACAGTTACAGGCAAACAGAATTGTTACGCCCCCTTCACAGCATGGCTAATTGGAGCAGAGGGAAGCTCGAAATACGGGAAGGAGGGAAGGCTGCACACCTGTACTCTTTTGAAAGCAGTTTTAAAAAAAGAATGCATTGAGGCAATACAGTTATCCTTTAAAGAATAGACTGCTGCCTTTTATATACACCCAACTTGTTCAGAGACCACGCTTAACCTTTAATCAGTAAGTAATCCCATAGTCATTATAGGGTAAAACCAGCTCTGGCTAAAATCTGGGACCCCAGTCCCTCTAAATCATTAAAGGGCATGTCCACCTCCAAAACTATAATCCCCCCCACTACTGGCCCCACTGTGTAGTGTAATAAAATCCTTACCTTACATCCCAGCTCCAAATGGTTCTCCTGTAATCCCCCCCAAAGTCCCAAAAACTGCTCCCCAGGAGGATAATAGAGTTCATATAGGACTCTGCCACCTGTCTCCCCTCCGGGAGAATTTTGCAGTGCACAGAAGAGCCCCCCCCCATATTTGGTCTCCCTCCCCCTAGTGTAAAATCCTTTCCCACATGAAAGTTCTAGCTCCCCTAGCCCCAACCGCATTAGTATAATTTCAAGAAAGTGCCCCGATAGTTACTTACCTTCCCTGTATCCTCCAGCGTTCTGTGCAGCCGGCAGCCGCGTCCGTGATTGGCTGCCTCTCAGCCAATCACATACGCGGCTGCCGGTCCTGCCCCCTGCTTGCAGTTCTATGCAAGCAGAGGGCCGGGATTGTGTGGCGAAGGAGAGAGGGAAGGTAAGTAACTATCGGGGGACTTTCTTGAAATTATACTAATGCAGTTGGGGCTGGGGGAGCTAGAACTTTCATACATAAAAAGTTTTTATAAAGGGTGGACATACCCTTTAAGTTAATACAGTGAAAGAATGGCAATATTTCATCAAAAATGTCTAAATATTAATGCTGCTTCCTGGCCTTTAAACTGTGAATATTTGAAATATAAACAGGATCAAAAAGTGGTCATATATGTTGTTACTTTCTCCAATATGAGTTTATACTGGCTCCTTCACACTTTATTTACATATTGTGGCTAAATAATGGTTGGTTACTGGAAGTTTGCCGTGTTTGTAGTTAACCTCATTGAAGTAAAAGTTTTTAGTATGTGACTTTCTAACAGTCAATGCAATCACACAATTCTCAGTATAAAACTAGTCGCTTGTCTCCCGGTTTAGGTAATAAAGTAGAAAGGCATTGCAGATGTTTTCAGCTGGAGTTACAGGAATTTCAGTCAGCAAATATTAATAATTGTTTCAGCAGTTTCCTTCCTTTTCTTGGATTTTACTTCGCGTTCTTTATTTACACACAATGGAAGCAGATCCCCTAATGTAAATCAAAAGTCAACATTTTGATTGTATCATGTGGAATTTGGCGACATGCACAAAATACCAGACTGCGACCTGACTGATTAGAATGTAGAAGAGAACTAAACATCGGCCATTTTACGTGCACTTGGGTCCTTATTTCTGAACACTTCTGTCGTTTTTAATTTGTATTCTGTTAGAGCATTGCTGCCAGGGTAGAAAATAAAACTACAAGTTATCAGTTCTACAGGTCTATTGTGGATCTTTGAGTGTTTTTAAAGGGTATCAAATGAAAAGGAAAAGCGTATAAAGTTTACAGGTATGCCTTGCGGTTCAATTAAACTTGTTATGTCCTTTTAGAGACATTTTCAGCATTTTAGATTTCAGAACCTAGCCACGAACCACAAAAAAATCTTGAGCCAGTTATGTTTCAAACAAACCTCAAAGTACTCCAGCCTTCATTTTTATAATCCTTGTTAATTGTGGTGAAATGCTCGCTGTATTTTCTGTACTGATTCACAAGGTTTTACAGCGAGGAATTTATCTGCTTAAACCTATTCAGGGTTATTCAATAAAAGATGTTACCTTTCAAATGTTAAATAAGATCTGATTGGTTGGGCCAAAATTAGCACCATTTTAAACGATAAGAACTTTTATTGAATAACCCTGATTATATTTCAAAAGAGGAAGAAAAGTACTGCCGCACATCGCTGTGGAAAAAATACCACTATCACCATATTTATAACGGCGAGCGGCATCGTGGCAAAATGTTTCGCGGCGGCGGTAATTTGTACTATCTTCGTGACGATACTGCACTTAGAGTGATGCACTAAGTACAATACCGCCATAAATCCCGGAGCAGGGGGTTGGGTGGTCACGTTCCTCAGAGGGGCACGGTGGGGTGTTACCGCCTCGCCCTTCCGGCGGGTGGTACCACCTCGCATCCGATGGGGGGGCGAGGGCGGGGTGGTACCACCCCGCCACACATCTCTGAGGAACACGACCACCCACGGCGATCCTTTCCCCGGCATCCCCTCCCAGCCCCCTGTAATCTCATCTGTTTTCACCACCCTCAAGGTGGCGAAGTGAAATGGCCGAGATTAATGCGGCGCATCAACTACCGCCGCTTTATAAATAGAAGCGAGCGGTAACTGATGCAAAGTTAACGAGGCGTTAACTTTTCACGCCCGGGTTTCGCCCATTTGTAAATCGCGTCATTATCGATTTTTGCAAAAATGGCGGGAAACTCGGCCGTGAAAAGTTACCGTGAAAAGTTATGCCCCTAAGTCTTAAATCTATGGGATTCAGTTAAATAATCTTGAATATGTTTTGCTAGTCATCCGACTGGTTTTCTCAATTCATTTTGGCAATACGTAACCTGTAATGTATCTCAAATGCAATGGATTGAGATCCTGCACACCTAAACCAAAGAAATGCAAAAATAGAACCATTTTAAACGATAAGAACTTTTATTGAATAACCCTGATTATATTTCAAAAGAGGAAGAAAAGTACTGCCGCACATCGCTGTGGAAAAAATACCACTATCACCATATTTATAACGGCGAGCGGCATCGCGGCAAAATGTTTCGCGGCGGCGGTAATTTGTACTATCTTCGTGACGATACTGCACTTAGAGTGATGCACTAAGTACAATACCGCCATAAATCCCGGAGCAGGGGGTTGGGTGGTCACGTTCCTCAGAGCGGCACGGTGGGGTGTTACCGCCTCGCCCTTCCGGCGGGTGGTACCACCTCGCATCCGACGGGGGGGCGAGGGCGGGGTGGTACCACCCCGCCACACATCTCTGAGGAACACGACCACCCACGGCGATCCTTTCCCCGGCATCCCCTCCCAGCCCCCTGTAATCTCATCTGTTTTCGCCACCCTCAAGGTGGTGAAGTGAAATGGCCGAGATTAATGCGGCGCATCAACTACCGCCGCTTTATAAATAGAAGCGAGCGGTAACTGATGCAAAGTTAACGAGGCGTTAACTTTTCACGCCCAGGTTTCGCCCATTTGTAAATCGCGTCATTATCGATTTTTGCGAAAATGGCGGGAAACTCGGCCGTGAAAAGTTACTGTGAAAAGTTATGCCCCTAAGTCTTAAATCTATGGGATTCAGTTAAATAATCTTGAATATGTTTTGCTAGTCATCCGACTGGTTTTCTCAATTCATTTTGGCAATACCTAACCTGTAATGTATCTCAAATGCAATGGATTGAGATCCTGCACACCTAAACCAAAGAAATGCAAAAATAGAAAATTGTTGGTTGGCCGTCTGAACTGATTGAAAATTTTGTCCATATATAGAGGTTTTGCACTTTAGCATATAACTGTTTGTCTAATGAAGGGACCACAGCAGTTCCAAAACGTCACTGAATAAGTATATTCACTTAAGACTGGTGTGCCCAGCTATACTTATCATTCTGTAATGTGTCTCAGAAGGTTTGAGAGACTTCCTCAATTTAAGTTGTTGATTGCATTTTAGTTAAAAGGTGTATTGAAACTTATGGGTAGGAATTTAAAACAGATTGTTTGTGGCAGAAAATTCATGTAGACTCCCTCCACAACCACCACTTCTATTCAGGCTTGGTTTCTTTAGTTTGACATAAATGGCTTCCTTTACACCTGATCCAAGGAATTATTAAAGTACAGTATTTAAGGTTGAATAAAGACATCCATCCATCCAGTCCAATCTACTCAGCATTAACCACATTTCCTATTGAAAACAACAATATGCAAAGAGACCCCAAAGACCCTTCATATAGCACTCATAACCCTTGTGGCCCTATTATCCATATAATAATCAGACTTGTATTTCCTTACATACCATAGCTAGATACCATATAACCAATATACTTTATTCATAAACGCCACATATAAAAAATAGATATAATATCAAAAAAACTAAAGGCGTGTGAGTGAAGGAGTTCATATACTTACTGCTGGAGCCAGTGAAGAAGAGACACTGGGGCAATAAAGAAGTACCACAGAATCCTGGGTTTGGATTAAACAGTCACTGGGTCCGTGAGTAAAACGTACTTTGTAGCTGCCGATATAGTGCCAAAGTCCCGGTAGGACTTTCACAGTGACGCTAGAATAGATACAAGCTCTGCTTCTGTGGAATTATTTTTAAGTTCCGATGTGGGACACTTATGGATTACGGATCCTTTGGGATCCTGTCATATCTAGTTATACTTTGTAGGGATACTTACCTCATGAAGATGTCGGGACTCATTTTGGATATACAGTAGCTGCTATCGGGGACGAGTTTTTTTAGATATTTTATATATATTTTATATGTGGCGTTTATGAATACAGTATATTGGTTATATGGTATCTAGCTATGGTATGGTGTTTTTAGAATGTGAGGGAATACAAGTCTGATTATTATATGGATAATAGGGCCACAAGGGTTATGAGTGCTATATGAAGGGTCTTTGCGGTCTCTTCCCATATTGTTGTTTCAATAGTAGTTTGGTTCCTTCAGCGTCACCTAATAATGGGGTTCCATGCCCGCAGTTAGTTATTTGAAAGCGCGCCTCCATCGCATATAATACCTACATTTCCTACCTAACTGTTACTCCAGGGGACGGTATAAACCCCTAGTATGAGGGGGGGAATCCTTCCTGACTCCAAGTGGCAATCTGAAATATCCCTGGATCAACTCTACTTTCAAAACGATCTAAAAAAAATAATGAATGCAAATTGCAAAAATACACAGGAAAGCAATTCCTGTCAATTTAGCTAAATTAATTTTTGGATCACAGTTACCCTTTAAAGGAGAACTATAGTTTGTGTAAAGTTTAAAAAAAAAAACCTGTTAAAATAAAAAGTACTTGGTAGAGAGACATAAGCCTGGTAATTCCTACCTTCCAATATTGTTCCTGTGAGGAAAACCAGCCCAAAGAAAACTGATTCTGCCAGTCTTCTTTCTGGTTTCAAGAAGATAATACAGGACTAGTTCAGGACTAACCTGGATGTTCTTGATATTGTGAGGTAGGATTAATCAACCTTACCTTCCTGCTCCAGGTACTGTATATACTTGAGTATAAACCAGTCCGAGTATAAACCAAGGTAATTAATTTTACCCGAAAAAGGAGAAAAAGTGATTGACTCGAGTATAAACTGAGGGTAGAAAATATGACCACTACTGCCTACTGATTCTGTATTGTTTTGAGGCTTTAGTTGCCCTTTAAATGGACAGTAGAATTTCTATACAGTAGTCCCATACAGTAATAGACAAATCCAGTATGGGACTACTGCATGGGAATTCTGCTGTCTATTTAAAGGGTAACAAAAGCCTCAAAATAATACAGAATCAGAAGGCAGTATTTAACAATAGATACCATCCTCCTGATTCTGTATTGATTTTGCTTAATTGACCTTTAAATCCCACACAATGACCCCTACTAGTATTTGCCATTTTGGTGTTTGGAAACTACAACTCCCAGCATGCTTTAGTTTTCAAACATCTGCAGTAGCTAATACACATATGGGTAAATCCTCCTTTATTCGTGCATACAGTATGCAGAAATAAAGGAGGTTTTACTCTTATTTGTAAGTATTATGCACTGGTGTTCCTCCTCCTGTTTTGTGGTATTCTCCTACCTTGTCCGGCGGCCGCTCGCTCCTCGCTCTACATACTCTGCGCTTCTGGATGATGGCCCTACTGGGCGCCGCAAAGTGAGAGGCGCCGGGAAGTGACGTCATCTGGAAGCGCACGGAGGATGCGGAGCGCACGGCCACTGGACAAGGTAGGAGAAGAATTGACTCGAATATAAACCGAGGTAAGATTTTAAGGCTTTTTTTAAAGCCTGAAAACCTCGGTTTATATTAGAGTATATATGGTACTTTACATTTTTTTAAAAGTACATTTTTAGAGTATAGCTATCCTTTAATAATTCCCTCTGATCCCGTTGGATCAAGAGAGTTGCAGGTGGACTTAAAGTAAAATCCATTAATAACTTGGGAATGCTTCCACTTATTCATTATGTAAAATGGAGCACGTCTCCGATATGTCTCACATGTATATACCAAATTACGTGTCTATCTCTAGTAGAGAGTGATACAGTCCAAACATTGGAAGTAGAAAAGAGAAGTAGAAAAAATGTGAATTTGACTTTTTTAAGCCCAATTATTAAAAGCTGCTTGAATTTAAGAATAAAATGTAGCAAAGGTGCATATATGCCAATATTGATGAGAACTTACAATCCTTTTAACAATAACCAAACGGGAATTTGTAGCAGTAGAAACATATGAGAGAAGTGAATTTAGTGTTTTGTGTTTAATACCTGACTGAATGTAAAGGGGTATCAGATTAGGTGACATAGACATGGGCAGCAATCATCTCTATTCTTTAAGGCACAAAAAAAGTAGAGAATCATTCAGTGGTTTAAGAGTTCAGCAAAATAATTAATGATTCTGTCACTTTTCACTGAAAAATATTTTCTTCTGCTGTTGCCTTTAACAACAAAGTCATTAGTATTGTATTCATTAAGGGAAAAACAATGTAATCAAGCAAAAATTCCAAGGAAACCACAGGGTTCTAATTTGTATAGGACGCTTTTTTTGTTTTTACTAAAAGAAACACTGGTTTTTAGCAGCCCTGTGTAAAAATCATAATAAATCACAATACATTAAACAGAGGCAGGTTGAGCCCAGCCTTGATTTTACTTTGGTATGAGCTTATCAAAAGGAAACTGGAGCTTACTTTACTTTATCTAGAATAACTACTGCACTGTGCTATAGATGCCAAATTGTATAATGGGACTGTTTAATTATAAGCAGAGATTGTTAGAGATTAGAGAAAAGTGTTGGAGCCATGAAATGAATAATCATGTAGTGGAAACGTATGCTGTATGCAATTAAAGGGCAATTATCGTCTACCAAGTGACCCTTCCCCAGATAATAGTACCCAAGGTGAGGACCTAAACCATGGAGTCCTCACACCTGGGTCTTACCTCAATCCTGAGAAAGAGCCCTGTAAAGTTGGCTTCGTGAGATGCTTGCAGGGCTCCCCTGCCATAGTACCATAGCTGATCAATGGGAAGACACGCTCTGCAAGGAGCGCATCTTCCCACTGGTTAAAAACTCTGAAGTAAGAAAGCGGGTCTAGAGATTGTTTTCAGAAACTGGCTTTCGAGTTATCCCCTCTGCTTCGAACCCAAGATCGAGGACCAGGCATTTAGATCCTGTGAGGGGGGGGGGGGGGGGGGGGTGGTGGAAATTAGTTCACATTTAATGAAATGAAAATAGTTTTGCAGTTAATAAGTATTTTGTAGACATTCAGGGAGATTCAATAAAAGTTCTTATCGATAAAAATGGTGCTAATTTTGCTCCAACCAATCAGATATTATTTAACATTTGAAAGCTAACATCTGATTGGTTGGGGCAAAATTAGCACAATTTTTAACGATAAGAACTTTTATTGAATAACCCTGATTGTGATGAGAAAATATAGAGTTTGGGTATGTATTTTGAGAATTGAGAATTAGCGTAGGTGTGTTCTAGAGAATATTGAAGGTATTAATGACAGTTTCTAAACTGCAAAGTTAGTGTAATTAGTTAATAACTGAAAGATGAACAGGGCTATTTAATAAAAGTTCTTATTATTTAAAATGGTGCTAATTTTGCCCCAACCAATCAGATGTTAGCTTTCAAATGGAAGCTAACATCTAGAAGGCAGTATTTAACAATAGATACCATCCTCCTGATTCTGTATTGATTTTGCTTAATTGACCTTTAAATCCCACACAATGACCCCTACTAGTATTTGCCATTTTGGTGTTTGGAAACTACAACTCCCAGCATGCTTTAGTTTTCAAACATCTGCAGTAGCTAATACACATATGGGTAAATCCTCCTTTATTCGTGCATACAGTATGCAGAAATAAAGGAGGTTTTACTCTTATTTGTAAGTATTATGCACTGGTGTTCCTCCTCCTGTTTTGTGGTATTCTCCTACCTTGTCCGGCGGCCGCTCGCTCCTCGCTCTACATACTCTGCGCTTCTGGATGATGGCCCTACAGGGCGCCGCAAAGTGAGAGGCGCCGGGAAGTGACGTCATCTGGAAGCGCACGGAGGATGCGGAGCGCACGGCCACTGGACAAGGTAGGAGAAGAATTGACTCGAATATAAACCGAGGTAAGATTTTAAGGCTTTTTTTAAAGCCTGAAAACCTCGGTTTATATTAGAGTATATATGGTACTTTACATTTTTTTAAAAGTACATTTTTAGAGTATAGCTATCCTTTAATAATTCCCTCTGATCCCGTTGGATCAAGAGAGTTGCAGGTGGACTTAAAGTAAAATCCATTAATAACTTGGGAATGCTTCCACTTATTCATTATGTAAAATGGAGCACGTCTCCGATATGTCTCACATGTATATACCAAATTACGTGTCTATCTCTAGTAGAGAGTGATACAGTCCAAACGTTGGAAGTAGAAAAGAGAAGTAGAAAAAATGTGAATTTGACTTTTTTAAGCCCAATTATTAAAAGCTGCTTGAATTTAAGAATAAAATGTAGCAAAGGTGCATATATGCCAATATTGATGAGAACTTACAATCCTTTTAACAATAACCAAACGGGAATTTGTAGCAGTAGAAACATATGAGAGAAGTGAATTTAGTGTTTTGTGTTTAATACCTGACTGAATGTAAAGGGGTATCAGATTAGGTGACATAGACATGGGCAGCAATCATCTCTATTCTTTAGGGCACAAAAAAAGTAGAGAATCATTCAGTGGTTTAAGAGTTCAGCAAAATAATTAATGATTCTGTCACCTTTCACTGAAAAATATTTTCTTCTGCTGTTGCCTTTAACAACAAAGTCATTAGTATTGTATTCATTAAGGGAAAAACAATGTAATCAAGCAAAAATTCCAAGGAAACCACAGGGTTCTAATTTGTATAGGACGCTTTTTTTGTTGTTACTAAAAGAAACACTGGTTTTTAGCAGCCCTGTGTGAAAATCATAATAAATCACAAAACATTAAACAGAGGCAGGTTGAGCCCAGCCTTGATTTTACTTTGGTATGAGCTTATCAAAAGGAAACTGGAGCTTACTTTACTTTATCTAGAATAACTACTGCACTGTGCTATAGATGCCAAATTGTATAATGGGACTGTTTAATTATAAGCAGAGATTGTTAGAGATTAGAGAAAAGTGTTGGAGCCATGAAATGAATAATCATGTAGTGGAAACGTATGCTGTATGCAATTAAAGGGCAATTATCGTCTACCAAGTGACCCTTCCCCAGATAATAGTACCCAAGGTGAGGACCTAAACCATGGAGTCCTCACACCTGGGTCTTACCTCAATCCTGAGAAAGAGCCCTGTAAAGTTGGCTTCGTGAGATGCTTGCAGGGCTCCCCTGCCATAGTACCATAGCTGATTAATGGGAAGACACGCTCTGCAAGGAGCGCATCTTCCCACTGGTTAAAAACTCTGAAGTAAGAAAGCGGGTCTAGAGATTGTTTTCAGAAACTGGCTTTCGAGTTATCCCCTCTGCTTCGAACCCAAGATCGAGGACCAGGCATTTAGATCCTGTGAGGGGGGGGGGGGGGGGGGGGTGGTGGAAATTAGTTCACATTTAATGAAATGAAAATAGTTTTGCAGTTAATAAGTATTTTGTAGACATTCAGGGAGATTCAATAAAAGTTCTTATCGATAAAAATGGTGCTAATTTTGCTCCAACCAATCAGATATTATTTAACATTTGAAAGCTAACATCTGATTGGTTGGGGCAAAATTAGCACAATTTTTAACGATAAGAACTTTTATTGAATAACCCTGATTGTGATGAGAAAATATAGAGTTTGGGTATGTATTTTGAGAATTGAGAATTAGCGTAGGTGTGTTCTAGAGATTATTGAAGGTATTAATGACAGTTTCTAAACTGCAAAGTTAGTGTAATTAGTTAATAACTGAAAGATGAACAGGGCTATTTAATAAAAGTTCTTATTATTTAAAATGGTGCTAATTTTGCCCCAACCAATCAGATGTTAGCTTCCATTTGGAAGCTAACATCTGATTGGTTTTGGCAAAATTAACACCATTTTTAATGATAAGAACTTTTATTGAATATCTCTGAGAATCTTACAGATTGGTTCTGTGTGTACCCAGCTTATGTCTGGAAAAATGAAAGAACTTATTAAGATTACAGGCTCCTTCCATGCTATAACAAAGTGTAGGCAGAGTCTAAAGGTTCGTACACACGTGCGATCATTGGTGCTGACCCGTGATGCACAATGTATGAGCGATAATCGCGCCATGTATGGGCACTTTCTCGGCTGAGGATCGTTGGCCAGTCGGGGATGGTTGCCCCGACTGGTCAGGCATGATTATCGGCCAAAATGGCCATTCATACACATTGTGTGTACAAACCTTAATGGCACACCGTAAGCTAAAAACCAGTGTAGGTTACAAATGCATAAACTTATTCTGGGGGGGGGATAATTTAACTTCAGTTAGAGATAAAACAAACACAGGAATCTGCCTTATTAGAGATCTGAATCAGCTACTCCTGGTCCCCTAGGATTTGCTAATTATACCATTTATAGCAAATAACATGACTAATGATATTACGCGGGCTGAGCTAGAGTGTCAGAAAACTGAAACATTGTGGGCATCTCTGATGTGAACATAAAAATATCCTTAACTTATTAGGTCTTTCTATAAATGTTTTTATACAAAACTATATCACCTTCTAAAAATATGTAATTCACAATATTTTTGTAAGATTCTCATCTTTCTAAAACACATTTTGTCAACTCCATTCCAGATTCTAATGATTTGGACAGCTATAAAGAACATATAATTATTCACATTTGCCCAGGTTTTGGAAAGTTTTAACTTCCAAATCTGTTATGCAGACCAGGATTTTTTTTTCTTAAGGATTCCAAAAATTGTTTCTGTTAAAGATGAAACATGTTGTGGGCAAGCAGTAAAACTATTAGTCCAAATCAACCGAAAGTTCAATCTGACATTTTGGTAAATTCCGCTCAGTCATGTGTTTTCCAATGAACCGTGATGGAAAATCATTGGTCATGGGAAAAATCTACTCAACATTTCATTATAAAGCGTTGAACAGTTAGCTGGTCTGAATATCTGCCCATGCGTACCTATCCTAAGGCAGTGTCAACCTTTTTATGGGGCACACTGTTTCAGAATTCCTGGCCTAAGGGGCCATGTCAAGTACCAAGACCTTCTAGTTGGAGTCCTGCATACAGGAAGTCATATCTTCATAAACGTTTCGTTTTGCACAGATAATTTGGTGGATGGGCAGATTAAATTTATTGGAATGGGAATAATTAGGAAATAATCCTTTTTGTTCATGAAAGCATCTTCTATGATGCTGTAAAACTCAAGTTTTCTTACTTTTACTGTTTTATATTTATAAACCTATATCTCAATATGGGTACAAACAATCCCATAAAGTTTTGAGATTGTTTCCTGTAACAATTATCTTAATGGCACCAGTACAGACAGGCTGCTCTGCAATAGTCCATCACTCTGTTCTGTTCAATAGATTTAGGAAGGATAACAAGTAGGGTTCACCCCATGTCTAAGAAGAACAATGCATTTATTCCACGTATCATTTAATGGCGTAACTAGAAATCACTGTGCCCCCCCAGCAAAACTATCATGGGCCCCTATCCGTGCTTCATCCACAATGGCTTGTCTGGGAGGAGGCTATATCTGTCATAGGAAATATAAGAAGATGGGGCCCCCTGGCTCCCTGGCCCTTGTTATGCCCCTGATGATAACACTAAATGTTGTTGGGCAACAATGGACAGAAGCCTGTGCAATCATTCACAACCATGTCAATAGACAATTATTTGTTGTACAGGTTTAATAAATGAAGACTTAAGGTCAATGTTCCTTCTAACCTCAAATTGGCCGTGTGCGCAGAAATATATTTTCTGTGCGCATGCAAAAGTAAATTTTAGTGCACTCCATACTGCAGTACTTACATCTCAGAAGATTGTGTGGGCGCACCATTGGCCTGGGTGCGCAGGCCGCAGAATGTGGGCAACGGACAAGCGCACAGCTTAGAGGGAACACTGCTTAAGGTTCATACACACGATCAATATGGTCACGACCCCCGACAGTTACACGTGACAAACGTCCATTTTGCCCCGAGAATCGTCCGTGTGTATTGTCCGTGTGTATGCATTGAATCAGGGGTCATTCGTTCCACCGGGTGGATCAATGAACGACGCACAACCGAAAGCATACACACGGACGATTCTCACCCGAAGCGGGCATTTGTCTCGTGTAGCCATCAGCGTTGCGGGTCGGGAGGCACATCGTACGTGTGTACGAGCCGTTACAGTAACATAAAGCAGAGTCTCAGTGTATCTACTCATCAGATAAGGTCAATAGTCTTGTCTTTTGTGTTCTAGTCATTATGCACAAGAATAATTGAAATCACAATACAGCTAGGCATTGTTAATTGTTAATGTTAACTAGGCTGGTCCATTACTTTTCTATATAGAGGGGCTTATTCAATAAAAGGTGCAACAGTTTGCCAGAGTTCTTAGGCTGCTATTTGGCCAAATGAGTGTAAAACCCACACTATGCAATGTATTATCGGGTAAGCATAGGATTTACACTAAGTCTGCGCTGGCAGTAGCATTTCCCACACTATTTGGAAATATCGATGCGCAGCCGATGTAGAAAAGGCTTATTTAAATTTAGCACTAACATTTACCGCACGTCTTAACTTCAAAGTATCGCAAAGAGGTTTACAGGATCACAGTCTGGTAAGTTAATCTGCAGAAACCAATCAAATGGTATAAAATTTGTGGACCAGTTAAAAAAAAAGATTTTTTGAGGCAAATTAACAGATCAGGCTGCTTTTGCACCTCTTATTAAATAAGCCTGAAAGTGTGCATACAATGCAGAATATGGTTGTGACACTGCTAGGAATCTCAATTTCTTTTCCAAGTTCACTAAATGTTTGATTGTTTACAGGAGCCACAAAAGACATTATTGAAACATGCTGTGCAACTGGTCAGCAATGGTCCATTGATCATGGGGAATGCGAAAACATGCCATTAAGCACATCAGAGGATTGCAGGTATTGCTGCTGTAAACATTATGTAAAACTATATTCTTATGAACACTGCTTAGATATGTCATCAGTTATAATGCCTGCTTAGCTACATCATCAGTGTACAAGACTCACTGAAACACGTGTTTAAGGGGCCCCCAACTTAAAAGGGATATTCTTTTGCCAGAAACTACAAAACATATAATTAATGATACAGTGGGCCTCGTTTATTGTAAATGTAATGTACACATTTGTAAGTGTACAAATTCGATGTTAAGGGCATCTACTTTGGAAATGTTTGTTTTTTTAATTTCCCATTGTTGGTATCTATTACTCTTCCAAACCATCACTGTTTTTTTCTTTAGATATCCAATCTGAAGCATCCTACATTTCAACTGTCAATCAAGTGCCTTAGTATAATAAACTCTTCAGCCGTGTCAAGTCTTGCTGTAACTAGTGACTTCTAATTTTTTTTTATTCACTATATCTTTAAAGATACTCTAATAAGGTTATATGATTAGTTTTTACGTTGCACAACAGATTAATTTAAACTGGTGCAGTTGAGGGTTTTTAGTATTTTAATTCCGACATCCTCCAATATACAAATAACAGACATATAACCATTTGGGTAGAACCTTCACATAGCACTCTGGTGTTTGCTCTTTGTTGCTTGTCTTACATAACTAAATAACTAAACTGTATTTTATAAATAACTAGATAGACTTGCTCTGAGAAGATATCACTTGGCATATGCTTCTCAGGGGAGCCCTTAAAACTTGTGGATATCCAGACTGGGCCTTGTCAGAAGAAGTAAAAGGAAAGAAAAGAACACGAAGACCAACAGTGAAGGAGAAAAGCAAGACAGGAGAAAGAACATGGTCATCCCATATGTAGCAGGGGTCTCTGAGAAATAAGAAGAATTTTCAAAAAACATCGTATCCCTGTCTGCTTTAAACCAAACAACACAGCGAAGCAGCAACTGGTACATCCGAAAGACCCAATACTGAGATCCCAGAAATAATGAAAAATACCTGCAATATACAAATAACTGGACTATCATAACTGATGAAATATCCCCCTGTACTTCACAATGCGGCCTAAAACCACCATTAGCTAAATACACAAACAGAAGACAAACATATTTGGGTCTAACTTGCCCAAAGTTTCATTTGCAGAATTATTAACATTAATAAATTAACTATAACCATAATTTTCCAATTGTTATGGCACACGTCTCCAGGAGTTTCTGCACCATCCAGAGGGGTACCATGGAATTCTCTGTGCCCACCCCCAACCTTCCCATTTGGCACTTCACTAACCAAAAAACAATCCTGTTCCGATCGCGCACCTATCTTTTGTATTGGCGCGTATGCGCCTAAGATAGGTGCTTGGTCAGGACAGCGCAGCTGTCAGTGCAGAAACAGCTGCAAGTGGAGCACTGGTAAGGTAAGTTCGACAGTGTCCCCTGGGCATTCTATTATTCACAGGGAGGAATAAGCGTTCTCACCTCCCTGTGAATAATAGAAACAGATGCAATGTACTTAAAGAGACAGTTCAGTTGAAATGATCAATATTTGTTAAATTGTTAGTTTGTGTAATGCCTTCTTAGTTATTCTACATATTCTCTCCCATTTTGAAAAATCAGTTGATTTCATACCCTTTACTGTTCCCTGCTGTTGACATTAGTGAGCTGACATTTCAGGTTCTAACGGTCCTTCTTCTTCCCAGAATGCACCACATCCTTGGAATGTTCCTAACAGTAATTTCTACTGATTGGCTGTTGGATGGGTCAAAGATGCTCAGGGCAAGACTATAACAGTCTCTACTAGGGGTCCTGCAAACAGGAAGTCAGTATTTCGGCTGCATTTATTTATACACAGACACAATGCTGAATGGGCAGATTAAGGTAACATAGTAACATAGTAACATAGTAACATAGTAATTAAGGTTGAATAAAGACATTCGTCCATCAAGTCCAACCTATTCCCTTTTTTTTTTTTTTTTTTTTAACCCTACCTAACAGTTGATCCAGAGGAAGGCAAAAAACCCCAGCTAAAAAGGGGGGGAAAAAATTCCTTCCTGACTCCAAACGGCAATCGGAAAGTATCCCTGGATGCTATCTATCTATCTAACTCTGCTATCTATCTATCTATCTATCTATATATCTAACTCTGCTATCTATCTATCTAACTCTGCTATCTATCTATCTATCTATCTATCTATCTATCTCTGTTTCTCTAGCTCTGTCTGTTCCTATAGCTGTCATTCTATCTATCTGTCTTTCTAGCGCTCTGTCTGTCCCTCTAGCTGTCTCTTTCTCCCTATGTGTCTCTCTCTATCTCTGTTGGTCTATCTCTTCCTAGCTATTTCTGTGCGTCTGTCTATTACTGTCTTTCTGTCTATCTTTCCATTAAAAGTGAGCGTGAACTGAAAGTTGGAGAGGGGCTAAAACTTGTGGTGGCACACAACAATTTTAAAAATGTGTCCCTAGAATTTTTTTGAGAATGTTGGCAACTATGCAATATATTTTACCATCATTTTAACTTTTTAAATGGTGATAGTTTCTATCATACTTTTTTCATTGTGTTATTGTAATGTCAGATGTCTATCTCTACAAGCGGAGATTTCCCACCATCCTCTCTTGCCCAAGAATCCTGCACAAGTCAACCTGTTCTTTGTTTCAACTCTACTGTGGTAACCAATATATATTTTGGACAAGGAGATACCTCCAAGGTTGAATACATAAAAAGAACTATTTAAAACGAATTCTAAAGGGCAAAAACAGACTTTATAAAAGGAAAAAATCCAAGATGGCTGCTGGAACACAAACAGACAGCAAATGGAACACAAATGTCACTTCCTGTTACAGAAACAGGAAGTTGTTTGAATCATGATTTTAAAAGCCAGAGAGACACTTTAAATTTTATCCCTGATGAAGCTGTAAGGATTAAAACAGCGAAACGCGTAGGAACTACCTCACAAGTCACGACTTAAAGGGGCCACACCATAGCAGAGAGGTGCAACTTCAAAAACTGCTAATGGACGTTTTTTGCAAGGTTTTTTAGTGCTTTTTATTGTTTTTAATTGCTATAATAAAGTTTGTTGGCAACCTTATTCCTGTGTGCAGAGGTTTTTGGGAACTATACAGACCAAGCAAGCATCAGAACAGCACAGAGTAAAGCCTGCATTACCCCTAGCGGTGGATAGACATAAGTGAGTGGTTGAATTTTAATTTTAATATATGGAAGTGTCATTTTAAACTGGTTTGTTTACAGAGATCTTGATCTTAACCTATTTATTTTTTACTTCTTGTTTTAACCCTTCCCCTACCCATAACCCCCAAGCACAAGCAAGATACTTTTAAAGATTCTTTCACCCAGCACTTCTGTGCCTTTTCCGTGCAGGGAAGCAAGTAAAGGGGCCGGACTGGCAGTGTCACCTGTGATCCAATCACAGGAGACGCTGACAGTTTTGCAGGGTTGCCAATCAAATATAAAAAGGTTTTTGGAGGGTGAACATACCCTTTAAAACTGGACTCTGCCTGGCCGCTCAAGGACATTCACAGTTGTCCTGAAGCCACTTCTTAGTTGTATGCTTGGGGCCATTGTCCTGCTGAAAGATGAACCATCACCCCAGTCTGAGTTCAAGAGCGATCTAGAGCAGGTATTCATCCAGGATGTCTCTGTACATTGTTGCAGTCATATTTCACTTTATCCTGACTAGTCTCCCCGTTCTTGCTGCTGAAAAACACCCCCACAGCATGATGTTGCCACCACCACACCGTAGGGATGGCATTGGTTTCTTACAAATGTTTGGAATTAGTTTCCTTCAGATGTGATGCCTGAAATTCACACCAAAGAGTTCAATCTTTGTCTCTTCAGTACAGAGAATTTTGTTTCTTATGGACTGAAAGTCCTTCAGGTGCCTTTTGGCAAACTCGAGGAGGGCTGCCATGTGCCTTTTATTAAGGAGTTGCTTCTGTCTGGCCACTCTACCATACAGGCCTGAGTGCTGGATAGCTGCAGTGGTGGTTGTCCTTCTGAAAGGTTTTCCTCTCTCCACAGAGGACCTCTGACAGAGTGACCATCCGGTCACCTCTATGACTAAGGCCCCCTGATCACAGTTTACATGGCCGGCCAGCTCTAGGAAGAGTCCTGGTGGTTTTGAACTTCTTCCACTTACAGATGATGGAGGCCACTGGCCTTCAAAGCAGTAGAAATTTTCCTGTAACCATCCCCAGATTTGTGCCTCAAGACAATCCTGTCTCAGAGGTCTAAAGACAATTCCTTTGACTTTATTCTTGGTTTATGCTCTGACATGAACCTTAAATACGTAGAAAGATGTGTGCCTTTCCAAATCATGGCCAATCAACTGAATTAAACACAGCTGCAAAAACTTTTCAAGGATGATCAGGGGAAACAGGATGCACCTGAGCTCTATATTGAGCTTCATGGCAGTGTCAGCGAATACTTATGTATATGTGATTTCTCAGGGTTTTTTTATATTTAATTTAAATATTAATTAAATATAAGATATGTGTAAGATTCTGAGGAAAAAATGCATTTAATCCATTTTGGAATAAGGCTGTAACATTACAAAATGTGGGGAAAGTGATTCTCTGTTAATACTTTCTGGAAGAACTGTAGGGCTGCTGTATACATTCCCATAACAGCATTCTGAGAAACAGAAAAATATTACTGATGCCACTGCTTAATAGGTTAATGTGATGAATACACAAAGGACTTTTAATAAAAGTTCTTTGTATTACCTTTAAAACAATCCCTCAGTGATGTTTCTATTTGCAGGTTTCATGAAGATCTAGTGGTTGAAGCCTGAAGAAATCACTTTCTCTTAATCTTCAGACTTCACTCCACCAGGTCACTTCAACCTCTTGATGACATCAAAGGCTCCGTCTCTGTTTTCATCAAAAAATAAGTATCCATTCACAAATGCTGTTTTTTCTAGGGTTTTACTTAAAGCACAAAATGATTTTTCCATTGAGATTTCAACTTGGAAAAAGGGTTTTTAATACCTGTATTTCAAGTTTGTTACAATTCAAATGATCAATAAAAACCACAAATCAGTAAAGAAATGTCCATCTCTGACCTGCACAAAAATCCTCAGGAAATCAATTTTGCAAGTAGGAATCCATATATTGTAGAGGTAAATAGCTCAAACTTTCTTTAAAAAAGTGTCTACCCATGCATGTAGCATACCATTTTAAGCATTTTTTTATAAAAATTTTATTTTTAAACTTTGATAAAGGGTGCAATTCACCTTTGATTTTATCTCTGACAAACAGCTGTGTCTGCATTTTGAGCAAAACTTGACCCAAAACCTAGGGGTATTTTGTTTATAAAAATCTTACATGTAGTGAATTTTAAAGTTATTGACATTAACCATCAGAAGGTGTTATACATTTCAATTTGGTGGAACATTCTAGATTTCTAGGGAGTCTTACGGACTGGATAAATAGGGTACCGACTGTACATTTGCATGGTGTTGTAAGAAAACCAGAGCTTATACAAACAATACGATTTTTGTGGGTTAACTTAAAAGGTATGTATACTGAGAAAAATGTTATTTTAAATTGAACATTTTGGAAACTATAATTAACCACTGTACCATTCTTTTTAGATTTCAGCTGTCAATCAAGCATATTTCCCAACTTTTATGAAGCAAAACTGCACAGGACAGAGCCAAGACAAATAGAACCACCCCAGACCGCCCAGCCATGCCCCCAAAGTCATGGCCACACCCTGGAACTCCAGGGCAGACCCATCAAATTGTGTCTGTCCCAAAGAAACCATGACAATTCAATGAATAACATTGACTTTAAAGGGCATGTCCACCCCCAAAATTATATTTTAGATCCTGTTAGAAATGTCCCCAAAATCATTATACTCAAAATGCTCATAACTGCACATGAAGCTTGTTATTCAAAAGAATAAGAATAAATAACTTTAGACCATTTTAAGTACCCCTAAAAATACCCTGATGAAGGCCATTGGCGGAAATGGCTGGGGCGAAACACGTGGTGATGCGCTTGTATTCCATCTGCCTTTTTGTGGCGATTCTGGTTCTCCCTTCCTTCCTAGTTTGAGTGATTCTTAATAGTGCATTGGCCAGGGTCCATTGTGTCTGGATCTCCAACCAGGTCCCGGGTGAAGAGTGTGGTCGACGAACCATAAGTTCTCTGCTTACATTACTTTAGCTACGGTGTCAGGCATGGCTTCTCACGCTAAGTCCTGCATGATGAGAATTACGTGTATTTGCTTGGATTTGAGAATTGGCTTGTCCGTTTATCTGCCATTTACAGCAGTGCTGGGGAGGGGGATGTGGGAACTTTTGGTTTCATATATCAGAAATTGTTTATTTCCAGATCTCCCCAGGGGATGGTATTAAGGTTTAGGAACCTCTTTTATATGTGTTTCATGTTTTGTACATTAGCACTTTTTTGGCACGTGCACTTTAACAATTATCTACTATATATTTATTATCACAGGACTGCACTTTATATAGTGAATCACAATAAACTATATGCTCTTTACTACTGTTATGTGCAGGCAATCTACTGGCTTCGCTGAGCAGTCAAATCTTGAGAGATTTCTCACACGCCCAGCTGAGCTTTACACTACTCTCAATGGACAAGCCTTCAGATAGACTCGCTAGTTATTGGCTGAGACAGTGAGTCCACCCGAAAAAAAGATTGTGGTTACAGTATCTTCTGCAGGGATTGGGCTAAATAACTTGCTTTTGAAGTTTTGGGGAGCTCCTCTATCAGGGTATAAAATATCATTTTGGGGTGGGCATGCCCTTTTTAAAAGGTCTTTACATGTTTTCAAAATCTGCAGGCATAAACTAAACATTAAAGAGCATATCCAAAAAAACCTGTCACTTGATATTTATTTGCCCCTAGCCCCAACTGTTATTTTTCGCACGTTATTACATGCATTTATAACCAGATAGTTAATAAGTATTGCCCCATTCTCTCTCTTGCTGCCTCCTCCCCTTACTCAATGCGATTTTAGAAGCATGTACTTAAGAAGCAGCAGGGAAAACATCAGTTTATTATTGGCAGTTATGTCAGCAGTCAGTCTTGACTTACTGCATGGAAGCAGATGCCAGCTTCCTCTGCCAAAATGAGGACAATATTAATCCTTAAAGGGCATGTCCACCCCCAAAACTAAACAATTTCCCCACTGCCTGTAGAGCCTGCTTTTCCTCCTTGAGGAACCTGGCTCCTTTTGCACCTTGCTGGAAAAAATGGAATATCTGATTGGTTGGGTCAAAACTAGCACCATTATAAACAATAATAACTTTTATGAAATAGCCCTATAAAAGAGTCTCAGTCTCTAAACGCATAAAATAGTTGAATTTATTTTAGTAAAGGACATTATAGATATTTATTACAAGGTATACATCAAAATATTGTTTGTAGAGACAAAAATAGATATTTATATATATATATATATATAGATTAGTAGAAAAACAAATTATAAAATACAAATATTTCATAAAATTTATTGGACATCATTTGTAGGTTGTAGAGGCTTCTATTATTAGCAATTAAGTGTTAAAGTCATAATTATCAGTACTATTCATTAAGAGTACTTAAAATTCGACTATATATAAAATGGGATGCTCTCATCAATCTTTAGTAAAACACTGAATCCTTCGGAGATGAGAATTTAAATATAAGGGGTAATTTGTCTGTGACTGTTGATTACATATAGATATGCAAACCACAGGTAGCATTACCACTACAAATAAAAGGGACACATTTTGAAAGGTCATTGGCATCACACAAAGATGTCAAAATTGAAACATAAGTGCTGCTATCGTTCAGATGTGTTAGCACACATTTATACTAGAAATATTTACTATCTCATAAATGTTAACACAGTTCAAGCCATAATCCATTTATATTTGCTTTTATTGCAATATATAGAGGTAAACCTATAAATAGCTTACAAATACAAATATTTTACTTTGTTGTAAATGTGTATACTATTATCTCCTGTAGTGGAATAACTACACATTATTATTCACAGGTCTGTTAAACAGAATGGAAACAAAATCTTGCTTTTATACAGAATGGTGTTCCATCTAGCCGTTTGAACACTAGAGGGAACCACACCTCATAATTTCAACTCGACAGCAATAGGAAGCCCACAATGTATGACTCACAGGAAACAGAAAACTAAACAACTTAAAATTGTCCACATTTTACCCATAGAGAGCTGATCATAATATACAAGCAGTTCCTATTGTTACCAAAGGAAATATCTCCACGATTCCTAAAGGTAAAATACAATCCATCAGCGCTTTAATGTTGTTACCAGGGCCAGGCTAAGGCCACAGCTTGGGGGGTGAATGTTTCCCCTGTTCTTAATCTGCAGAATCCATTCAGATGTTGTTTATGTGCTTTATTCTAATCCACAAAATGGACCTGACCTAGCACTAAGCTGGGTAAAATCCATCCCTGGTTGTTATACGTTTATGGCGTGTTTTGTTATTTCTGAAAATCTCTGCACCAACCTCACCACATTTTTTTTTTTACTAGTCTAGCAGACTATCTGCATTGCTTACAGGTAAAATTCATACTAACACGATTTACTACCTGGATAGACTCAGGTAGCTTCCAGATCTGTGTATCAGCACTTTAACTATTAAAGTAATAACCACATTAATCAAATTGACATTAACCATTCATTTTTTTGACACCCAGCTCTGGATTATTTCCAATTCCTTTTTATCGGAAAGTGCAACATCTGTGTTTCTGGGGAGATTAATACATCAAGGTGCTACATATTGTGCCTGTATATGGACTATAATGGGAAGGGATCTTCTACAGTGCTTGTCCATGTTTCAAAACACACTATGTGCAATTACGTGTCCTGCTTTTCATTAAAAAAAAATGTAAATGTATAAACTAAAAACAATATTTGGTCATTATAAAATATTTGGCATTTAAACGGGCAGGTGCAATTATTTAAAGAATTCAAGATTTTATTAAAATAAAGAAAGTTAAATATTGTTGGCCCATCACCATAAAGCAGTACTAACCTATGTCAAATTAAAAGGATCCTTATATTGTTTATACATTTAGCTTACATTAGGAAATGAATACATTAACTTTCTTAAACCATTAATGGGCCCAGCATTAAATCTTTTTTTTTTCTTAAAATACTAATTTGTTAGTTTGTTGCTCAGGAATGGTGCTGATGCAACTCTGGTGAAATCTTTTGTAGACAAGGCATACATGGGTCAATAATTTGTTCTGATTAAGGAATGTTACCAATATTTTGGCTAATCCAACAATCTCTGACCAAACCAAGCACTAATGAACAATATTTAGGAAAAACCAATCATCCCAGTGATTAGAAATGCTGAAAAAGCCAAATGAGGGTCTCGTTACACAACTTAAAAGCTGAATGAATCTTCTAGGAGTTAAGCTGCCCGATCTCCTCTCTTCTTCTTTTGTAGTTTACAGCTCTTCTGTATATACAATGCAGTTATGACACAGCTTATCCGATTCTAGAAGGGGTATTCAGTTTTTTAAGTTTATTGGTTTTTAAGTTCTGAAGGGTGTTCTGGCTGCATACAAAGTTTGATTTTGGGGTGGACATGTCCTTTAACTATCTCTTACATTATATCTTACACCAGGATGTATTACATAGCATAAAATGCACCTTAATGTGCAAATCACTTATTGAGGGCAAGATTTATCAATTAGCTTAAATTAATGCTTTACCTACTGAAATGTTCCCTATAATCCATATATTTTATAGATATTCCCCTTGGGGCTGGTACACATGCCTGATATTTCAGGACAATCCAGATTGCAATATTTTGTTTTTCATTTTTAATTTTAATTTTTTTGGCAAAACCATTTGGCCGAGCAATCGCCAATTCTGCGGTCTTCAACCAACTTCAAGATTGGTCAGGCCATAACTATAATGTATTCAATTAATTCACAACCAGCAGAGTTTTGATCAGAATAATAACGGGTAGGTATGTTCTCAGAATTATCAGGCCTAACTTAGCCCGTGTGTATGCGTAAAAGACTCCTTCCTGCTAGGTGAAAAAATCTGATGGACAAAGGTCAATTTCATGAATGATATAAATATAAGTGCATACTCACAAACAATAGCCTGTTTTAGCAGTATCTTTTAAAAGCACAGGCTTTTGAAAACACCAGACTTAAATACATTACATTAATTGTTATACTTTAAAGTAAACTTAAACTTTTTCTGAAAGAAAAATATAGAATATATTTTTACCAATAAGTGCAAATGGAGAAGGACACATTTAATTTTTGGACACCTATTTAGCTGGATACCAAAGGGGCAAAAAAAACAAGCCACTTATGTATACATAATTCTCTGTTATGGCCTCATATGTTTTAGCGTTTAACGTTTAACGTTTTTCTTTGACCTTCACTGACAAAGTTCAACAAGGAATTTTCCTTATTTAGTTTAAATGTTACAAAAATATATCTTCTGTATTATTTAGCTTTGTGTTCACGTGAATTCCAAAGAATCAAGCTGGAAAAGATTGCGATTGGTCGGAGTGGAGAAGTAGAGCTGGGTAGTTGGTGACCGGATGTCACAAGGACTTTTCAGTCCCAGTGTCCTTTCAAAATCTAGCAGCTGTCCCATGAAGTTGAAATTTGGAGATATATTTGATTTTTTCCTTTTCACAAAATCATAAGCGTCATTTAGTGACAAGTTAAGTTTCTGCATTAGGTAAGCAACAGTAACTGTTACAGACCTGCTGATTCCCGCTAGGCAATGAACTAGAATGCCACATTTCTTTGAGCGGGCCTCTTCTGTTATGAAAAACAAAACAAAAAGTGAATACAAGTAACAACATGCTCTTGAAATATGCAATCTGAAAATGTGAATCAACATTAGTCAAATAAAGAGTTCTAACACCACCCTTATGATTTACAAATTTAGAAAAATAAGATAGAAAAGCATATTACACTCAAAATTACAGAAAAAAATACTCTTTATATTTGGGGGTTTTCACACTCTTCATGGAGGTACTGATAAGTTGAACTAAACTTAACATTTTATCTTTTGGGGAAGACAAGGCAGTGGTGCCCAGATCATAATTAGTAGCGGCCCCCTTGCTGATAAACAGCCAGAGTCTGTTCCTGGAGTTGAAGGAGGGAGGGGGTCTGAGACTGCCCCTTTGAGTGTTCTACTCGCAATTCTCACAAGACCTCCATTTCGGTTTTCAGCCAGCCTGTTCTGTACCTGCTGTTTCCCTTTGCACTGCCTCAGGTAAGACCAGAAAAAAAGCCGGGGGTGGGGGTACGCTTCCCCTTCCTGTCTTGGGACTCTTTCAAGCCCCTGCAGTCTGTTTGTGTTAGTGTGTGTGTTTACCTGTCTGTGGTATCCTGTGTATTTGCCGGTTTGTGTGTGTGTCTGTGTTCGCCTGTCTTTGTGTGTGTTTCTGTCTGTGGTAGCCTGTGTCTGTGTTTGCCTGCCTGTGTGTGAGTGTCTGTCTTTGCAAGTTGCTGTCTGCGAGTGCCTCTGTGTTTGCCTGTCTGTCTGTGTGTGTGAATCTGTCTTTCTGTGTGAGAGCCTCTGTGTTTGCCTGTTTGTGTGAATCTGTCTTTCTATGTCGTCTGTGTAAGAGCCTGTGTGTTTGCCTGTCCGTGCGAGTGCCTGTCAATGTGTGCGTGAAGAGTATGCAGCCTTCAAAGGTGGTCAGGGGCCGCACACGAGTATCATAAGGTCAATAGGTTGGGCACCCCTGCTGTATTGCTACCATAAACACTCCAAATTTTAAGATTAAAGAAGTTACACAAACAACTTTTTGCAGGGGGAGACTGGCAAACATTCATCTTGCTCCACTTTGGCTTTCCCTATATTTGGGAAAGGTCAAGATTTGCAGGGGAAGCAGCTCCCAGTAAATCTTAATTTATGTAAACTTAAAGGGCATGTCCACCCCAAAATTTAACTTTTGATATGTGGTAGGGCATGCTCCCCCAGCCCCAACCGCATTAATATAATTGTTAGAAAGTCCCCCGATTCTTACTTACCTGCCCTCTCTCCCCTGGTGCAGTGTTCAGGCCCTCTGCTTGCATGGAATTGAAAGCAGGGGGGCGGGACCGGCAGCCGCGTCCGTGATTGGCTGAGAGGCAGGGAGGGCTGCACTGAGCATGCCTCAACCTTGATGAGGTTTAGGAAGTCTCAGGCACAGCATGAGTCACACACTTCTCCTACACAGCAGTTTCCTGGACTTTGGAGGGGCATAGCAGGGGAACTATTTTGAGCAGGAATGTAAGGTAAGGATTGTTTTAAACTACTTGATGTGGCCAGTAAGGGGTTAAATTTTAGTTTTGGGGGTGGACATGCCCTTTAAGTTTAACGGATGAAATGCAGGGTGCAGGATTGCGGCCTAAGCTTTTCTAAAATTTAAAAAGTAAGGATTTCTGTCCACATTGTTACTGGCATTGGTGTTAGGTAAATGATGCAAAACATCTGGAACGGCTAGTAAAACGCAACCAGTTGTTTATCTGAAAGTAGCCTAAAGGTTCGTACACATGTGCAATGTGAACTTTCGTTTCGGCCAATAATCAGCCTGTGTATGAGCCCTTTATCGGCCTAAATGGCCATTTGGTCAGGGATCGTTGCCCAACCGGGCAGATCTCCGAACGACCGTCCGTTTTGGCCAATAATCGGGCCGTGTATCGGCCGATTATGGGCCGAAACGAAAGTTCGTACAGATTGCACGTATGTACGAACCTTTAGGCTACTTTCAGATAAACAACTGGTTGCGTTTTACTAGCCGTTCCAGATGTTTTTCCCAGATGTTGCATGCATCATTTACCTAACGACCGGGTGGATCTCTGAACGACCAGCCATTTCATCCGATAAAGGGCCCATACGAATGTTCGTACAAATCATGCGTTGCGGGTCAGGACCCGCGATCGCACGTGTGTTCGAACCTTGAGATAGCTACTCCTTTACCTGGTATACAATCACTTGATTTAATGGACTAATACGATTGACAGAAGGAATTTGTGCTTTATCTCCTTTGTAACTGTTAACATCTCAGTGTTCTCCCCAGAATTTTTTTCCAGCCGGGTGGCATGAAAAATAGCCAGGTGGGGTGTGACGGGAAATTTGGTGGTGGGGAAAAATGTGCACTGCATTAAGCTCATTATATAGGTCAGGGATGTCTAACTTTCGTCCCACTAGATGTTTAAAAACCATAACTAGCATTCCGTGGTTGTAGAATGCAGGGGGTTGTTGTGCGGCAACACCCGCAGGGGGTTGTCGTTCGGCAACACCCGCAGGGAGTTGTAGTTCGGCAAAATCTTAAGGCAACCCAGATATAATATAGCAGCACAAGCACATGTGCCACCATTTTGTGGCCTTAAGGATCTTGGAAAAGCTAGTTAACATGTGCTAAAATAATCTTGCAAGTGTATTGGTACACCGATTAAACCTACATCTAAATTCTTTCAAATCACAAGTGTTCCCTCTAGAAATTTTTTCCAGCCGGGTGGCATGAAAAAGTAGCCGGGTGGGCCGCCCGGCTAAAAGACCCTATGGAGAACATTGACATCTTCTGGACAGCTAAATCAACATGTTCTGAAGACTATAAGAAACAGAAAGTGGAACCACTAACAAAAGGGTGGTTGTTATTACGCATCTGTGTGTGGCACCCCTATACATGTGATATGAACATATTACTGTAAAAACTGCAATATCAAATTATGCACATTTCCCAGACTAATATAAGATATGCAGATAAGCTTAAACTTATAGCCTGTAAGGCTAGCAAGTCTGCAGTTGGTTACAGATCAGGGGAAATCCAGATTGGAATGCCACAACTTGTGGTATTTTACCAGTAAGTTAATCATATTGATTTACTACATGTCTACACTAATCAAGCTTTTCCAGGTAAAATACCACAAGGTGTGGCAAATCGAAGGTAGCTTTAAGGTGTGTCTTTTCCATCTAGCAAGATTGGGAAATCCCCAGTTAAATGTTTTAAAACAAAGTATTAAAACAGAAGAAGTACAAGCCAAGTTTTCTATTATTCCAGGGTTACCAGCTTCCTCTATATGCTCCACTTAAACTGAAGGTCAAGAAAGGTCAAAAGGAAGATTGAAAGATCATTATTTCCAAGTTTAATTTATTTAAGTCAGCAGGATCAGACAAGGAAAATAAGTTATAAATCCAGCTGCATTTATAGATTCTTGTTATGAATCATTGTCATCGGATAGTGAAGTCCATTTATACTGGAGACAAGTTAGTGTGTGATAATAACTTTTTTACATGCCTTTACTGAATTGAGTGCTAGTAAACTCTAGCCAGCTCATTTACGCAGAGCTGCTGGGCAGTTTAATGGAGTTGATGTCGCACTAACTAATTGGTTAGTGTAACTAAGCATGACTAGCTTCATATTAGCTGCAGGGGTTATCCGCACATCTCCTGGAGTATAGAGTATAAAAATTTTATTTAAAAATTATTAAATAAACAGTTCTGCAAGATAAAGTAAAACTGCTGAGGTTTTCCTATTTGCCTTGCCCTAGATAAACAAGGGAGCGTTCAGTAAACAGAACTTTCATTGGACACCTGTTGACTTTTATTCACAATACAGGGAGATGAAGGTTATCTATGAACATTTTATGTAAATATTTGTCAGAAAGTTTAGTTCAGTTAATTCATTATAGGCTGGACACCTGAAAAAATCTTTTACATTTCAGACTTCAAATTTCTCTCAAATGCTTTCCTTTGCTGGGAATGTCTACTGGCCAGCCAAACATTTTTAGCAAACAGTGGCGCAATAGACATCAATAGCCCTGACATCTCCAGCTAGATGGATCTTGGCTAAGAGGAAGTGAATGAGCTAGGAGCAATGTCCACAATCACATTAAGTTTAGGCAAATCTTTACATAATTTTACAAACCTTTAGTTTCAGTTAAATCAATTTCGTTTTAAAAACAACCAAAATATTTGGATTTTTATAGTAAGTGGTGGATTTAATCAAGACTTGGAGAAAGATGAGGCTCAGTAAAAGTTCTATAAATGGGACAGAAAAGATGTATAAGGCAATGATATATGGTAATTAGCTTTGAATGTGCCAGCTTAAATGGAACACTAAACCCCAAAAAAGAACTCTGTGCCATCCGTTTCTATTATTCACAGGGAGGTGAGAACGCTTATTCTCACCACCCTGTGAATAACAGGACGCTAGGGAGACCTGGAACTTACCTTACCCGCCGCTCCACTCGCAGCCGCTCCTTCACTGACAGCCGCTTTGTCCCGACCACGCGCCCTATCTTAGGCGCATGCGCGCCAATACAAAAGATAGGGCGCGCGATCGGGAGAGATCAGCTGTTTAGTGAAGGAGCGGCGGGTAAGGTGAGTTCCAGGTCTCCTGAGCGTCCTATTATTCACAGGGAGGTGAGAATAAGCGTTCTCACCTCCCTGTGAATAATAGAAACGGATGGCACAGAGTTCTTTTTTGGGGTTTAGGGGAGTTTACAGTTCCTTTACACTGTTTAATATGGTATTTGAGGTTGAATAAAGACATACCTCCATCCAGTCCAACCTACTCAGCAATACCCACATTTCCAGCTGATCCAGAGAAAGGCAAAAATAAATATATAACCGTATGGGGGGGGGGGGGATTCCTACCTGCCTCCAAGTGGCAATCAAAATAATAATAAGATTGTAACTTTTTTTTTTAGAAAGTCATCCAGCTTTTTTTTTCCCAATGGAAGATGGTTCCATAGTTTTACCATTCCCACAGAGAAAAACACTTGGAGACTAAACTTTTCTTTCAGTTTTAAGGGATGTTTGCTAGATTGTAAGCTTATATAGGACAGGGACCTCTTTCCATTATGTTGCAAGCACTTGTATACTTAATAATGTACATTCTTAGTTATATTTTTGTCCCCTTTGTACGGCTTTTTGAATTATAATATTGTACAGGGCTGCATCCTGTACTATTTAATTAAACATATATGAGTAAATGGCATGATTAACATCTATAAGCTGCGATGCAGTGTGCTATTTTTAAGATCATGTTATCGGTCAAAATATCGATCTCGAAATGATCGAGATAGCCGGTTTTGAGAACATCAAAGGAATGTCAGTTTGTAGTGTATGACTAACAGTGCTTTCTTCTTTCATTCTCAGCTCCTCCCCTCCCATCCTACACCAGCTCTGCCTGCACGCCCCCCCTATTTGTCTTGGCTTACTGATTAATGCTTCCTCCCGACATTCCATTCATATCACATGAGAACACTGAATAGAAAAATACCAACAATAATTTTCTTAAGACTAGCTTTGGGAGATTTCTCCTTTATATCTTTACATTATCTGGCAACTTACAAACTTTAAAGCTGCCTGGTCACACACAGTTAAGAATTGTAGGCAAAGGCTGACATTCTACTGGAAGCTTTCTGCCATTGCCTACATATCTGGGCACACACAGTACCGATGTTCTCCCTATACTTTGTATAGAGAGAACGATTGGGTAGACAACAGGGGGAAGAAATTTATATTGGTAAGAGGAGAGGGTGGTCATAAAAATATCTTTAAGTGCTAGGCCACACCAATGCATTTTTCACGTTTGCGCACAAGATTTCATTTGCGATTGTGCATGTGAATTTAAAGGGCAAGTCCAGCCCTAAAATGAAAACTTACATACAGGTAAATCACCCCCTAAAACCCTAAACGGTAATAGTTTGAAATCTGAAATATATAAGTCTAACCTGAAACCCTGCACAATGTCCTGTTTCCCCTGTTTCTGCTTCCTGGTTCTTCTAGTTATCAACTGTCAGTTATGGATTTGATAGTTGACATCACAGCCAATAACAGCCCAGGCTCAGTACAGGTTTCTAAATTGCTCAGTTTCCATGAGGCATCCAAAAGCATAGCAGGTATACAGTAATGAATTCATAGGACAAACTATTATATATCAACATATTTTAAAGAGGCCATTCTTTCTAAAAGATGTTATTATGAGGGTGGAGTTGTCCTTTAAAGAACATGGAAATATCGGGAATGCAAGAATTCCTGGGATTGTACATCCGATTGGGTAATGCATGCAATTACCATTTTTTGCACAATCGCATGCATTTCCATAATGGAAATTAGAGAAATCACATGCGCAAATGCCCGACAACACATGCAATTGCATGATTCTGCATTTTCGTGGGGCCTCAGCCTAAAGGGCTCAAATCAATGTATTGGCAGTTTGTCTTATGTTGTACAAAATTATCATTGGTACGGTATTATGTGTTTGTAATTTGCCATATAATGTAAAGATCTAAAGCAGAAAGGAAACTCCCAAAAGTTCATCTTCTAAGAAAATTATTGTTAAGCAGGCCATACACGGCATCGATATTTTGACCGATTTGGTGAATTTGATGGAAACATCTGAAATATTAATGTTTACGATCAACCACTAGACAAACCCTCAAAACTCCCCCAGACACTGCAACAAGACTAGATTTTCTTAAGGTAAACATGTTTAGTATACATAATATACCTTCTTTCCCAATGCAATTATAGACATTTTGGACAGTTTCAACTAAAAGACAGGGCTTTGCAAGAACTGGCACTGAATTAAAAGAAAAATTGCTTGGTCACTGATCAGAAGGGTCCCAATAAAAACAGTTATAATCTGGGAGTAAAGAGAACCATATGCTGGATTCAATACATTTATCAATTATTCATGCAAGTTGTACAAAAATAAAATTTAGCTTTAAAGGGAAAGTTTAGTGGAAATGATCAATATTTGTTAAATTGTTAGTTTGTGTAATGCCTCCTTAGTTATTCTACATATTCTCTCCCATTTTGAAAAATCAGCTGATTTCATACCCTTTGCTGTTCCCTGCTGTTGACATTAGTGAGCTGACGTTTCAGGTTCTAACGGTCCTTCTTGGATGCACCACTTCCTTGGAATGTTCCTAACAGTAATTTCTACTGATTGGCTGTTGGATGGGTCAAAGATGCTCAGATCTCTACTGAGCAACTGAATCAACCCAGGCACTGGGTCAAGGGCAAGACCATAACGGTCTTTACTAGGGGTCATGCAAACAGGAAGTCAGTATTTCGGTTGCATTTATTTATACACAGACACAATGCTGAATTGGCAGATTAAGGTCATTGGGATGAAAAAAATGCTCCTTTTTCGGAAAAGCATACTAAACTTCCCCTTTAAGCTAGGCATATATGAATTGAGTTTGATCTATTTACATTTCAATGAATAATAAAACTGTCAACATTGTTATCTACAACACTCTAGACACTTTGCTGCCTCTAGCCCTTAAAAAATGGGATATTGCAGCTTTCAAAACTCCCCTCTGCCACACAATGGTACAATTACGGGATTCAACACATTTCCCATCTAACTGATAACATATCCATTAAACCATTTTAACAACTCAAACAGGAGTATGATTTTCTCAACTCAATGCACTATATATAGAAATATACAGATTAGACACTCTTCAAACCCAGTTTCTGGATCTTACTTTGGACTTCCCGGATAACCCATCGCGACCACCCTTTAGAGCCTTACCTCTGCTAAACTTATTTCTTGCATATACCTGGCACTCCCAGCGGAAAGCACCGCCAGCCAATCCAAGAAACAACCATGGGAGAAGGACTTGGGCCAGCTGGATGCAGTGGAGAGTGCTCCTAGAATCCTGAAAAATGGTTTCACCAAAAGCAACCAATAGGCTCACACAATTATATGTGGTAAACAGGGCATACCTCACCACAATCCAGATATCTAAATACAAACCAAACCCGCATCCCTTTCTCAACTAAATGTCAGTCCTCCAGGGGCTCTTTTTACCACCTTATATGGTCCTGCCCACAGATCCAAGGTTTTTTGCAACAAATACTCCAGTTCCTCCATGACCAAACGGGCTCCCCTGTGGGACTAGACCCCAAAATCTGTATCCTAGGTATTATTGATCATCTATCAATTGATAAATATTTCAAAACATTCTTAATGAAGACGATTTTCTTAGCTAAAAAACAAAATAGCCCACACATGGATATAGGCAACCCCTCCACAATTTAACTTACCCACGATCTCGCTCTTCCGGTGGTTCTCTGACAGGTCCAGATATCATCCTGGCTCTCTTGCACTATGCACTACCATGGATGAAGTCGGGACCTGTGAGAGGAAGCACCAGAGAAGCGAGATCACAGGTAAGTTGAATGCTTTGTTCCTGGTGCATTCATTGAAGAATGGGAGGCAAAACATTGCTCCTCCCATTCTTCAATTAAAGTGAATATATATTTTTTTTTTAAAGGGCATGTCAACCCCCAAAACTAAAATTTCCCCCACTACTGGCCCCAATGTGCAGTGTTTAAAAATCCTTACCTTACATCTCTGCTCCAAATAGTTCTTCAGCAATGTCTATCCAAAGTCCCAGAAAGTGAAGAACAGGAGCCTGTCTGTGTGTGAAAATGTCTCTGCCTCTTACCTTTCCTCTAAGAAATTTCCCTCCCCCTCAATCCCTGTTTGCCCTAGCTTTAAATCTTTTTGCTATAGTGTAGTGAACCCTATCCCACCCCCAAAACAGCATAGATTGAGGGTCTAACTCCAAAAGCAATTCAAATTTCGTTGTTTAGTGACCACACATGTGTTCTTGTTGTATTCTTGATGAGTGGTCACTAAGCAAAGAAATTTGAACTGCTTTTGGAGTGCAACCCTCAATCTATGCTGTTTTGGATTAATATGTTCCTTTAAGGGTGGAAACTAGAGGCATCTGCACCCAAGGTTGGGTAAGAGCACATAGTATCCTGTTGTTTTTTTGGCCTATTCCACCCCCAACTGCCATATTTGTTTGCAAAAAAAAATAATCTGTAATGTAATAGCACTGCCCGCAGCAGTGTCTGTGATTGGCTGCCTCTCAGCCAATCACAGACATGGCTGCCGGTCCAGCCCCCTGCAAGCAGAGGGACAGGTCTGAACACCGGGGTAACGAAGGTCTTTAAGTACATTTCTGATTATTTTATTTTTTTTTAAATCCAAAAGGTGGGCGGCGAGTCCCATTTACTCGATATCACAGTTACTATTCCTGCAGCCTGCACACCCATGGATGTCTAGTGCAACATATAAAGGAAAAACACAAACCAACTCTGTATGGGTCACACTGCTGAGTTACCCAGGGATTGGCAAGAGATATATTAAAAACAACCTTTATTGGTCATTTAAAATTCTGGACATGGTGAGCTTATACAGATATAAAATGGGCCAGAGTTGGTAAGTCTGACACATTTCAGGCAAGGCCATTAATCATAGATTTGATTTTCTTGTTTTTGCAAACAAATATGGCGGTTGGAGGTGGGATAGGGTCCACTACACTACAGCAAAAGTTTATTTGAAAAGTAGAGATACCTTTTAAACCAAACACGAATGTTATGTTCTTTACTGATTTTTAAGTGAAAATAAATTATTCAAAAACTCCCAACAGATCATATAAATTCAACAGAAATTTTCTAACTTTGTATCAATACAGTTGAAAGAAAAATAACTATGTTTAGAGGATTTGTTTCAACTGCCTATATCAACAGCATTGGGGCTCAAGAATAGAAAGCTGTAAACAGTGCAAGATGTGTAGTGATTACAGGACAAAACAAATAATAACAGCTATCAATGCAGAGGGCTTCCTTTTGTCACAATCTGAAAGAGTGCAAGCAGGAAGTGCCTTTCATATCTAAAGCCTCGTACACGCGTGCGATCGCGGGTCCCGACCCGATAATCAGCCCGTATATGGGCACTTTATCGGCCGAAATGGCTATTCGGTCGGGATCGTTGCCCGGCCGGGCGGATCTCCGAACAACCGGCCGATAAAGTGCCCATACACGGGCCAATTAACAGCTGAAACGAACGTTCGTACACATTGTGCGTCGCGGGTCGGGATCCGCGATCACACGTGTGTACGAACCTTAACTCTGGAGACTGCATCAATGATGCCAAGCTTGTTTGAAAGGTATGAGAGTGGCTTTCACTTGGAATCTTGTTATTCCAGATTTTAAGTTTGTATCAACAAGTTCATACAACCATTGCTACACAATATTACTTAATAACTAACATCCTACCTCTCTTTTCCAAAAATGTAAACCTTACCCTATGACAGACTCTTACGTTTCCCAAAGAATACTCAACCTCACCAGACATTATGCGGCTACTAATAACGCGTCATACTACTCATATTATGGTATAGAATAACAGGCCAAATTAAAGAAAACACTTCATGTGATTTATAATATAACTGCATTTTATTTAAAGGGGAACTGTGGTTTCCAAACAAGTTGATTTTAAGATAAGCTGTCAACCACCTCTCTACGTGCTGCACAGCACAAGATCAGAAAGTTAGGGGGTGTGAGGTTCTGAAATGGCGGTCACAAATACTAGTTCCTTATCTTCGGTTGGCACATGCTCAGTGCAGGAGAAAGCAGAAGAAACCAGTAAGAGATCAAGTTACAGTGACTGAAGGAGGAGTGGGAGGGGCCACAGGGGGTTTCAAGGGGACTGCAAGGTGAGGGGCCATGAGGAGGATGAGACACAAGAAAGAGGGACTGTCACAGGGTTTCAGAGCAGGAAGTTCAGGGGATCTGGTGATACTGCTACCATATCTCACATAAAAATGTAAATATCTTACAAAACCATGTAAAAAAAAAAAAAAAAATGAATGTAAATTGTAAAAAGAGTCAGGAAAGAGATTTCTTTCAATTTACCTAAAGTAAACAGTTACCCTTAACAGAAGATATATACTTCCTGTTTATTACGGTTTCTCACTTATTTAGGGCACATGTGCTCGAATGCTCACTGGGAAGCTCCTCAAGCCTTCACTGGTGCCTTCTGGATATTATAAGCTATATGTCCTACTCTAAATTATAGGGGATGTACATGCCAAAATTTCTGCTCTGAAGGGTGCAGTTTTTAAAAACCATATAGTTTTATATTAGGTGGGCACTAAACAGTGGTATTATCTAAAAGATACTTCACAACTTTCCCCTTTACACATTTATTTAAGAAGTATGAATCAGTGCTATGTTTAACAATATATACAAACATGTATATCATTGAAATAAAATCTATTCACATCAGGAATACTGCTTCATGATGTTTTTTGCCCAAACATAAAAGTACTAAAATAAATGCTAATACTAAACTAATCCCAACAACTAAAAATCGGAATTTATTCAGGTGAACTTCTTTTCTACTCCTTATCAAAAAATGTTCTTTAACACATATTGGTTATACCTACCAATAAATGATATGGCTTCAGGAAAGAACTGTGAAAGATTTTGACTCCAATGATCTGAGATGGGGATTTGCTTGTATTTGAATTCTCCGTCATGTTCAAATGTGTTCGGTAAGTTGGGAGTCACATTAAGGATATACTTGATATTATATTTGGCTAGTATATCGTGATTGGCAGAATCCTTTGCACAGCCAAGAAATAAATAAGGAAGAATCTGTACTGGGAACGTTGATTGGTTTGTGAGGGTTGGACTTCCTTCAGATTCCGTTGCACTGCTTAGCTCTCTGTCAGATTCCCCATCGGAACATTCAGAGCTTATCCGTAAACTACCTAATCCAAGGACAGCTTCAGGCACAGGTTTGTTGGGACAGGCATTATCAAGGGCAGTCCCACAATATTCTGGATATTCCCTTTGGAATTTGGCATAACCACCTAATTTTAAGGAAGAGACAAATAAAAAGTAAGAACTAGAGCAGCAGCCTGGGCAAAACCCTTTTTAATTTTTTTTTTTTTAAAGAAACACTACTTCTAATTCATTCTAAATTATAATTCAGATGAAATGTTACTTGCCCTATAGCCTGTATTAAAAGGTGTTAAGCATTATTGTAGTTTGTTGCCATTCTAAGATTATAATAAAGAAGCTTGCCAAACAAACCCACCAAAAGCATCTTTTAGACAGTGAGTAGATTTAAAATAAAAAATGTACCCAGCTGCTTAAAATACAATTAACCCATATTAAGGAACATTTTCAATAAAACTTAGGTAAAGGTAATTCTATTCTATATAAGCACAAGTTTGTATTTTAAAAGAGACAAATATAAAACACATCTGCATGTCAGTGCAAATGTGGGCAACAAAAAATTACCATAGTCAGGATCACCAAGGCTAGGGTCACAATGCACTCCTTAATACTCCGTTCCAATATACTGCTCAGGTCTGATTCTTTGACTTGACTGTTCAGTTTTTAAATGTGACTTCTAACTGATTTCAGTGTGAACAGTTTGTAGACCTAAAGGGACTCGCATGTGCACAAGAACATAATGAAACTTCACCGGATGTTGATTTCTAGATTTCAATATGGTAAACATACAGCGTTTTGTCTCAGTTTCCTCCATTGTGCCTTGCTGCTAAACTGCATGGCTCACCTAACAGCGTCTACTGAACTGGAGGGCTGACCTAACAGTGTCCGCTGAACTGAAGGGACGGACCTCACATAGTCTCTGGAACTGATGATCCGGAGAGCTACGACTAAATGCCTATTTGAGCCAACGATTCGACCATACACTGCACGATTGCAAGCCAAAACAGGCGCTCAAACACATTGTGCATCTTCACCCACGATCGCACGTGTGTATGATGCTTAAAGAAATTGTACACTGAAAAAAATTACTTTGCCTCATTTTAATCTACAAATGAATACAAATAAGCAGCACTTACTTTGATGTGTTTGTGTTGCTGCATGACTTCAATCCAGAACTTGTTTACCTCAAGCTCAGTCCCCCATCCCCTGCCAGACTCTTTGTGAGTGCAAGCATTCTCAGTAATTTCAGAGGCAGCATTGGGAGAAGGAACTTCCCACCATGCAGTTCACATACCAACTGTCACCATTTCAGCTACAACAAAACTATACATAACAGAAGCATTTATGAGGCACTTGATTGACAGCTGAAATGTAAAATGTTTCAGACTGGATATCTAAAGAAATAGGGGGCAGGTCAACAAACCTGTTAGGTTTGATAGTTGGGAAAAATTATATTTTCCAGTAATGGGCAATATAAAAAAAAAAAATTCCCAGAGTACATATCCTTGAAAGTCAGTCCTCCAGTTCACCAGCCATTGTTAGCCCACCCCCTTCCTCCACAAGCCATGCCCACGTTAAAAAAAAAAAAAAAAAAAGCAGATATATGGGCAGATAAAAATTTTTTTTATAAAAGAATTGGCACATAATGTTTGTATTTCTGCTTTCTCAACATTAACTACCAATTATCTTTGCATTAACCTCAGCTTAAAGTTTCCAGAGTACCTGGCATAATGTGGAAATGTGATGTGGGGGGCTTCCCCTTGGGTTATACTGGTTGTCAACAGAAATGGGATAACACCCTGTCTAACCTGTTTGTAGTTTAAAAATCTACTGTTTGCTAGTTTATTTCTGTAGCAATATACATTGTTGGCCTAAAGTGAAGTAAAAGTGCTAAAAGTTAGCTCAAGTCTGATTATTCATTCAGATTGTCCAGATCTATATCAGATTTAGAATTCATAGACATGTTGTCAAAATCAGATTAAAAAATATCAGATTTAGATCTGATTCGGCTTGTTCATGCAGTTTTTAAGTATCAGGCCCAGGTCAGATTTTAGTGAGAAAATCGGATTTGGGTAACTTTTTGCTGTAGTGTGACCCTAGCCTAAGACTGAAGGAATGCAAGCACTTGATTTTTGTTATTTCCTTTAACAATATCTGTTGTATTCAATTAGATCAACTGGACTTGAAGTTAGTTCTTGAAGACGTTTCGCTAGTCATCCGACTGGCTTTCTCAATTCAGAACGACTTGTACAAGAATCTGTGGCAATTATGTACCCTGGAAAATCCCAATTAGCATATCACAACCAGGTGTTGAGGGCGTGATTGCGTAGTGGCTAAGAGGTGTTATAGGAACGCCCAGAGTAAGGTGTCAAAACAGCATTGTACATGGCAGACAGTTGGTGTTGAACCCCCCACCTCTATTTAGGCTTGGTTTCTTTATTTTCACATAAATGGCCTCCTTAACACCTCTCTTGAACCAGTCACGTTCCTTTGCCAATATGTTAACATTACAATCTTCAAAAGGTGTGTGTGTCCTTTATCCTTAAGATGCAGGTAGTCCTGACCCGAGGAATTGGCTCTTCTGTGCTGGGCCATACGTTGGTGCAGTTGCTGTTTGGTCTCCCCCACATACAAATCGGAGCATTCTTCACTGCACTGCACCGCGTATATGATGTCGCTTTTCTTGTGTTTCGGTACATAAGGAAGGGGCACCACTAAGACCTATAGTCAGCAGCATCAACTCTGTAACATACAAGGTGGCAAAATACCTAGCCAACATCTTAGGACCATTGGTGAGAAGTTCTAAGCATCACATCCAGAACTCTCAGGATTTCACCAACAAGATTTAAGATATAGTACTCGGTGCAAATGAAACTATAGTGTCCTATGATGTGACATCTCTCTTCACCTGTACCCACCAAGGAGGCTGTTGACATGGTGAGAAAACAGCTAGGCCCAGACTGCACTCTTACCAGCAGAACTGATCTCAACCCAGAACAGGTGTGTTCCTTACTGGACTTGTGCCTGAATACCACCTATTTCAAATACAGGGATAAGTTCTATAAGCAAAAACACGGATGTGCTATGGGATCTCCAGTTTCTCCTACTGTGGCCAACCTTTACATGGAGGAGGTAGAAAAACAGGCGCATAATACCTTTAAGGGCATAGCACCCAGCCACTGATTCAGATATGTGGATGACACCTGGGTTAAAATATGCCAGAAGGAAGTACAAGCTTTCACAGAACACATCAATGCGGTAGACCAAAACATCAAATTTACAAGGGAAGAGGTACAAAACAACAGCTTTCTTGGACTGCTTGGTAGAAGTTAAGGAAAATGGTAAACTGGAAGTAGAGATTTACAGAAAACCCAACACACACAGATCAGTATTTGATGTTTGACTCCTACCACCCTTTGTAGAACACAAGCTGGGGGTCATCAGAACCGTGCAACACGAGCTGAGAACATCCCCACTAGCACAGAGGCGAAGGCTAAAAAAATGAAACATCTCAGAGGAGCCATTAAAACTTGTGGATATCCAGACTGGGTCTTGGCAAAAGAAGTAGAAGGAAAGAAAGAACACGAATACCAACAGTGAAGGGGAAAAGAAAGACAGGAGAAAGAACATGGTCATCCCATATGTACAGGGGTCTCCGAGAAATCAAGAAGAATTCTCAAAAAACACCGTATCCTTTCTGCTTAAACCGAACAACACACTGAGGCACAATTGGTACATCCGAAAGACCCAATACCGAAACACAAGAAAGCGACATCATATACGCAGTGCATCAGTGAGGAAGAATGCTCTGATTTGTATGTGGGGGGAGACCAAACGCAACTGCACCAACGTATGGCCCAGCATAGAAGAGCCAATTCCTCGGGTCAGGACTCAGCCGTGTACCGGCATCTTAAGATAAAGGACACATCTTTGAAGATTGTAATGTTAACATATTGGCAAAGGAACGTGACTGGTTCAAGAGAGGTGTAAGGAGACCATTTATGTGAAATAAAGAAACCAAGCCTAAATAGAGGTGGGGGGGGTTCGACACCAACTGTCTGCCATGTACAATGCAACGACACCAACTGTCTGCCTTACTCTGGGCTTCCATAACACCTCTTAGCCACTATCCAATCACGCCCTTAACACTTGGCTTGTGATATGCTAATTGGGATTTTCCAGGGTACATAATTGCCACAGATTCTTGTACAAGTCATTCTGAATTGAGAAAGCCGGGTCGGATGACTAGCGAAACGTCTTCAGAACTAACTTCAAGTCCAGTTGATCTAATTGACCTGGATAAATGAGAACCTTCACAATTTCCTTTAATAATCTAAAGAAAAGCATACAAGTCTCAATGAAGTGCATACATAGATTAGACTTTTTGCTTAAAAACCACTTTTTAACCCAGCCATTTTTGGGAACTGGCGGGCCCGTCCTCACAGGCGTCTGCGGAACTGGCGCGCCGTCCTCACAGCGTCTGCGGAACTGGCGGGCCGACCTCAAAGCGTCTGCGGAACTGGCGGGCCGACCTCACACGTCTGCGGAACTGGCGGGCCACCTCACAGCCCACAAAACAGCTCAGGTGCCAAAAGGTTTGAAGTACTCCTATACTCTCCATCAGGAACTAGTCATTTTCAGCATTTAAAATACTAGAATGTAAGGTATTTATTGTCATAAAATTGTGGTCACAGATGCCCGATAACTGGCAATACTTTATGCATATGTAAAATAGTCAATGTTGCATCTGATGGATCATATTTGTTAACTGGATTGGTCATTTTTGAACACAATTTCCATAGTCTCTAAGTTCACGCTTTAAGTAGTGGGTCAATAGCAATTTACGACTAATCCACTCCCTATACCTCCGTGAGGGGACTAAAGTGGGTACACACGTACCAATCCTTCGTCACGACCAACCATTCGCCTTCCATCCAGTTGGCCCGGACCGAGGACTGTCTGTCATGGCAAAAAAAAAATTTGCGTCCACCATGCTGTCCATAGAGGACCTCCCAGGTAGTGGTTTTATGACATGTCTGATTGTTCATCTGATCCAGACAGACATTGGCCAAAAAAAAAATCCAATATTTTGCCCCAACAATGTCAGTCGGGGTGAATTATTGGATGGTGTGTACCCAGCTTTAGGGCTGTGTATTCCAAAATTGCTGCAGATCAGACTCCACCAATAACTGCTCCGTATCTGCAAAAAAAAATAGATCTAAAGATTCATTTAGTGCTTTGGTTTATTGCTGTTTTAATACAGACATACACACACAGATAAAAAAACTGCAGAAAATAATGTGTAAAAACCTTAACATCTCAGCTTAAATGTCTACATTTTGTATTTGCAAATATTTATAATTTTTGTTTCTTGTTCCTTAGGGCTAGACAACAATGGATCCTACTAAGTGTAGCACGATCGACTTTCATTGAGTAACATTTACCACCAAGGGAAAAAGTATTTTAATTTTTTTACTTTCTAGAAGTTAGCAGATGCAAAGGTATTTCTGCCCATAAGGCAAACAAACAAACTCTCCTGAACTGCCAATTTCTAGTGGCGACGTGTTAATTGTTAAGATAAGATTGTTAACGTGGAAGTGTGGGAACAGATCACAGTGCAAACGGCTCCAGCGCACTAGGCTTGTACACACGTGAGATTGCGGTCCCGACCCACGTTGTGTACGAATGAACGTTTTGGCCGATAATCGGCCTGTGTAGGCGCTTTATCGGCCATAACGGTCGTTCGTTCGGAGATCCGCCACACTAGCGCATTTCTAATTTGCTTCCAATCAGTTTGCAATCTGTTTGCACGTGAGAAATTTAGTACATGCATGTCAATACACTGGCCCGTTGATATTTTTTAACAAATCGCACGTGTGCTCCGATTTACGGCTCGCAGCCAAGTGTGTTCTTTTTTCCATGCCGTAGTGTATCCTCAGCCTAAAGTGCACCAATTTCAACACAGGTAGGTAAGAAATTAAAGATGCTCAACATCTATGAATAAATAGCCCCACCCACAAAGCAACATGATTTGACAAGCTCAACTTTGTGTTGACAACTCCACCTTTTAACTATGTGCGCCATAACATGCATACGGAAATCTGCCTCCAATACAAAGTCTGTTAGTCTTAGTGGATTAACCCATAAGTGTCCAATATTTAAAACACAGGACAAGGTTGTTAGTATTTTCTACTGTTGAGAGATAATATTTTATAGCACAAATAAATATATGCATACTGGTATTACTGTTATTGTGTCTACTAATCATAAAGTTGTATTAACAGGGAGATAAATAGCAGAAAATTAACAAAAAACTACATGATATAATTACCTTGGGAGGTAGGAATTAACTGCTTTTCCCCCACTATAATTCCCCTTTAAGCCAAAACAAATTACATAACATTTTGGTTTTCCTAAACAACGGAAAAGTTCTAAACACAGTTCTACACACAATATCAATAAAAAGCCAAGCCCTGGGTCGGGGCCTGGACGCACGCTGGAGCAGTCGCATGTAAGGACAGCTCCTCGCACAGGGCAGCCTAAAACAGCCTAACCAGAGCAATCCCACCAGCTTTCCTCCATCCCAAAATGGGGAAAAGAGGAACCTTAAAGCTCTCTGCCTCACAAGCAAACACCCCCGCCGGAGGAATTTCAAAAATATTTTTAAAAAACTCAAGGGCCAACATCCACCCAAACTCGTGACCCACACGCCACAAGGGCGCACAATCCTCAAACCTGCAGCACGTAACGACGCAGGGGAGGAATCAGATCCTGAAACAACCCAGGTCAACTTGGCTTCTACCTCCGATCACTACCCACAAAATCGTATTTCGACACACTTGTGACCCGGGTTAAACAAACCTGCAAATCCGAAATCTCTTGACTCCGTCAGGACCTACACGAAATAGGCGGCCGTGTAACCGACCTGAAGCAAGGTACGAATCACAACGCCACACTGACTGAAGTCCATAAACCATGACTTCACAAACACACGCTATTGAACCCTACTAAACCAGGTAGAACCTTGAAAATGAAACAGAAGGAACAACATTAGGATCAGGGGCCTACCTGAAAATGTCGAACCTAAGGACCTACCCACAGCCTTAAAAACAAATCTTTAATACCATAACGGGCAGATCCGAGGATACCACAATCCAAATAGACAGAGCCCACGCGTAATGCGTGCTATGGCTGTACAGGAGATTGAAGCGTCGGAGATTCCAGCTTGGCCGCGGTGGATCGCGTAAAAGGTAGTTAGCTCACTCCAATCTTCGTTCTCGGGCCCTGCAATACTGATTGAAGATTAGGAGGTAGGCACCGCTCCTTAACTTCCCGATCTTCAATCATGTATTTAAAGGAATAGTTCAATTCGAGAGTGAACTATTCCTTTAAAAAAGTTATTCTATCTTATATACTCAACAATACCACGGTACAATTTTATATTGTGTTCTTTAAGCCCCCTCTTACCCTCTGCCTCCCCCCCTCCTCCCATTTCCTCTCCCCCCCCCCCCCCTCTCTTGGCTAGTATACAAATGTATGATCATACCTACTACGGCCTAATATACAAAATCTCATGGGAAACGTATCGCTACGGATTAGCAGCTTAAATTTTAGAGGTTTCAACCAACCTCAACGCAGGTCTTACATAATATGCACATAGAGAACTAGACATCATCTTATTAAAAGATGCATTTCAGATCAGATTCTGCCCCACCCATAAAACAAACACTATCAACAGTGGTTCTACAGCCATAATCCCGAAGCTAAATCGAAGGGAGTGGCAATCGTTATTCACAAAAAACTACCTTTCCATCATAGACTCCCCCATGATATTTAGGTCGCTACATCTTCCTCAAACTGACCATTCAAGGACACACACCCACACTATTGCCAATATTTATCTACCCAACACACATTAAGCCACTACATGCCAAACATATTTAAACAAATTACAAATTGTAAAGAGGGAAGAACCATTGTATGAGGCGACTAACTTTACCCTTAACCCACAAATGGATACCACATCAGGTCTAAGACAAATCCCCTATAACAACTCAAAGTAAAATAGCTGATGCACTCAATGCAACTGGTAGACGTATGGCATATACCCACCCCTCAGACAAAGACTTCTCCTTTTACTCACCAGTGCACAACTCCTATAACAAATAGATATGTTTTCATACCCCACCAAACTCTATCATGGCACCCAAATGTCAATTCGGTCATCCATATGGTCCGACCATGCCCCTTTAACCCTAACCCTCTCACTCCCCCTGAGAAACAGCAAAACATGTCATGGAAATTAAATGATAACATGCTCAACAATAAAAACTGCATAGGCCTAATCAAAACAACATAGGAAACTTCAAGGAAACCCTCGCATCTGCGCTACATCCCCAATTATAAAATGGGAAGCCCTCAAATGTGTCATACGAGGTATCCTCATCCAAGAAGGCACAAACCAAAAAAAACACGCCTCCAACATATTCAATCCCTAGAAAATAAATTACTCATTTTAGAAACCATACACAAACACTAGATACACCACACATCAAGAACTACTCAAAACAAGAATGACCTACTGTCAGCATTAGACCTATATGAATTCACAGATAAACCCGGCAAATCCCTGGCACACACCCTAGATGTAATATAACTCATCGTTTATATGTAAATTAAAAATGATAAGGGTCAATTGGTGCATAGGTCGAAAAGATAGCAGGTCTTCAAATCCTTCTACTCCAAATTATATTCTATTACCCCCCACGCACAAGCCTCAATATAAAACATACAAACATGTATTCAAAACACAGCTTTGTCCACTCCCTCTGAATCCCAAACAACTAAACTGGACTCCTCCTTCATAGCCAACAAACTTTCCACGGTTATTAAAACCCTAAAAACAGGGAAAAGTCCAGGCCCAGACGCTTCACACCACCAAATTCTACAAACTCTTCTCCCAAGACCTACACCACCCTCATCCTAACCGCTTTAATACCATCTCACCAGACAATCCCTTCCCAAATCAAGCACTACAAACCAACATTACAATTATCGCCCAATATCTTTAATCAATTTGATATTAAACATATGCATCAATGATACTGCCAGATTAAAAAAAATGCTACCAAACTGGATCCACCCGAACAAGTGGGGTTTCTCCCCATTAGGAAGCACGCGAGAACACAATCAAAACAATATCACTAATCTCCCCCGCACTAAACCAAAAAATCCCCCTATGTCTTCTCACCCTCGATGCTGAGAAGGCGTTTGATAGGGTCAACTGGAACTTCCTTAAACTCGCCCTCCAACAACTTGGAATAGGCCTCAACACAACAAAACAAAATCATGGCCCTCTACCACCACAACAGAGCAAGGTTTAAATTATTGGTACCCTTTCTGTGACCCCTGCCAGATCCTAAATGGGACCAGGCAGGGCTGACCCATATCTCCCTTGCTATACATCCTCACAATGGAACATCTACTAATTGCACTACACTCAAACCCCAATACTGGAGGCATACATATAGGCAACCACAGACACCATCATTCTGCATATGCAGATGACGTCCTTATCTACGTCACCACACCACCCCCCATATCTATTCCATCCATCATGCTTGGAACTAGATAACTTCAGCATCTTCAGCAACTACAAAACCAATTACCAAAAACTGAATGCTTAAACACTATGTCTCTACTACAGTTCAATTAACCCCTTCCATTGGCAAAAGGAAGCAATTTCCTGCCTGGCAGGGACGCGGCTGCCAGTCCGGCCCCCTCATGCAGTTTCATGCAATCAGAGGGCTGGGACAGTACCCCAGAGGAAAGAGTAAAGGTAAGTAACGATCGGGAGATCTCTGGAAAATCTATTACAGCGGTTGGGGCTGGGGGAGGGAGAGCTACTATGTTATCATACATACCTCCCAACATTTGAAAACACAAAAGAGGACAGTAAAAAGGAGAGCAGTTGCGGGCCCGCGGCAAATTTTGGCCACACCCACTTTTATTAGGCCACACCCGTTTTCTAAAACCACTCCCATCTTTCATAGGATACGCCCCCAATTTAAAGATAATCCCATGAAAAAGAAGACTATTGCATACGCCACTACCCCGCACTACCCAGTATGCTAATTCAGTGTTTATTTGTGTTTGTCTGTATCTGTTTTTATAGTCTGGTCTGTATATCTTCTTTTTCTGTCTGTCTATCTATCTTTCTGTTCATCTTATCTATTTATCTCTTCTGTCCATCTACCTACCTGTCTATCTTATGTATTTATCTCTTTCTGTCTGTCTACCTGTCTATTATTTGTCTATCTGCATCTTTTTATCTACCTGTATATCATTTATCTCTGTCTGTCTGTCTACCTACCTGTCTATCTGTATCTTTCTATCTACCTGTTTATCTATCTGTCTGTCTGTGTCAACCTATATCTATCTTTGCCACAAACATACACTTAACCACACATATGACACAAACATGCACTGACATACAGACACACAAACATGGACACAAACTGACACGCATACACTGACTGCACATACTGAGACACACAACCAGCATACCTGACACACACATGCATTCATATACTGACACACACATGCACTGATATACTGAGACACACACAAAGATATCTGACACACACACTACATACATGACACTCATACACTGATATACGGACACACATCCACCACACACACATGGAGATATGCTGACACACCTACAAACATGACACGTACACATATTATTTGGACACTCATGCACGTATACTGACACACTACCATGCACTGATACTGACACACACAACACATGACACACTCATGCACTGATACACACATACAGATATGTACTGAAAACCAAAGTCTTGCCCCCCAGGGCACCTACTGACTAGATATGAGCATAACTATCTGTGTCCTAACTCTGCCCCTCACTAGAAAGCTAACACTGGCCCTGTAAGGGAAGGGATAATGTTTGGTGCCTGTATTTACTGTGTGTGCTGAGCTAGTATCTAACTCTGTCACACTGCAAGTTCATCTGGAGTGTTTAAGTGACTGACAGAGTCTCACCCAGACCTTCAGCATTTTCTCTCTCCGTTTTCTCTCTCCCAACCTCAATCCCCAGCAGCTCCGTTCTGGTCAAAGCCCCGCCCCCCAGCGGCAGGACTGGGAGTCTCCAACTGCAGGGTCCTAACGCCTGCTAGTGCACTTCGGTTTAGCGTTTTTACCCTAAAAATGGACCAGACACCGGAAAAAAACGGGGCAATGCGGGAACAGAGAGGGGGTGCCGGGACAGCGGGAAAGGACCCCAAAAACGGGACAGTCCCGCGAAAACGGGACTGTTGGGAGCTATGATCATAAATTATTAAATGGGTTCGACAGGCCCTTTAATTATAGAATGACCCAATGATCTCCTATTGGTCTATTATTGGGTGGAATTTAACAGGGAAGATTGATTCAGCTCTGCACACAATTTGTATTTCACTGTGGTGTTTCTACTGAACTATAATACTCTAATAATGTTACAATAAATAGACCAAGAATATAATGGACTGGATTGCGGATCTGAACCCAGTTCCGCAACGGATTTCCATGATTCATGGATTTTGCGGGGAATTCCGCTTTGCAGATTTTTTCAAGACGCATTCGAAAATTCAAAGAAAATATCAAGGAATTTTTGAAAATTTTGTAAAAATGATACAGTAACTTACTGTAAATAGTTTTGGGGACCCAGAAAATGGTCTGGCGAAAAGACAATTACATTCTTTCAGAAAGACATCTGATTATAACCAATTCTGACAGAAAAGAATCTGATTGGTTAGCATACCAATCAATTTTTTCTAAAAGAATCTGATTGTAATTAATTCTGATTGGTACAATTAATTCTTCCAGAAAGCATACCAATCAAATTATTTCTGAAATAATCTAACAAACCAATTCTAATTGGTTACAATCAGCTTTTTTTTTTTTAAAGAATCTTATTGGTATTCCAATCAGATAATTTCCAATCAGAATTGGTTACAATGAGATTCTTTCAGAAAGCATACCAATTAAGCTGGGTACACACATCGTTACTGTGTTCCTTCGTTTTCCCTTAGAGGAGTCTAGCACGGTCGATGGAAACACAGAGTCCCTAGCATTCTCCCTATGATGTTCATAGTGACAAACGCTGACTGTGTGTATCCTGATCTTTGAAAGATGAAGACAGAATCTTGCAGATCCTGTCTGTCCCCTTTACTGATCTGTACTGTTAGTACCTAGCTTAAAGGGCATGTCCACCCCCAAAACTATAATCCCCCCAACTACTGGCCCCACCATGTAGTGTAGTTTTAATCCTTACCCCTCACCTCCAGCTCATAGGGTTCTCCGTAGTGCCCCCCCAAAGTCCCAAAAACTGCCCACCAGAGGCCTAGCAGGTCCATATAGGACACTGCCTGCTTCCTGGCCTCCCGGAGATTTGGCCATGCGTACTGCAGCTCTTCTCCCCCCCCCTCCCTCTCTCTCCCTCCCTCTCTCGATTCCCTCCCCCTAGCGTAAAATGTTTTATATAGAATATTCCCAAGGCTCCCAGCCCCAAACCGCTAGATGTATCTTTAGAAATCTCCCCAAACTTTACTTACCTCTCCTCTTTCCTCCGGCGATTGAGCTGCCACTCAGCCAATCACAGACGCGGCTGCCGGTCCCGCCCCTCTGCTTGCATTTTCTAGCAACAGAGGGCCGGAGCGCGGCGAAGGAAAGAGGGGAGGTAAGTAGAGTTTGGGGCTTTTTAAAAAAAAATAAATAATGCGGTTGGGGCTGGGAGCCCATGGGAATGCCATATAAAAAAAAATATTCGGGTGGACATGCTCTTTAAGATTATTTTAAAAGTATCTGATTGTAACCAATTCTGATTAGATCAATCAGATTCTAATTCCAATTTTCCAAAACCAATTTCCTCTTTCCAATCAGAATTGGTTTCAACCAGCTATTTCAGAAAGAGTCTAATTGGTTAGTATACCAATCAATTCTTTTACAATTAGATTCTTTCAGAAAGAATCTGATTGGCTAGTATACCAATCAGTTTCTTTCTAAAATCTTATTATAACCAATTCTGATTTGAAATAACTGATTATCTGTTCCCCAGACCATTTCCCAGGTCCCAGAGCCATTTACAGTAAATTACTGTATCATTTTTACAAAATCTTCGAAAATTTCTATAAAATTGTAATTTTCTAAAATTTCGGTGACCCTCAAAAATAGAATGAGTCTCTCGAAAACAGTTCGATCGCGAGGAAAGTTTTGTTTTGTTTTTTAAACTTCTGGATGTATGTACATTTTCCCCAGACCATTTTCCAGGTCCACAGGCAAAATGGATTTTAGCATTTTCGCCCATATCTCAAAACCCTGAATTTAAATATCTTCCTGTAAGATTTATCAAACAAATAAATAAAACAAACAGAAAATGTGATAGTGTTATAACAACAATATAAGATGGATAATGTCTGTCTATCTAGATGTTAGGCTACACTTTATGTATATTGAACAGGTATTTCTAAAGCACTAACACTTCCAGTACAATCCAAAAGATGTGTGTATATATGTCCCCTCTAGTTCCTTTCTGCCTCTGTATATCGTGTAAAACATTCATTTAGGGGATGGAAACGAATAAACAAGATTTCATAGGATTTCTTTTATTTTTAACACTTTATTTTTTTTACAAATCCCTACATTTTAAGTAGTTTGTATACAGTTTTTATATTATCTGTATTCACATATGCTAAACATACACCCACATATTTCCCACTGTGCACCAACGGGCACACTTTTGCTAGTCTACTATAAATAATTTCTTGTGAGTACCCAGCTTAGGATCCTTTCAAAGTGTAGCTTACATTCTTCATTGGAAGTTTCCATGTAAGTTTATTGTTTTAACAAAAGCAACACCAATGCACAAGATACCCAGTAATAACTTCTAGATCTGTCATACTGAGACTGAATGCTTCAAGAAACACTAGATGTGCAACTATATGTAGGTAACAATTATGCCCATTTCCACTTCCTGCGGGACAAGGTTAGAGAAGGCAAGAAGATAATATACACACAACAAGGGAATCCTTACTATTTAAGAACCCATTTGACATGAAACAATGAAAGGAAACATTAGCAACATATAGATACACAAAATGTACTACAGTAACAAATATATCTAGGCTATAGCGTTTCTAGTGCTACATCAGTCATGTTTTCCATTTGAATGACCTTAATGGCAGAAAAGAAAGCTAAGCTTTAATTGTCTGCTTTCCAAGACTGGTAAATGTAAGCTTTGCCTCTACTAACGTGGAACAATTGCATTTACTTTTGGGAGTGTGTGTGAGTGTCTGTCTGTGTGAGTGTGACAAGTAATCTACTGTGTGATCTACATGACGTCTGTCTGTCCTCGGTCTGTGTCAGAAACAGATACAAAACATTACTTAGGAAATAAAACATCACACCCTAGAACAGAGAAGAACGGTATATTTGACAGAATTTTGTTCTCCTAAATCCAGGCTGGCAGAGACTGTTTATAAATCTGCCTACACAGATTGTAACCAGGCAAACTGGATCACTTGGTAGAATTCCTAGGTGACATCACACTGTGGCCAAGAGAATCAGGTTAGTGTCAATTAGAGTTGACAACTTTTGTATATACTCTGCTTTTTGAGGCTGGTATAAACGGGCAAATGAATCAACCTGATTGATCCCCCCTATTTGATAGATCAGATCAGCTGGACTGAAATGATCAGTAACTTTACTACAATGGAAACATTCCATTCACACATTAATACTAAACTAACTGGATATTAAAGGAAAAGTTCAGTGGAAAATATTTTTAAAATTCTTACAGGGAGATTCATAAATGTTTCTTATTGTTAAAAATGGTGCTTATTTTGCTCCAACCAATCAGATCTTATTTAACATTTGAAAGCCAACCATCTGATTGGTTGGGGCAAAATTAGCACCATTTTTAACGAGAAGAACTTTATTGAATAACCCTGTTAGTTATATTATGCATACCTAGTTATTCTACATAATCTCTTTCATTTTGAAAAATCTGTGTTGAATTTATACCACTTGCTATTCCCTGCTGTTGACATTAGAGAGCTGACATTTCAGGTTCTGTAACGGTCAATCTTCTTCCCAGAATGCACACACCTTGGAATGTTCCGAACAGTAATTCTACTGGTTGCTGGTGATGAGTCAAACATGCTCAGAACACTACTGAGCAAATCCGAATCACCAGGTAGGGTGTCAAGGACAAGACAATAACGGTCTCTATTAGGGTCTCCTGCAAACAGGAAGTCAGTATTTCGGGTACGGCCATCCATACAAAATTGCTTTAAAAAGAAAAGCTGCCAAAACACAGGTACACATAACCTTAAAGCACTGTAAAATCAAGTTATGTTTATTGGAAGCTGCAGCTTAAAAATACTTTGCCATTTTTTTTTTACCTATGCCCCTCCAGAGCCTACCTTTGTGCCTTGTTACTGGTTTGCTGAATATAAGCTCCGCCCCCTGAGATTTCCTCTGCTTTTTCCTGCTTGAGCCTAAAGGATAATGCCTGTGAGTTTGTGCACATGCACAGGATTCACACCTGCCCAGGCTTACTGTAATACTTGCACTCATGCAAGACTGCCTTTAAAAGGGACACTAGGGCACGGCTACACTGCGCCGCACACGGAAACGCATTAAAATGGTGATTGCATGTATAACGCAATCACATGCTTGCCGCGATTGCAATGTTAGCAAAAATTGCATGCGCAAAAAAAAAAATCGACATAGTGTGGCCTAGCCTTAACCCGTGTTTTTTAAGAACATTGTATCTGCTTCTATTATTCACAGGGAGGTGAGAACGCTTATTTCCACCTCACTGTGAATAATAGAATGCCCATGGGACACTGACGAACTTACCTTATACTGCCGCTCCACTCGCAGCTGCTTCGGAGCTGACAGCCGCGTGCCTATCTTTTGTATTGGCACGCATGCGCAAAGATAGTTGGCTTGGTACGAACAGCACGGGCTTAAAACGCTGCGAGTAGAGCGCCGGTAATTAGCTTCCGAGTGTCCCCTGGGCATTCTCATATTTTACAGTGAGAATAAGCGTTCTCACCTCCCTGTGAATAGTAGAAACAGATGAATGTACTTAACGAAGTACACAAAATCTGTTAGTGTTCCTTTAGCACCAGCACATGGGAGAAAGACATTCCCTATCATGATGGTGTGTTGCAAGAATGCTAATTGTGGTTCTAATTGAACGAGCTGAAACATGTTTTTACAGTCAACGAACACCATATGGAGTACGGCGCACACCGAAAGTAGACACCGGACTCTGCAATCCAACACGCTTTATTCAAACAGTGCCATAACAAACAAGGGTCCCATAGCCTTACGCGTTTCGAGCGTACCTCCGCTCTTACTCATGAGGTTTCCAGCCTATGAGTAGAGCGGAGGGTACGCCAAACACTAGGCTATGGGACTCCTTTTGTTTGTTATGCACTGTTCTGAATAAAGCGTGTTGGATTCAGAGTCCAGGTGTCCTACTTTCCGGTGTGCGCCGTACTCCATATTGGTGTTCGTTGAGTATTACGGATGACCTACAGCGACGGGTCTGGGGCGTGCTGCACCCGGACCAGCGAACCCAACGTGGGTAAGTTTAACCCTGGTGAGTTTGTGTGCAATTTTGAACCTACATGAGTTTTGGAAGAAGGAGTGTTTCCTGGTTGAGAGCGAGGACCCGGGGCTTGTCCTGCACCTGGGTCAAGCTACTGACAGAGTAAGTCAGTTTGTTTATATATAGCACTAATAGGTGCTCTATATAGGTTCAATATTGTGTATAAGAGGAGTTGGGCACTGTATTTGTGGTTCTGTACATCATGTTTTTAAACAGTGAAGAAGGTGCAGAGGCATAAAAATGTACAGTGAGGCAGAGGACCAATACAACGCAACCAAATCATGCATGCAATCCTGAGCATTTAGCTCGCAATTGCTATTTTTAAGAGAAAAATGCATGCGATTGCACACAAAATGCTTGACCACAAAACGTGAACCGACGCCAGCACAGAATGTTCGCCCTCGCATGTCCTGCGATTTCCATGTTATCGGAATCTCGGGCGCAATCGCGAACACAAATGCGTGAAAAACACGCTAGTGGGGCCTAGCCCCAGGGTTGCACTATTTCAGTATATAGTATTAGAGAATGGCCTTCTTTAAAAAAAAAAAAAAAAAAAAAAAGCTACTATATATACTCGAGTATAGTCGATTTTTCAGGCTTTAAGTGTAGCTGAAAACCTAACCTCGACTATACTCAGGTCAGTCCCTAATTAGATCCAATTCTGCAATTGCAGATAGTAACAGTATGTGACGCTGTGTTAAACCGGCATAGAAAGTTACAGAGGCTGATCTGCCTTTACACTTCCTGCAGTCTGGCTGCTGGACTCACTCACACTGGCCACTCTCTGGATGCTAGAAATCTGATGGGTCTCCTCAGTTTGGGGCAAAAAACAGCTGCTATTTAGTGCAAATTACAGCTTGAATCTACAACTCTCAGTGACATTTAAACTATTGGGATAAAAGTCCTTTACTATATGGGGGTCAGAGGGCCCTTACAATTGGGGTTCAGGAGAATTGTAAATGATGGTAAGCTTAATTATAAGTTTACGGAACCTTGCCACTCCAATGTTTAGAAATGCAACTCCTAGCAACAAAGCATGCTGGGGTTGTAGTTGCCAAACATCTGGAGAGCCAAGGAATTGAGGTTACTGGTACTGGATTTGGCTATTACTGTATCCGACCAATCGCCGACCATTCTTCTTCCAAATCGGCTAAAGCACGATTGGACGCTTCGAAAAACACGATCGTTCGCAGCTGCTTTTGCCGTGACTATTAGTCCTCCTCCTGGCCGACCGGTTGGAAGCCTCGATCGGTCGGCCAGGAGGAAAAATTGTATGGTGTGGTACCCACCTTCGCTAAGCTGATAGTTTTAGCCACATCACCCAACCACTATAGGCAAAACGATATCGTTCGTGTATATGGTCAGCTCATTGTCGACTGGCTCAGACTGTAAAAATAGCTTATCGGGAGGGAGGTGGTTCAGGGGCCTGGCCTCAAATCTTTGGGGGGCTGGCCCCTGCAATTACACCTCTAAATCCCCAGTGGCCACAGCTATTCAGCCAAAAAACATAGAAAAGTGCTACAATTTATACAGCGCCAAACGAACCGTAAAGTTAGGTACACACTAGTGATATCAGGGCTTATTGGTAGTGTGTGTAGCGGCCTTCCCGAACAAGCGTAGGCCGCTGAGCGTTTTTTGGCAGTCGGGAATCTGTGTATCCCAATTGTTGAAAAATGACAGACAGGATCTTGCGACCCTGCAAAGGTCCTCCAGATCAAATATTGTATCACACTCACCCATACTAACCCCAACACATATAAGCTTTAATTAAGATGTCTGTATGCTGTGGCTGTTCTGTTGTTACATAATGATGTATGCACCATATATAACAAGCATGCACTGAAGACACCGAAAGACATTAAGCGCAGATGGGGTACTTTGATTTCAAGGGTAAGCACATCATAGGAGTATTGTATGTGCCCAGGGGGTGGTTTGGGGTTTTTATGGGAGGGGGTGGTTGAGTGCTAGGCGTCATAACAATTCTTGCACAGGGTCTTTTATCTTAAGGCCGGCCTGGCCATAACATTCCAGTCTGCAATGGGCCAACTTAACTGCAAATGGTAGACTGGACCTACATTTAGAGGACTGAACACTAGCCTAGGGATAACAGTATATTTGTCTTATGGGAGAGATGTCAAACTTGCTGCCTCCAGGTGTTTAAAAACTCAAACTCCAGCATTCCATACCTACAGATGTTTGAAAACTCCAACTCCCATCATTATAGGGGATGCTGGGAAGTGACATGATGACACTGTGTTACAGTCACTCAGTTACCTTTCAGATAGTGGGCCCTGCAACCGTCCTCCCGCAGTTTTGGAGCAGCAGTCCCAGCAACCGTCCCGGGGCTCCCGTTCTCCCTGCAGTCCGTCGTGGCCTCGTCGTTACAGCAGCACACCGTTCCGCTCCGCACCGCTGGCGAACCTCTCCTTATCCCGGTCGTTGGGGATGACGGAGCGGACGGAGAGGTTTCCCTTGCGGAGCCTGCGCAGCATCAGGCCGGGGACTGTGAGGCTAATGGCAGCGCTTGATGTGAGACGCTGATAGCGGTCGTGAGGGCGACAGTCCAACAGCAGGAGGGACTCCCCCGCTCGGACTCCAGCTCCCCCGCGCCACTCGGCGCTTTTACTCGGCACGGCCATGGCTTGAAGCGGGAAGAACCCGGGCATGGGGGGGGGGGGGGAATAGGACGGCACTAGGCTGCGGTACTGTACGGAACACAAGGTCCGGGTCCTTCCGCTTCCTACGGCGTCCTGTCCGCGCACACTGACCGGACCGAACAGATCACCCAACAACACCTCAACCGTGGCCCGCCCCCTCATTGCAAAACTTCTCTCTACCCCTTGTGTAGCCCCTCCCACACGGGGCGGAGCTACACAACTTGGGAGAAGAGCGGGAACGCGCCTGGCAGAGAACCAGGGTAACAGGGTGACGTGGAGGGAAATGAAGAAATTTTCCTCTAGACTTAGGAGTTGTTATTCATAGATATTATTATTATATTATTATTAACTCTATTAATGATAAGCAGTGCCATTCTTAATTATTCTGCAAAACATCTAAAAAACTACAAGAAACCTCCAGTGTAACTCAGCCTAAGTGACATCTCAGACCTACAACTTCTAAATAAACCATCCTATCACATTCATATAATAATAAAACTATTGTGCAGGCACATCTAACTCCTCCCCAGCCCCTGGCTTGGGCATGCTCAGTGTAGCTCAGCCGGGGGAGTGATTAGAGCTGTCCAATCAGCCTCTTTGTATCGCTCTGGGCTAATAGAGAGTGAAGTTTTTTTGTAGGAAAGAAAAGTTTTTAAAATGGGTGTATATTGGTTAAACCTTTGTACCCATGTGCAATGTGTACATGGCAAACTTTGTACACATGGACGAACCCCATGACGCACAATGTGTATGAGTGCTCATTTCGGGCGACAATCGTGTCAGTGTGGGCACTTACTCGCTGACCGACCCGCCAGGGTTCATTGACCGATTAGCCGAACGTCCGCTTCGGCCAACAAAGTGCCCACACGGCACGATTGTTGGGCGAAATGAGCATCGTGCGTCATGGGTCAGCCCCCGCGATTGCAACAGGTGTACAAACTTTAGTATAATGTAGAATGTGATGCATCATCGTTTTAAACCAGTGTGTTGAAAACAAGTCATAAGAACTGTTGACTGTTTTAGGCTTGTAAATCTACTTAAATAAATGCTTGCTGATTCTCTAAGCAGGTACACTCTTATAGTGCACATGCACGCCTTTTTTAGTTTCTAGACACTTCTCACCTTGAATCTGTCCACATCAAGAACCATCCCCCTATTTGGTCACCAGGCCCTGCATATAAAGCCCAATCTGGTAAACAGCATAGTTATAATTTGTTTTATTTGCACTGCATACGTCTCAAGGTTCATACACACGTGTGGATCTCTGAATGAGCACGATTATCACATGATTATCGTCCCAAATGGCCGCTCGTACACATCGTGCGTTGTGGAACAGCACCCGCAATCGCACGTGTGTACGAATCTTCATTCCAGCACTTATACCCATTACATTGTATCTGTATGTTACACAATCTAACTAGATTTTATGCTCTGCAGGGCAGGGACCTCCTTTTCTCTTGTGGCAAAGCTCTAGCACTTCTATTTATATAATTTATATATTTATGTATTGAGCTATTTATGTATGTGTTCCCCTTGTATGACTTTATTGTATTTTGTTTACTGTACATCACAGCGTCCCCAAGTGGCGCTTATATAATAAACTATACATACATACAAACTCTCAGACTTATTAGCGTGCTTAGACCTGCTCTCGCTTACTGTGGAGAGTGAGGGGCTCATATTAACAAGTTAAATGCCATCACTTGAGCCCATGACTCACCACAGGACTAGCTGAGAACTGCATGTACTAGTTGTATACTGTATATTAAGATGTTGTAGCTTCAAAGGGAAACGCCACTCTCAAAACACTAATCATACCAAACATTAACCCCCCCCCCCAGCCAAATGCACTAGCCATTGACATCTTTGAAAGGGTCTGTTTGCACTGTAAGGTTAAAAAAAAAGGGAGTAGGACTTGGATTTCACATCCATGGCAAATTATCTTTCTTTTTTTTATCGGGTTTTGAGTAGTTTAGTGCCCCTTTAAGCAAATTGCTACTTCTGCTTACCGTATATACTCGAGTATAACCGACCAGAGTAAAACCGAGGTACCCAATTTCACCTAAAAATCTAATAAAAGTTGACTCAGTATAACAGAGGGTAGAAACTTGGCATTCAAGATGTTTGGAAACTACAACTCCCCAGCTAATAAAGCATGCTGGAGTTGTAGTTTCCAAACATCTTGAATGCCACCCTCACTTGGCATCAAGATGTTTGGAAACTAACAACTCCCAGCTAATAAAGCATGCGGTAATTGTAGTTCCAAACATCTGAAGCCACCCTCACACCCCCTCCACCCAGTTCAGTTTGTACCTGGGGCTCTTCTCCATCCAGGAAACTGTGGGCTCTCCTCCTTCAAGGGCTTCCTGTTGGGACTGTGTGCCATGAAGGTAAGCGTCCTCTCTCATTCCGGCATCCGCGCGCTATTCCTGTACTGGCGCGCCAGCGACATCACTAATTGGTGCCGGGCTGGCGCAGGGCAAGTGACGTCAGGCGGCACGCCAGTACAGGGAATAATCGTGCGGCTGCCGGAGTGCTAAGGTAAGTAGTGACTCGAGTATTAAACCGAGTCCAAGTTTTCAGGCTGATTTTACAGCCTGAAAAACTCGGTTTATACTCGAGTATATACGGTATATGACACTCGGTATTCTGAAATGCAAAGTTATATACCCTGTGTGTGCATTAAAATTACTCTTCAACGAAGCATTCAAAGTAGGAAAAGTATCATTTCCGGGCAAAGCTCTTCCAACATTTGTGTATGGTCTAAAAATGTAAATATATGGCAGGACAATTCAGTGCAGCTGTATCTAATCCCAGGTTCCATACACAATAAGACTAAGGAGTGAAGTTAAAGATGCAATATCAGCTATTCTATTTGTTTAACTCATGCGGAGTTAAACAATGAATTGATCTTAAAGCTGTGGTTAATGAAGGTCTCCATAGTTTTCATCTTGGCATTTACCTGTGGTGCCTGGAACACTTACAAATACTCTTTTGTAATGCCTGAATTATGTCTAGACTGCCTTTTGTTAACACGGTATTTGTGACCATTGATACTTTAAGGCAAACTGACTGAATTTCAAGAAATATAGCCTTCTCAATATATGTTTCAAGAATATAAGACATAACGTTTCTAATCTCTGACTTCCTTTCACAAATGGCATTGTTTCATTTCACTCTAATACCAAGATAGGAACACCAGTCAGAGTAGTAAGATCTATCTGGGCAATTTCATGAAGATAAGTCAGATTTAAAAATCAGGCACTAGATAGACGATGGGCCGCACTATAATATTGCCACATATACATGGCAGGTAACTTGGTCCATCTGTGGTCCATTGAAATCACACTCTTAAAGGGCATCTCCACCCTCTCCAAAAAAATGTGGAGATTGATCGTGTATCCCTTCCCACCCCAACTGCTGTTTGCCTTGCTAAAAAAAGAATCAAAACAGTAACTTAAGCCCCTTGCTCCAGCATTGATCTGATCCTGCTCCCGGCCTGCCATAACTGCAGCAGGGGGCTGGACCGGCAGCCACGACTGAGAGGCAGCCAATCATAGACACGGCTGCCGTGAATGAAAAGTGTTTGTGGGAACGAAGGGTCCTGTAAGTACAGTTCGGATACTTTATATTAGAAAGGCAATATAGCGTTGGGATTGGGAATAGATACATTAAAATATAGCACAGTGATTTCACGCTAGGGGAGGGGCAGCCATGGGGGGGAGGCTCCCTGCACATGTCAGCATCCCTCCTGGAGGCAGACAGGAGGCAGAGCCATTGAAAAGGATAATAGACACTACCCTTTCAGTTTCCTGGACTTTGGACATGGACTGCAGGAAAACATAAGGGAGCAGGAATGTAAGGTACGGGTTTTTTTAACTATACAGAGGGGGCAGTAGTGGGTTCAATTTAAGTTTGGGGGGGTGGACATGACCTTTAAAATATATACCAAACATAACCAAAACCATAAAAAAATGTTTGTCTCGCACAAAGTGTTTAAAACGTGCAGCACAGTTTTATTAATTCACATTATAAGGCCCTGTGCAACTTTTTGTAGTTTTAGAATATGAAATTATTAGTCCACTTTTTTTGTTTTTTTGTTTGTAAGGTTGACTGATATTGACCATATAAATACAAAGTGGACAGTCTGCCATCCATGCTACATTCCAAAAAAGGTTGTTTTTTAAAAAAAATTATATAAATATTCTCCTAAGGTTATTTTCCAGAATTAATTCCAAAGTGTGGTAAACTACTTTAAGGGCACACTATTACCCACCCCCCAACATTTTCCTTTATAAAGTCCCTATTCCAGAAGGAAGAGAGGTGAGCTGTCATCATCTTACCAGAGGTAGTTTGACAGCCACCACTCAAACGGCCCACCCTGGAAGGGTCTAATGTGTGTATGTACACCTTTGGCAAGCCTGCCTCACACAACGTAATAGTGCATACACAAAAATCTGCAACAATAAAGCGATGTGTAACAGAGCATGCAAAGAGCCATATTTAATAACCTGGTATCGCATTTTTGGATACCTGGTTATCGTCAATGTACGATACCAGGGTATATATTTATGATCACATCGTTGATTAGATTTATGACAGCGATCATAAGTTACGATTGGGATAACCTTGTTAAAGGCACGGTACATGTGAACAATATTTTGTCTTTCTGAATAGCAGAGTTAAACAACAATGTATAGAGGAGATTAAATACCTGTTGATGGTGGGATTATATGTGGCCACCCCACAAATCCAATGGTACGAAATGATCAGCCTTTCCCGGCCCATGTGCAGGACGCTAAAAAATAGTTTCCAATGCTGAGATGACGTTTGCTATCGGAAACATAATTTTTCAGAGCTAAATTTTTCTTGGTCATGTTGTCTCCCTGTACTGTAGTAAAGGGAGTTGCAAGACAATCATTTAGGTGTGTGTAGCCCAGTGATGCCCCAACCTGCAGGCCACACATATCACGGGCTGCTTTTTGAGCCTGGCCAGAGCATTGCACACCCCTCGGTATAGCCCAAACATCTTCCCCGATTATTTCAGTATGGGGAAAGAGATCGGGACTGTGTGTTGTATGTAGCACATCTTTAACGGATCACAGGCTGAATCTGAAGATCTTTCTGTAATCTGTTAAAGATTGGTGGTGGTGGTGTACTAGATTAAAGGAATAGTTCACACAAAGTAAACTAGTCTTAAAAGCATGATAAAGACAGGAGATGAAAGGACCTATTCCTTACCTTCCTTCTTCACCATCAGTTGAACCAGGATCGTAGGTGAGTATAGTACCTCACCACGATCCGACTCAGCTCAGTTGAAAATGACGGCCACTCTTGTTTTAGTTTACTATAGCCGCCCATTATCACGCATGCCTCTATAGTTAAACTAAACCAGGAAGCGGTTCTGCAATTTCTCAACTGAACTGCGGTGAGATTCGTGCACAAGGTAATATACTCACATATCGATCCTGTGTCAAGTGATTGAAGAAGGAAGGTAAGGAATAGGTCCTTTATCTCCCGGTCTTTACTCACTGCTTTAAGGGAAAATAGTTTACTTTTTGTGTGAGACTAATTCCATACGTGCAAATTACATTGCTCTCTAGTGCACACAATCAAAACAAGGAAGTGCTGCTTTCCCTAGTAGGCTGACAGCCATTCATTTACAACACAGCACAACATAAAGCGATAAAAAAAATTTAAGAATTAAAAATATTCAATATATAGGAACTGTGTCTCAGTTCCCTATAAGTAAGATATAAATAATTCTCAATATACAATAAAGCTAAATTCAAGGTGTATTCTCTTCTACTCCCATCCACAAGTTGTGGTGTAGTTTGGCAAAGAAGATAAGAGTTGTTGCGCACACCTATATCCAAATACACAGCTCGTAGAACGTGTAAAATATTATACATCACATTCCATGAGAGAGCTATGAAATTCTGGTAACACGTCCATTCTGTCCCCCACCACCATTACAACAGTCACTCTGTGACTTGGATCTTGGGAGGATCCTAACTAAAGGTGTTCTCGCGCGAACTTTCACAGTAGACCCTCGCCGCTCCACTTTAACAAGTTAAGGCCAGGTTTCTCAAAATTCTGGTCCATCAACGTTGGTTCACTGTTATCCGGTTGTGATGATGGCACAACCGTGAAACAACGTGACTGGGATCCGGAGTTGAGAGTGGTATAGGACTATATAACGGACTTTGGTTTTTAGCTTGGTTTTTACCATATCTACTCGAGTATAAACCACTGTTTATTTATTTTAAAAGGAACCAAAATCTTCCATGGTTTATACTCCGGTCAGTTTTTCTGCTTCAGGCACTATCTTTAAAACAGGAAGCCAGGAACCTGACTGGCATATGAAAACTGTATGTGCTAGCACAAAATTATATTGGGAGCGGTAGGAATAAGCAATTCTACCACCATCCTCCAGTCAGTTATGTTATAATTACTAATGTGTGTACCCTAATGAGTTCTCAGTTACATATTGAAAAAATTCCAAAAAGCCATAAAATTACAGGTTACAGATACCAGCACAATATGATTCTACCAATGTCAGAAAAGCCTAAACATTTATATAATAAATAAACTATTCCTTCTGATTTCCCTCACGAAATTCTCACTTTTAAAAAATTTCAGTGGTTTTGCAACCACCGGAGATACAACCTTTCCTCTCCCCATCAACATTACAGCAAGAGTCACATGGATTTTTCTGACAGACAGAAAGATAGAATGCGTCCATGAGAGGCCACCTATGAAGATCTGTCTTATGAATGTTAACACGCGGGAATAAACATTGGTCTCAGTGTAGACTAGCTTTAGTCATACCAAAAGCAAACACAACACAACTCACACAAAGGATTTGGATTGACGGTCCCTTGCAGCGCGCTTACTTCAGTTTTCTTCTCAAAAAACATTAAAGAAGCCATTCGTATTTACTGCTTGTTGTTAAGTATGTATACATTATGTTTATTATTATTCCGATAAATAAAGGGCAATGATGTTAAATCCATGTTTTCATTGTGGAATAGTAAAATTAAACTTCTACTTAAAATATTTTTTTACAAGTTAAGCACATTAGCCACTGTATTTGAAGGAGAAGAGGGAGGGCATTGAAGGAAACCACCCGCGCAAGAGATCAACCATCGATGTCTGAATGACAAGAAATACATATTTAGGGCTAGGCCACACTTGCGGTTTTTTTTACAGTTTGCCACATGCGTTTTGTGATTGCACTGCAAATTTGGTTAAAATGAAATCGCGGGAACGCAAAAATTCCCACGATTTCCAATTGCGCATGCGATTCACATACTTGTTTCCGGTTTGGTTACACCTGCGTTCACCCATTTTTGGTGCGTTAATCAAGTGTTTTCAAAAACGAGAAAAAAAGGCAAAATCCATGTGCAAAACGCACACAAATATACACAATCATGCAATAAAACGACACTATTCCGTGCGTGAATTCCTGCTCGCTGCGTGGTGAACCGCAGACCTAAATCATGGCTGAAGTGACAGACATTCAAGCTGTTTTGGGTTGACAAAATCTAAAAGTGAATATAAGGCTTTAGTCAATGCCAGTACACGGAGTCCAATATACTCATATAACAATACAGGACAATGCAAAAAGGACACTGTCGTAAACTTGTGCGAAAAAATAACCACACTACAAGGTGTGGTTAGTGTGGATAACTAACAGTGTGAGTTATTTACCCTCCTAATATTTTGTTGAGAAGCACCAGCATGCCAATGTCTATCAGCTAGGTTAGCCAAGGCCACCCTGTATTAAAGATAGTGCCAAAGCAGTGAGGAAGCCGCAGAACATTTTTTGTGGTTGCTGCTCCTCAAAGGAACAATAATTGGAGGTAGAATTACCAATCCTACTTTCCGCTGACAATGGGAACCTGGCTTTCGGTTTATTTATTACCGTATTCGTTTATTTCGTTTAAAACGAAATATGGCAATTTGTGAGGGTGAAACAAAATATAGATAACAAAGTTAAAAAATGAGTACGTTTCATAGCAGAAAGCCCAAACCTTGTGATTTAAAAGTTATGCCAAAACAATTCAAAACATCCACAAAATTTTGGAAAAAATTATGTTTTTTTTTTTGCTTTTTATTAAATATACAGGGCAAATTAATCTGAGTGACTCAATTAAGAGACCTGGGTGTACAGCTCTTTTTTCAATTTTGCACTTTCGTTGCAAGCGGATGCCCGTGCCTTTAAGGAAAAAGTTGGTTAGTTTTTGTGTTTGGGTTTGAACAGCCCTATATTGGTAGCCCCAAAAAACAACAGTGTCACCAGTTTGTAGAATGAAACCCTGGGTATACACTACAAGTGGTCAAAATTTGACCATGCTATTAGGTATCAACCAATCAGATGATATCTAAAGCTGGCTACACACACCTGAAAGATCTTGAAAGATGACTGATTGCAAAGATCCTGTCTGTCATTTTTAAAACGATCGGGCTACAACAGTCATGAGGCTCTTAGCCTCCCTTATCACAGCATATGGAGAAACGCTCGGGACTCTGTGTTCCCTCGGGCCCGTGGCCGACTCCCTATAGAGGAGTCCTACCGCAACCGACAGAAATTTACCCTTTTTCCAAACGCGCATTCGGCTGACCCAGATCGCTCCGCGGCCACGCCGTCGTTCGGAAAACGAAGGTACCACACAGTAAACGATAATTATTCAGCCTTTATCATTATTGTGGGGAAACCCAGCTTACTGGTCAGTAACACTAGTAATAAAGTAATCTTTGTTTGTTTTACCGCAAAGCAATAGCATGGCAAATTCATTATACGAATATGGCAAATACTGTTTAAAATGAACTTTTAACTGATAACAATGCTTACCACCCTCAATGATTAATCACAAACTTAGCCTGTTTTCACCAACAAGGTTTTGGACAACCCTAATGTTGTGTAACACTTAGTTTTGTAGGTACATATATTGCTTTAACACGAGGCATATACTCGCTATCGCAACCTACGTGCACTCGTTTTCCGCAATGTATTATCATTTTCGACATAAATACATTGCAAAAATGTTATCGTTTTGTGCTGCGCAAAAAAAATGGGACATGGTGCAGGCAGTCAAAACTTCGCGTAACATTAGTACATGGGTTAGAGTGTTTTAGTGGCTGTATTTCCGTTAGCGCTGATATTTGCAATCCCTGCAAGGTGTTAGAAGTTAAGCAGCATGTAGGAAACCAGCTTTCTTAAAGTCTCATACAGACATAAGGTGCTGCAGGCCGAAGTGGCTGACAAAAAAACCATCTTACATGTATGGTGTCAGTGGCGCTTTCTAGACCTTTTGATCCTGAGCCAAACATATTTTAAAGCTGAGATAGTAAGATATATAGATATATATGATAGAGATAGATATTATAGACACAGAATAGATAATAAGATAGAGGTAGATACATATGATAGAGATAGATATGATAGACACAGAATAAATAATAAGATAGACAGAATAGATAGTAAGATAGAGGTAGATATATATGATAAAGATAGATATGATAGACACAGAATAGATAGTAAGATAGAGGTAGATATATATGATAGTGATAGATATGATAGACAGAATAGATAATAAGATAGAGGTAGATATATATGATAGAGATAGATATGATAGACACAGAATAGATAGTAAGATAGAGGTAAATATATATGATAGAGATAGATATGACAGACACAGAATAGATAGTAAGATAGAGGTAGATATATATGATAGTGATAGATATAATAGAATAGATAGTAAGATAGAGGTAGATATATATGATAGAGATATATATGATAGACACAGAATAGATAGTAAAATAGAGGTAGATATATATGATAGAGATATGATAGACAGAGAATAGATAGTAAGATAGAGGTAGATATATATGATAGTGATAGATATGATAGACAGAATAGATAGTAAGATATATATAGATATATATAATAGATATGATAGACACAGAATAAATAATAAGATAGAGGTAGATATATATGATAGATATAGATATGATAAACACAGAATAGATAGTAAGATATATATAGATATATATGATATAGATATGATAGACACAAAATAGATAGTAAGATATATAGATATATATGATAGAGATAGATATTATAGACACAGAATAGATAATAAGATAGAGGTAGATATATATGATAGATAGTGAGTACCCAGCGACCACTAAACTATACATTTTGTTTCCCCTACAGGGAATCATGGGAATATTCACTTAGATTGTAAGCTCTTCGGGGCAAGGATCTCATTCCTAATGTGTCAAGGCTGTTGACTCAATTTTACATAATTTATATATATGCTTTTCTCAACCGATGTATGAATTGTATTATTTATTTTAATTTAATTTTGATCTTTCTGTATAAGGCTTGCACCCTTGTTTGCATATTCTGTATTTTAAATGTACAGTGCTTTATAAATAAAATTATACTACAATTATAGTCTGTAGGGCCAATAGTTCATTGAAAGTAGACACACTATTCACTTCATTTTAAGAATATAAACCCTAGGTAATAAAGTAAAAGTCTCCCTTTAAACTTCCACTTGAGTAAAAGTAATAGTATTTGACTTTAAGGCTGAGGCCACATGAGAGCGTGCGAGGTGCTGATTTGCACACGCCGATCCCCGCTTGAACTGCAATCCCTGTTATTTTCAAGTACTGGAGCGCATGTGAATCGCACCAAAATGGTGATTGCAGCGCACCAGCGCAGCTAGAGTGGCCACACCAATTGGCCAACAGGCCATCAATCATGAGTTGAAACAGTTAAAACGGAGCAGTGTGGCCTAGCCCTAAATGTTCTTTACAAGCAAAATCACTGTACTTAGGCTCTAGTGTCCTAGTAACAGAACTCCTGCTTACAGTAATTAACTCATTTAAGGTGGAAAGATTGTGATGTCACTCTTGATACACCAATCTTTTAACAGAATGTCATTAAGATTGACTGTACCTGATTGGTGCACTTACTGTGCGCTTAGGCGTGGTACACACGGGAGAATTTATCACTGAAATCAATCTTGAAAAATGCATCATGCGTCTGTGAGGAAGGATGTGAAGCCTGAAACATGTAGTGTGGTTTTCTAAATAAACTACATTGAAAATTAATTGGTTCCTCTGCATTTTTCAAGTTTGAATTTGTTTACAGGAGGTGGCGGTACCAACTGCAGCTGGGTTGAGCCTATACTGTGTTCCAGGGTACAGTTCAACCCTGTGACTGTCCAATTTGGTCGAAATATCAACATTTTTGTTGTGACTAAATTTTCTACTGATTTTTCGTTAAAATTGTCTGAAAGTTCGAACAGATGGACATGTCAGTAAATTTCAGGCGATCTTGTGATTATAAATGGACCGAAAGATTGGTTGCCATAAAATACGGCAGTGCCACGTTTCTCCGACTGACAAGACTACCGGTCAGTTTATTAATTTGTTGTCTGAGGGTTGGGGAAGATTTCAAATTGGCCCCTGTGTACCAAACTTTAGTTTTGAGCTGTCGTTAGTTTTCTTCAGTCCAGTGAAAAGAAACACCAGATTTACCGATACGAGTCTCTTAAACATAGATTTAAAATCTGCTGTAATGCAGTAACGAACAACATTACGTGTTCACCACTGGGTTCAATATATAATTATACTAGGAATAAATACATCACTATCAATAATTACATCTCTATATGAAATTACCATTTTCCCACAGAGAATATGATACTGATATCTGATTTACTATATTATCCACCTTTATAACAACTATACATCAGATCTAGACACGCAACAAACTACAAATCCCAGAGTCTCTGCAAGCAAATATATATAACATCTATGTAGAATTATATTTGAACATGTTATTGTTAGAATGTAGAACATGTGAGAAAGTGATTCTATTCCATCATTGACCCTGTGTATTTTAACAGAACAAACTGTCAAACTTACTTACCAAGAGCAGACTGAACAGCAGTAAATCAAAGATAAGATCAGAGCATGAAGGCTGCAGTGTCACCTGGTAAAGTGAGAGCCTCTGGCTGCTGCCTCTATGAATCTTTGAAAGTTCTGCACTCCATTGGTTAATTCATAACCACGTCCCTTCCTTTACCCAATGGAGTTGCACAGCTATTGGGAAATCTGTACTTCAGTCTTGACCCTGACATGCATTCCTCTGTAATTTCATTCCTGTTTATACCTTTTATTATTCATAATACCCCCCCTCCTCAGTTCATTACATGCTGGTCTGGGTGTCTATCTGTCATCTGAAGGCTGGAGATTACAGTGTTACACAGTCCACAGGTCTACGAGGAATCGCAGTTGAACAGCGTAGAAAAGCAACAAGTTGAAAAGGTTCTATATTTTTATTTATAACCTACCCTTTGGTGGATTTCTATGGAGGAACTATAGATTATAACCTTATAACCTACCCCTGTAGTGGATTATTGGAGGAACTGTAGATTATAGCCTATAATCTTACAGTTCCAGGAGGAGAAGGAAACCAGAAACCACAAGGGGTAGGTATAATAAATAATGCACCCCGAACTGTAAAATAAAGGGATATTAGAAGTCACCTTGGAGTTCTGTGCCCTGTATAAAAGGTAGTCAGCCTGCGGTTCCTGCTTTTATATGGTCATGGAACTCCTCCGTGACTTCTAATATCCTTAAAATTTACAGTGGGGTGCATTATCCACTATAATTAGTATAAGTATATATAACGTGCTACATTGCAAGTGTGTGTATTTTAAGGTAAAACACATATCAACATGTTTTAGGGATTTGGAAGGAGGGAGATCCACCAAAATGTGTTTAAAGCTGGATATACGCTGTAATGATCTTTGAAAGACCACATATAGGGAGAACATTGGGAACTGAGACGTTCCCTTTGGCCGTGCTTTGGGAACTTTAAACAATAAAGAGACAATCTGATTATCGCTAAAGTGAGTAACAAAGAAACAGCGTTTCCCGAGAAGGACAAACATTCACTGTTGGCCTCGAGAATGCTCGCAACTGAGCGAAAATCTCCATCACTGTAGTAGCCCCTGAACTAAAGTATAGGGAGTCGGTCACGGCCGAATGGATTGTGTCAGACTCTTACATCCTCCCTAAACTTTTATAGGGAGAACGCTCGGGACTGTGTGTAGCTTAGCTATGAAAAATGACAGACGGAATTTTAAGATTCTGTCTGTCATCTTTTAAAGATCATTAGAGTGTGTACCCAGCTTTAGTGCAGGAGGCAGACCGCATCTGATGGACTATTGGTAAATCACAGTCATTGTATAGACCGCACGATCAGTCACGGCAAACTGGTCAGCTGTGGCCACTTTTGCAGAGACCGAGGCTATTTCTGCCTGGACGACCAGTTGATAGCGGGACTGGTAAGCTGGGAGGAAAAATCTGCCCAGAATTTTTGAGTGTGATAGGTCAGCCTATGTGAGTATCCGATTAATATTAGATTGTATTTCTTCAGGGCTTGTATAAAGGCTCTAGACTTACATCTCGTTATATATTCATGTACTGAACTATCTATGTATTTGTTCCCCTTGTATGACTTTATTGTATTTTGCTAATGTAAAGCGATGTGCCCCCAAGTGGCACTATAAATAATCTTACAACAATACCCGTATAGTTAATGCCTTAATCTACCTTTACTGGTTCCCATGGAGGTGGGGAAGGGACATCCACACGTCCCCACTCTTCTGTTTGGAAGATTGTTTTTGTACATACACAGTCCAGCCCCCACTGTAGCCGTCCAATGGTCAGGAGGAGGAGGTGACTCTGGATATGTCACTTCTTCTTTTCTGTGGTAGAGACAAAGATAAGTAAATGGGGAAAAAAACACGACCCCTCCTAAAAAAAAACTACCTGCCAGCCATGATGTCACTCTTACCTCTTACTTAATTTTGGAACACCGCATTAGCTCCATAACAATCCTTGTCAATAGGCAGGTTGTGCTTCCTTCTTTATACTGAATAGGGTTGGGTTCACGCAATCACACTGCTCCTTTAGAATAAGTCCATGCCCCCCGCTGGTGTTAAATAGAAAGGTGCGATTTCATTTCAAAACACGTCAACATTTTTGAAAAGTTGCTAAATCATGATATGCGATTTGGTGCAGTCACCAAACATGCACCAATTGCAATACATTTACGATACCGAATCTCGGAGAATTACCCATCGACCATAGTGCTATAAATGGATTTTTTGATTGTTGTTAAAAACCCACTTTTTGAAAAAAGCTAACCAATAATTTAGCTTGCAATAGCAAATATATTCAGTCTATTTCTGCCTTTCTTTTCTTGGGACAAGCTCATTACACAAAACACGAGATTTTAGCAGTTTAATATGCATTAGATAGTTGCCATACAAAATGCACTAGTAACGATTGGGGAATTCTGGGATAGCTGATCTCACAATTGATGTACCAAGGATTTAGTGGCCCTCATGCATGTTGGTATGTAAGACAACCTATAGCTCGTTACACTGCTCCCAGGGTAGTGGACACCAATAGCAACTTTCAGTACATCGCCCCCCCATACCATTTTAATTATGTTCAGTTGCATCAAGGGAACTAAGAAATATGTTAACCTTTTCATTAAGGCTTATTAATTTAGAATCTGTTTGTGAATAACACAAAATATTACAGGTGATTTAATTATTTGCTGATATTATTAGTACAGTGCGTATAGAACATTCTGTGTGATTTAGCATTATGAAAAGATAATAGAAAGCAAGATATAAACAGCACTGCAAATGAATGAATCTGTTTATTTGAATTCAGTGACATCCTATTTAGATTCAATTGGAAAAGATCCTGGCAAACGGTATTGAGTTGTGGAGGAAATTATACTGGATGCTGCTTTCAGTCAGACGCAGTTGGCTCCGCATGAACATCATGCTTACAGCTAGATTAATGTAATTACTTAAAGTCGATGGCACCAGGTATCTCTGTGACCTAGATAAGCTACGAGTCCCTTATATCGCTTTAACTTGGACTTACTGGCTGCAGTTGGGAATAACATTAAAGGGCATGCTCACCCCCAAAATGACATTTCAATCCGAGCTTATAACATTTGAAGCTACATTGATTTGTTGCGGGAAAATTAGCACACTTTTATTGAATAACCCTGTTAGATCATTATATTCACATTTAAAGCTCCCATCTGATATAGCAGCCATAGGATGCTTCTTTGGTTTTCATGTTGTGCTTGATACACTGCATAGGTTAGGCTCATTGTCTCATATAGTCTCTGACTACAATAAATTAATACACAAGGCTTTGGATTTAGAAGGGGAGGTGCAGTGGCAAGAATCCTATTACAATCACTCAGTGATGTCACGTGACTTCCTGTATTCCACTGCCCCTCCCCTCCCTGAATTAGTCATTATATAAGGAATCCCTGTTTATTGTTGACAGATGTTCGGTCCTCTGTCTCTTTCAATAGGAATGGTAATTAACTATTTATACACTAAACAGGGCTCCTATATAATGACTATATGGGGATAGGGGAGAGAAAGTGGTAGGGTAGGGGGGACTGTGCTGTGCTATTTTTTTGTATGGCCTTATGTATTAATTAAGTAATGATACGCTACCTAAAGTGTATATATGGATTTACTTCATCTCGCAGTTCCATGCCTGTATAAAGCACTTGGCCTGTGGCCTTGTGCTTCTATATGGTCATGGAACTCCTCTGTGGTGTAATATCCTACTGCAGGTAGCTTATTATCCTTACATCCCTCTTATCCACTGTATACAAACCGAAAACTGAGCGTTTACACTTCTTAACTGAGAGATTCCCTGTTTACTCTGTTAATTAGCTTTTTAAGCAGTGTCGGACAGGACTCTTGGGGCCCACCAGGAAATTCGGACCAGGGGCCCAGCTGAACAATCATATTTCTATTATCACTCTTTAACATATCTTAGTCCTACTGATTCCTTTTGTTTATTAAAATGCATTTCTAAAGCTGGGTACACGCCACGTGATTTGTCGTTCCAACTGATCGTTGCCATTAGCGGAATGTCGGTCCGAAATATTGGATGTGTGTACCCAGTCTTACTGTCCCTGGGGTTCAGTATATAGTTTAGACATTTCTGTTTTCTTGAGTGAATAGGCTGTGGACCACCTGGGGATTTCATGTAACCCAGTGAACCAGTCCGAACAGAGCAGGATTATCCACAAGGCAACCCAGGCAGCTGCCTAGAGTCCCGTTATCTGGGGTTCCAGCTTTAGAAGCAGTTACAATAGTCCAACAATTAAATAAATATAAAGAAGAAGGGGCTCTAAATGACAACCCTGACTATAGCCCCATATGATCTTAATCCATCTCTGGTATTTTAGCTTTTCTAAAATGTCCTTATTGTTTGTGGAAAACTAAATTCTTTTTTCTTTATTGACCAGTAATTTTAGACCATGAGGATTTAACTGTTGAATGCCCGACACTGTACAGCCATGGTATCTGCAAATGGCCTGGATTACATCTCCTCCTGGAACCTACTGACATTACATATTCAACAGATGTATCTCCCCCAGCTTGTTCTATTCAGGGCCATGTTCTGAACCAGAACAAATGAAGTAGGCAGGAGGTCTGTTTCTTTTGCTTTTTCTATTAGGAGATGTCCTGCTGTGGGATTGACTGGTACCTTAGTTCGTTGTTTTGTAGTGCCCAGTTTAATGGTCTTTAAGGATGGACACCGTAAGGATCTCTACCTAAATGAAAGCCCTGTCCTGTCCCTAGGCTGAGTATTATGCACATATAAAAGCAGTGTATTCGCTGCTCCATTTTAATGCACTTCTAATACTGATAATCTTCTGGAAGGAGGGCAATATGTAATGGAGACTGAATCTATTTCTGGATGTCCTGATGAGAGGACTGCCACGACTGTGCACAGTGCATGGCAAGGGGGGCAGTGTATCTGTTTTGTACACATGCAATCACGATATACTAGGTATATCGTGTCTGTCTTATCCCCTGTCTGTCCTATATTTCATATCTATCTCTATCATATATATCTACCTATCTTACTACTTCGGTCTATCATATTATACTATATATATATCTACTTATCTTACTATTATTCTGTCTATCATATCTATCTCATCATATATATCTACCTCTATCTTACTATCTATTCTGTTCTATCATATCTATTTATCATATATCTCCTCATCTTATTATCTATTCTGTCTATGTATACTATCTTTATATATATCTATATATCTACTATCTATTTTGGTCTATCATATCTATATCATATATATCTATATTTACTATCTATCTGTGTTTATCATATCATCTATTATATATATCTACCTCTATCTTATTATTATTCTGTGTCTATCATATCTATTATATATATCTATATATATCTTACTATCTATTGTCTATCATATCTATCACTATCATATATATCATCCTCTATCTTATTATCTATTCTCTGTCTATCATATCTCTATTGTAATATCTACCTCTATCTTTCATCTATTCTGTGTCTATCATATATATCTCTATCATATATATCTACCTCTATCTTACTATCTATTTATGTTATATCTATCACTATCATATATATCTACCTCTATCTTACTATCTATTCTGGTCTGTCATATCATATCTATCTATCTATTATTACCTCTATTTACTATCTATTCTGTGTCTATCATATCTATCTCTATCATATATATCTACCTTATCTTATATCTATTCTGTGTCTATCATATCATCTCTATCATATATATCTACCTCTATTTACTATTATTCTGTCTATCATATCTATCACTATCTATATATCTACCTCTATCTTACATCTATTCTGTCTATCATATCTACTCTATCATATAATCTACCTCTATCTTACTATCTTTCTGTCTATCATATCTATCACTATCATATATTCTACCTCTATCTTATTATCTTCTGTGTCTATCATATCTATCACTATCATATATATCTACCTCATCTTACTATCTATTCGTGTTATCATATCTATCTTATCATATATATCTACCTCTATCTTACTATCTATTCTGTGTCTATCTAATATCTATCTCTATCATAATATCTACCTCTATCTACTATCTATTCTGTGTATCTATCATATCTATCTCTATCATATATATCTACCTCTATATTACTATCTATTCTGTCTATCATATCTATCTCATCATATTATCTACCTCTATCTTACTATCTATTCTGTCTATCATATCTATCTATCATATATATCTACCCTTCTTATACTATTCTGTGTCTATCATATCTATCTCTATCATATTAATCTAATATATCTTATTATCTATTCTGTGTCTATAATATCTATCTCTATATAATCTATATATCTTACTATCTATTTTGTGTCTATCATATACTCATATATAATATATATCTTACTATCTATCTGTCTATCAATTCTATACTTCATATTTATCTACCTCTATTTATTATTTATTTTGTCTATCATATCTATTAATATATATATATATCTTACTATCTTATCTGTATTCGTATCTATCATATCAATATATTACCTCTATCTTATTATCTATTCTGTGTCTAAATATCTCTATCATATAATATACCTCTATCTTACTATCTATTCTGTCTATCATATCTATCTCTATCATATATCTACCATCTATTCTATATACTATTCTGTGTCTATCATATCTATCATATATATCTACCTCTATCTTACTATCTATTCTGTGTCTATCATATCTACTATCATATATATCTACCTCATATCTTACATTTGTTTGTGTCTATCATATCTATCACTATCATATATCTACCTCTATCTACTATCTATTCTGTCTTATCATATCTATCTCTATATATAATAACTCTATATTACTATCTATTTGTGTATATCATATCTATCTCTATCATATATATCTACTCTATATATTATATATTCTGTGTCTATAATATCTATCTCATAATATATATCTATATATCTTACATCTATTTTGTGTCTATCATATCTATATCTATATATATATCTATATCTTACTATCTATTCTGTGTTTATCATATCTATATCTATCATATATATCTACCTCTATCTCTATTATTTATTCTGTGTCTATCATATCTATTAATATATATCTATATATATTACTATCTATTCTGTCTATATATCTATCATATCATATATATCTACTCATCTTATATCTATTCTGTCTATCATATCTCTATCGTATTATCTACTCTATCTTACTATCTATTCTGTGTCATTCATATATATCTACTATCATATAATCTACCTATATCTTACTATCTATTCATTATATCTATCTATCATATATATCTACCTTATCTTACTATCTATTCTGTCAGTCATATCTATCCTATCATATATATTTACCTCTATCTTACTATCTATCTGTTGTCTATCATATCTTCTATCATAATATCTACCTCTATCTTTATTATCTATGTCTACATATCTCACTATCATATATATCTACCTCTATCTTAATCTATTCTTTGTCTATCATATCTACTCTATCATATATATCACTCTATTTACTATCTATTCGTTTGTCTATCATATCTATCTTTATAATATAATATCTACCTCTACTTACTATCATTTCTGTCTATCATATTATCTCTATATATATATTCATCTATCTACATTATTCTGTCTATCATATCTATCTCTATTCATATATATCTACTCTATCTTATATCTATTCTGTGTCTATCATACTATACTCTATCATATATATCTACCTCTATCTTACTATCTATTCTGTGTCTATCATATCTATCTTTATCATATATATCTACCTCTATCTTACTATCTATTCTGTTTATCATATCTATCTCTATCATATATATCTACCTCTATCTTACTATACTATTCTGTGTCTATCATATCTATCTCTATAATATTATCTACCTACTACTTATTATATATCTGTGTCTATAATATCTATATCTATCATATATATCTATATATCTTACTATCTATTTTGTGTCTATCATATCTATCTCTATCATATATATCTTATATCTTACAATCTATTCTGTTTTATCTATATATCTATCAATATATCTACCTCTATCTATTATTTATTCTGTGTCTATCATATCTATTATATAATATACTCTATATATATCTTACTATCTATTCTGTCTATCGTATCTATCAATAGACACAGAATAGATAATAAGATAGAGGTAGATATATATGATAGAGATAGATATGATAGAAACAGAATAGATAGTAAGATAGAGGTAGATATATATGATAGAGATAGATATGATAGACAGAATAGATAGTAAGATAGAGGTAGATATATATGATAGTGATAGATATGATAGACACAGAACAGATAGTAAGATAGAGGTAGATATATATGATAGAGATAGATATGATATGGCGCTATATAAATCCTCAATAATAATAGATAGATAATATTCAGTAGGATAGAGATAGACAGCAACAGGATAGAAATATATTTGGATAGAGGTAGATAGATATGATAGACACAGAATTGATAGTAAGATAGAGGTAGATAGATATGATAGACACAGAATAATTAATAAGATAGAGGTAGAAATATAGATAGAGATAGATATGATAGACACAGAATAAATAATAAGATAGAGGAGTATTATGATAGAGAAGATATGATAGACACAGAATAGATAGTAGATATATATAGATAATATGATAGAGATAGATATGATAGACAAGAAGTAGTAAGATATATATAGATATATGATAGAGATAGATATATAGACACAGAATAGATAGTAAGATAGAGGTAGATATATAGATACAGATATGATAGACACAGAATAGATAGTAAGATAGAGTAGATTATATGATAGAGATAGATATGATAGACACAAATAGATAATAAGATAGAGGTAGGATATATATGATAGAGATAGATATGATAGACACAGAATGATAGTAAGATAGAGGTAGAATATATGATTAGTGATGATATGATAGACACAGAATAGATAGTAAGATAGAGGTAGATATATATAGGATAAGATATGATAGACACCGAATAGATAATAAGATAGAGGTAGATATATATGATAGAGATAAATTGATAGACACAGAATAGATAGTAAGATAGAGTAGATATATATGATGATAATATTATGACACAGAATAGATAGTAAGAGAGATATATATGATACAGATATGATAGACACAGAATAGATAGTAAGATAGAGGTAGATATATAGATAGAGTAGATATGAGTAAGACAGAATAGATAGTAGATAGAGGTAGATATATATGATAGAGTAGAGATATGATAGACCAGAATAGATAGTAAGATAGAGGTGATTGAATAGAGATATGATAGACACAGAAAATATAAGAGAGGTAGATATATATGATAGTGATATATATGAAGACAGAATAGATGTAAGATATATAGATATATATAATAGATATGATAGACACAAATAAATAATAAGATAAAGTAGATATATATGATAGAATAGATATGATAAACACAGATAGATAGTAGATAATATAGATATATATGATAGAGATAGTATGATAGACCAAAAAAAGATAGTAAGATATAGATATATGATAGAGATAGATATATAGACACAGAATAGATAATAAGATAGAGGTAGATACATATGATAGAGATAGATATGATAGACACAGATAAATAATAGATAGAGGTAGATATATATGATAGATATAGATATGATAGACACAGAATAGATAGTAGATAATATATAGATATATATGATAGAGTAGATATTATAGACACAGAATAGATAGTAAGATAAGGTAGATATATATGATACAGATATGATAGACACAGAATAGATAGTAGATAGAGTAGTAGATATATTGATAGAGATAGATATGATAGACACAGAATAGATAATAAGATAGAGGAGTAGATAATATGATAGAGATAGATATGTAGACACGAATAGATGTAAGATAGGATAGATATATATGATAGAGAAAATATGATAGACGAATAGATTAGTAAGATAGAGGTAGATATATATGATAGATATAGATATTATAGACACAGAATAGATAAGTAAGATAGAGATATATATTGATTACAGATATGATAGACACAGAAGTAGATAGAAGATAGAGGTAGATATATATGATAGAGATAGATATGATAGACACAGAATAGATAGGAAGATAGAGGTAGATATATATGATAGAGTATATATGATAGACACAAGATAGATAGTAAGATAGAGTGATATTATGATAGAGATATGTATGACAAGATAGAAATAAGATGAGGTTGTATATATGATGTAGTGATAGATACGATAGACAGAATGATAGTAAGATAATAATAGATATATATAATAGATATGATAGACACAGAATAAATAATAAGATAGAGGTAGAATATATGATAGATATAGATATGATAAACACAGAATAGATTGTAGATATATATAGATATATATGATAGAGATAGATTGATAGACACAAAATAGATAGTGAAGATAGTAGGATATATATGATAGAGATAGATATTATAGACACAGAATGTATAAAAGATAGAGGTAGATACATATGATAGAGATAGATATGATAGACACAGAATAGATAGTAAGATAAGAGGTAGATATATATAGATAGAGATATGATAGACAGAATAGATAGTAAGATAGAGGTAGATATATAGATAAAGATAGATATGATAGACACAGAATAGATAGTAAGATAGAGGTAGTAATATGATAGAGATAGTATGATAGACACAGAATAGATAGTAGATAGGTAGATATATTGATAGAGATAGATATGATAGACAGAATAGATAGTAAGATAGAGGTGATATATATGATGAGTAGATATGATAGACAGAATAGATAGTAAGATAGAGGTAGAATATATGATAAAGATAGTATGATAGACACCGAATAGATAGTAAGATAGAGGTAGATTATATGATAGAGTAGATATGATAGACACAGATAGATGTAGATAGAGGTAGATATATATGATAGTGATAGAATGATAGACAGAATAGATAATAAGTAGAGGTAGATATATATGATGAGATAGATATGATAGACACAGAATAGATAGTAAGATAGAGGTAAATATATAGATAGGATAGATATGACAGACACAGAATAGATAGTAAGATAGAGGTAGATATATATGATAGTGATAGATATAATAGAAGAGATAGATTAAGATAGAAGTGAGTATATATATGATAGAGATATATATGATAGACACGAATAGATAGTAAGTAGAGGTAGATATATACGATAGAGTATGATAGACAGAGAATAGATAATAAAGATAGAGGTAGATATATATGATAGTGATAGATATGATAGACAGAATAGATAGGAAGATATATATGATATATATAATAGATATGATAGACACAGATAAATAATAGATAGAGGTGATATATATGAGATATAGATATGATAAACACAGAATAGATAGTAGATATATGATATATATGATAAGATATGATAGACACAAAATAGATAGTAAGATATATAGATAATATGATAGAGATAGATATTATAGACACAGAATAGATAATAAGATAGAGTAGTAGATATAAGATAGAGATAGTATGATAGAAACAGATAGATAGTAAGATAGAGGTAGATATATGATGAGATAGATATGATAGACAAATAGATAGTAGATAGAGGTAGATATATATGATAGTGATAGATATGTAGACACAGAAACAGATAGTAAGATAGAGGTAGATATTATGATAGGTGATAGATAGACACAGAATAGATAGTAAGATAGAGGTGATATATATGATAGATATGATAGACACAGAATAGATAGTAGAAATAGAGGTAGATATATATGATAGAGATAGATATGATAGACAGAATAGATAGTAAGATAGAGGTAGATATATATGGATAGAGATATGATAGACAAGAATAGATAATAGATAGAGGTAGATATATATGATAGTGATAGATACGATAGACAGAATAGATAGTAAGTATAATAGATATATATAATGAGATGATAGACACAGAATAAATAATAAGATAGAGGTAGATATATATGATAGTATAGATATGATAACACAGAATAGATAGTAAGATATATATAGATATATATGATAGAGATGATATGATAGACACAAATAGATAGTAGATATATAGATATATATGATAGAGTAGTAATATTATAGACACAGAATAGATAATAGATAGAGGTAAGATACATATGATAGAGTAGATATGATAGACACAGAATAGATAGTAAGATAGAGTAGAATAGATAGG
>CM033472.1:233510018-233777518 GCA_019447015.1 Hymenochirus boettgeri
GATAGATATGATAGACACAGAATAGATAGTAAGATAGAGGTAGATATATATGATAGAGATATGATAGACACAGAATAGATAATAAGATAGAGGTAGATATATATGATAGTGATAGATATGATAGACAGAATAGATAGTAAGATATATATATAGATATATATAATAGATATGATAGACACAGAATAAATAAGAATAAGCAATAGTAGTATAGAGGTAGATATATATGATAGAGATAGATATGATAGACACAGAATAGATAGTAAGATAGAGGTAGATATATAGATAGAGATAGATATGATAGACACAGAATAGATAGTAAGATAGAGTAGAGGTAGATATATATGATAGTGGATTAGATATGATAAGACACAGAATAGTGTAAGATAGAGGTAGTATATTATGATAGTGATAGATATGTAGACACAGAATAGATAGTAAGATAGAGGTAGATATATATGATAAGAGATAGATATGATGACACAGAATAGATAGTAAGATAGAGGTAGATATATATGATAGTGATAAGATATGATAGACACAAGAATAGATAGTAAGATAGAGGTAGTGATATAATGATAGAGATAGATATGATAGACACAGAATAGATAATAAGATAGAGGTAGATATATATGATAGAGATAGATATGATAGAACACAGAATAGATAGTAAGATAGAGGTAAAATATATATGATAGAGATAGATATGAAGACACAGAATAGATAGTAAGATAGAGTAGATATATATGATAGTGATAGATTAATAGAATAGTAGTAAGATAGAGGTAGATATATATGAAGAGATATGATAGACACAGAATAGATAGTAAGATAGAGGTAGATATATACAATAGAGATATGATAGACAGAGAATAGATAATAAGATAGAGTAGATATATATTGATAGTGATAGATATGATAGACAGAATAGATAGTAGTTAGATATTAAGAATATATAATAGGATTTGATAGAATGCTATCTATCTATCTAACTCTGCTATCTATCTATCTATCTATCTATATATCTAACTCTGCTATCTATCTATCTAACTCTGCTATCTATCTATCTATCTATCTATCTATCTATCTCTGTTTCTCTAGCTCTGTCTGTTCCTATAGCTGTCATTCTATCTATCTGTCTTTCTAGCGCTCTGTCTGTCCCTCTAGCTGTCTCTTTCTCCCTATGTGTCTCTCTCTATCTCTGTTGGTCTATCTCTTCCTAGCTATTTCTGTGCGTCTGTCTATTACTGTCTTTCTGTCTATCTTTCCATTAAAAGTGAGCGTGAACTGAAAGTTGGAGAGGGGCTAAAACTTGTGGTGGCACACAACAATTTTAAAAATGTGTCCCTAGAATTTTTTTGAGAATGTTGGCAACTATGCAATATATTTTACCATCATTTTAACTTTTTAAATGGTGATAGTTTCTATCATACTTTTTTCATTGTGTTATTGTAATGTCAGATGTCTATCTCTACAAGCGGAGATTTCCCACCATCCTCTCTTGCCCAAGAATCCTGCACAAGTCAACCTGTTCTTTGTTTCAACTCTACTGTGGTAACCAATATATATTTTGGACAAGGAGATACCTCCAAGGTTGAATACATAAAAAGAACTATTTAAAACGAATTCTAAAGGGCAAAAACAGACTTTATAAAAGGAAAAAATCCAAGATGGCTGCTGGAACACAAACAGACAGCAAATGGAACACAAATGTCACTTCCTGTTACAGAAACAGGAAGTTGTTTGAATCATGATTTTAAAAGCCAGAGAGACACTTTAAATTTTATCCCTGATGAAGCTGTAAGGATTAAAACAGCGAAACGCGTAGGAACTACCTCACAAGCCACGACTTAAAGGGGCCACACCATAGCAGAGAGGTGCAACTTCAAAAACTGCTAATGGACGTTTTTTGCAAGGTTTTTTAGTGCTTTTTATTGTTTTTAATTGCTATAATAAAGTTTGTTGGCAACCTTATTCCTGTGTGCAGAGGTTTTTGGGAACTATACAGACCAAGCAAGCATCAGAACAGCACAGAGTAAAGCCTGCATTACCCCTAGCGGTGGATAGACATAAGTGAGTGGTTGAATTTTAATTTTAATATATGGAAGTGTCATTTTAAACTGGTTTGTTTACAGAGATCTTGATCTTAACCTATTTATTTTTTACTTCTTGTTTTAACCCTTCCCCTACCCATAACCCCCAAGCACAAGCAAGATACTTTTAAAGATTCTTTCACCCAGCACTTCTGTGCCTTTTCCGTGCAGGGAAGCAAGTAAAGGGGCCGGACTGGCAGTGTCACCTGTGATCCAATCACAGGAGACGCTGACAGTTTTGCAGGGTTGCCAATCAAATATAAAAAGGTTTTTGGAGGGTGAACATACCCTTTAAAACTGGACTCTGCCTGGCCGCTCAAGGACATTCACAGTTGTCCTGAAGCCACTTCTTAGTTGTATGCTTGGGGCCATTGTCCTGCTGAAAGATGAACCATCACCCCAGTCTGAGTTCAAGAGCGATCTAGAGCAGGTATTCATCCAGGATGTCTCTGTACATTGTTGCAGTCATATTTCACTTTATCCTGACTAGTCTCCCCGTTCTTGCTGCTGAAAAACACCCCCACAGCATGATGTTGCCACCACCACACCGTAGGGATGGCATTGGTTTCTTACAAATGTTTGGAATTAGTTTCCTTCAGATGTGATGCCTGAAATTCACACCAAAGAGTTCAATCTTTGTCTCTTCAGTACAGAGAATTTTGTTTCTTATGGACTGAAAGTCCTTCAGGTGCCTTTTGGCAAACTCGAGGAGGGCTGCCATGTGCCTTTTATTAAGGAGTTGCTTCTGTCTGGCCACTCTACCATACAGGCCTGAGTGCTGGATAGCTGCAGTGGTGGTTGTCCTTCTGAAAGGTTTTCCTCTCTCCACAGAGGACCTCTGACAGAGTGACCATCCGGTCACCTCTATGACTAAGGCCCCCTGATCACAGTTTACATGGCCGGCCAGCTCTAGGAAGAGTCCTGGTGGTTTTGAACTTCTTCCACTTACAGATGATGGAGGCCACTGGCCTTCAAAGCAGTAGAAATTTTCCTGTAACCATCCCCAGATTTGTGCCTCAAGACAATCCTGTCTCAGAGGTCTAAAGACAATTCCTTTGACTTTATTCTTGGTTTATGCTCTGACATGAACCTTAAATACGTAGAAAGATGTGTGCCTTTCCAAATCATGGCCAATCAACTGAATTAAACACAGCTGCAAAAACTTTTCAAGGATGATCAGGGGAAACAGGATGCACCTGAGCTCTATATTGAGCTTCATGGCAGTGTCAGCGAATACTTATGTATATGTGATTTCTCAGGTTTTTTTTATATTTAATTTAAATATTAATTAAATATAAGATATGTGTAAGATTCTGAGGAAAAAATGCATTTAATCCATTTTGGAATAAGGCTGTAACATTACAAAATGTGGGGAAAGTGATTCTCTGTTAATACTTTCTGGAAGAACTGTAGGGCTGCTGTATACATTCCCATAACAGCATTCTGAGAAACAGAAAAATATTACTGATGCCACTGCTTAATAGGTTAATGTGATGAATACACAAAGGACTTTTAATAAAAGTTCTTTGTATTACCTTTAAAACAATCCCTCAGTGATGTTTCTATTTGCAGGTTTCATGAAGATCTAGTGGTTGAAGCCTGAAGAAATCACTTTCTCTTAATCTTCAGACTTCACTCCACCAGGTCACTTCAACCTCTTGATGACATCAAAGGCTCCGTCTCTGTTTTCATCAAAAAATAAGTATCCATTCACAAATGCTGTTTTTTCTAGGGTTTTACTTAAAGCACAAAATGATTTTTCCATTGAGATTTCAACTTGGAAAAAGGGTTTTTAATACCTGTATTTCAAGTTTGTTACAATTCAAATGATCAATAAAAACCACAAATCAGTAAAGAAATGTCCTTCTCTGACCTGCACAAAAATCCTCAGGAAATCAATTTTGCAAGTAGGAATCCATATATTGTAGAGGTAAATAGCTCAAACTTTCTTTAAAAAAGTGTCTACCCATGCATGTAGCATACCATTTTAAGCATTTTTTTATAAAAATTTTATTTTTAAACTTTGATAAAGGGTGCAATTCACCTTTGATTTTATCTCTGACAAACAGCTGTGTCTGCATTTTGAGCAAAACTTGACCCAAAACCTAGGGGTATTTTGTTTATAAAAATCTTACATGTAGTGAATTTTAAAGTTATTGACATTAACCATCAGAAGGTGTTATACATTTCAATTTGGTGGAACATTCTAGATTTCTAGGGAGTCTTACGGACTGGATAAATAGGGTACCGACTGTACATTTGCATGGTGTTGTAAGAAAACCAGAGCTTATACAAACAATACGATTTTTGTGGGTTAACTTAAAAGGTATGTATACTGAGAAAAATGTTATTTTAAATTGAACATTTTGGAAACTATAATTAACCACTGTACCATTCTTTTTAGATTTCAGCTGTCAATCAAGCATATTTCCCAACTTTTATGAAGCAAAACTGCACAGGACAGAGCCAAGACAAATAGAACCACCCCAGACCGCCCAGCCATGCCCCCAAAGTCATGGCCACACCCTGGAACTCCAGGGCAGACCCATCAAATCGTGTCTGTCCCAAAGAAACCATGACAATTCAATGAATAACATTGACTTTAAAGGGCATGTCCACCCCCAAAATTATATTTTAGATCCTGTTAGAAATGTCCCCAAAATCATTATACTCAAAATGCTCATAACTGCACATGAAGCTTGTTATTCAAAAGAATAAGAATAAATAACTTTAGACCATTTTAAGTACCCCTAAAAATACCCTGATGAAGGCCATTGGCGGAAATGGCTGGGGCGAAACACGTGGTGATGCGCTTGTATTCCATCTGCCTTTTTGTGGCGATTCTGGTTCTCCCTTCCTTCCTAGTTTGAGTGATTCTTAATAGTGCATTGGCCAGGGTCCATTGTGTCTGGATCTCCAACCAGGTCCCGGGTGAAGAGTGTGGTCGACGAACCATAAGTTCTCTGCTTACATTACTTTAGCTACGGTGTCAGGCATGGCTTCTCACGCTAAGTCCTGCATGATGAGAATTACGTGTATTTGCTTGGATTTGAGAATTGGCTTGTCCGTTTATCTGCCATTTACAGCAGTGCTGGGGAGGGGGATGTGGGAACTTTTGGTTTCATATATCAGAAATTGTTTATTTCCAGATCTCCCCAGGGGATGGTATTAAGGTTTAGGAACCTCTTTTATATGTGTTTCATGTTTTGTACATTAGCACTTTTTTGGCACGTGCACTTTAACAATTATCTACTATATATTTATTATCACAGGACTGCACTTTATATAGTGAATCACAATAAACTATATGCTCTTTACTACTGTTATGTGCAGGCAATCTACTGGCTTCGCTGAGCAGTCAAATCTTGAGAGATTTCTCACACGCCCAGCTGAGCTTTACACTACTCTCAATGGACAAGCCTTCAGATAGACTCGCTAGTTATTGGCTGAGACAGTGAGTCCACCCGAAAAAAAGATTGTGGTTACAGTATCTTCTGCAGGGATTGGGCTAAATAACTTGCTTTTGAAGTTTTGGGGAGCTCCTCTATCAGGGTATAAAATATCATTTTGGGGTGGGCATGCCCTTTTTAAAAGGTCTTTACATGCTTTCAAAATCTGCAGGCATAAACTAAACATTAAAGAGCATATCCAAAAAAACCTGTCACTTGATATTTATTTGCCCCTAGCCCCAACTGTTATTTTTCGCACGTTATTACATGCATTTATAACCAGATAGTTAATAAGTATTGCCCCATTCTCTCTCTTGCTGCCTCCTCCCCTTACTCAATGCGATTTTAGAAGCATGTACTTAAGAAGCAGCAGGGAAAACATCAGTTTATTATTGGCAGTTATGTCAGCAGTCAGTCTTGACTTACTGCATGGAAGCAGATGCCAGCTTCCTCTGCCAAAATGAGGACAATATTAATCCTTAAAGGGCATGTCCACCCCCAAAACTAAACAATTTCCCCACTGTCCTGTAGAGCCTGCTTTTCCTCCTTGAGGAACCTGGCTCCTTTTGCACCTTGCTGAAAAAAATGGAATATCTGATTGGTTGGGTCAAAACTAGCACCATTATAAACAATAATAACTTATGAAATAGCCCTATAAAAGAGTCTCAGTCTCTAAACGCATAAAATAGTTGAATTTATTTTAGTAAAGGACATTATAGATATTTATTACAAGGTATACATCAAAATATTGTTTGTAGAGACAAAAATAGATATTTATATATATATATATATATAGATTAGTAGAAAAACAAATTATAAAATACAAATATTTCATAAAATTTATTGGACATCATTTGTAGGTTGTAGAGGCTTCTATTATTAGCAATTAAGTGTTAAAGTCATAATTATCAGTACTATTCATTAAGAGTACTTAAAATTCGACTATATATAAAATGGGATGCTCTCATCAATCTTTAGTAAAACACTGAATCCTTCGGAGATGAGAATTTAAATATAAGGGGTAATTTGTCTGTGACTGTTGATTACATATAGATATGCAAACCACAGGTAGCATTACCACTACAAATAAAAGGGACACATTTTGAAAGGTCATTGGCATCACACAAAGATGTCAAAATTGAAACATAAGTGCTGCTATCGTTCAGATGTGTTAGCACACATTTATACTAGAAATATTTACTATCTCATAAATGTTAACACAGTTCAAGCCATAATCCATTTATATTTGCTTTTATTGCAATATATAGAGGTAAACCTATAAATAGCTTACAAATACAAATATTTTACTTTGTTGTAAATGTGTATACTATTATCTCCTGTAGTGGAATAACTACACATTATTATTCACAGGTCTGTTAAACAGAATGGAAACAAAATCTTGCTTTTATACAGAATGGTGTTCCATCTAGCCGTTTGAACACTAGAGGGAACCACACCTCATAATTTCAACTCGACAGCAATAGGAAGCCCACAATGTATGACTCACAGGAAACAGAAAACTAAACAACTTAAAATTGTCCACATTTTACCCATAGAGAGCTGATCATAATATACAAGCAGTTCCTATTGTTACCAAAGGAAATATCTCCACGATTCCTAAAGGTAAAATACAATCCATCAGCGCTTTAATGTTGTTACCAGGGCCAGGCTAAGGCCACAGCTTGGGGGGGGGAATGTTTCCCCTGTTCTTAATCTGCAGAATCCATTCAGATGTTGTTTATGTGCTTTATTCTAATCCACAAAATGGACCTGACCTAGCACTAAGCTGGGTAAAATCCATCCCTGGTTGTTATACGTTTATGGCGTGTTTTGTTATTTCTGAAAATCTCTGCACCAACCTCACCACATTTTTTTTTTTACTAGTCTAGCAGACTATCTGCATTGCTTACAGGTAAAATTCATACTAACACGATTTACTACCTGGATAGACTCAGGTAGCTTCCAGATCTGTGTATCAGCACTTTAACTATTAAAGTAATAACCACATTAATCAAATTGACATTAACCATTCATTTTTTTGACACCCAGCTCTGGATTATTTCCAATTCCTTTTTATCGGAAAGTGCAACATCTGTGTTTCTGGGGAGATTAATACATCAAGGTGCTACATATTGTGCCTGTATATGGACTATAATGGGAAGGGATCTTCTACAGTGCTTGTCCATGTTTCAAAACACACTATGTGCAATTACGTGTCCTGCTTTTCATTAAAAAAAAAATGTAAATGTATAAACTAAAAACAATATTTGGTCATTATAAAATATTTGGCATTTAAACGGGCAGGTGCAATTATTTAAAGAATTCAAGATTTTATTAAAATAAAGAAAGTTAAATATTGTTGGCCCATCACCATAAAGCAGTACTAACCTATGTCAAATTAAAAGGATCCTTATATTGTTTATACATTTAGCTTACATTAGGAAATGAATACATTAACTTTCCTAAACCATTAATGGGCCCAGCATTAAATCTTTTTTTTTTTCTTAAAATACTAATTTGTTAGTTTGTTGCTCAGGAATGGTGCTGATGCAACTCTGGTGAAATCTTTTGTAGACAAGGCATACATGGGTCAATAATTTGTTCTGATTAAGGAATGTTACCAATATTTTGGCTAATCCAACAATCTCTGACCAAACCAAGCACTAATGAACAATATTTAGGAAAAACCAATCATCCCAGTGATTAGAAATGCTGAAAAAGCCAAATGAGGGTCTCGTTACACAACTTAAAAGCTGAATGAATCTTCTAGGAGTTAAGCTGCCCGATCTCCTCTCTTCTTCTTTTGTAGTTTACAGCTCTTCTGTATATACAATGCAGTTATGACACAGCTTATCCGATTCTAGAAGGGGTATTCAGTTTTTTAAGTTTATTGGTTTTTAAGTTCTGAAGGGTGTTCTGGCTGCATACAAAGTTTGATTTTGGGGTGGACATGTCCTTTAACTATCTCTTACATTATATCTTACACCAGGATGTATTACATAGCATAAAATGCACCTTAATGTGCAAATCACTTATTGAGGGCAAGATTTATCAATTAGCTTAAATTAATGCTTTACCTACTGAAATGTTCCCTATAATCCATATATTTTATAGATATTCCCCTTGGGGCTGGTACACATGCCTGATATTTCAGGACAATCCAGATTGCAATATTTTGTTTTTCATTTTTAATTTTAATTTTTTTGGCAAAACCATTTGGCCGAGCAATCGCCAATTCTGCGGTCTTCAACCAACTGCAAGATTGGTCAGGCCATAACTATAATGTATTCAATTAATTCACAACCAGCAGAGTTTTGATCAGAATAATAACGGGTAGGTATGTTCTCAGAATTATCAGGCCTAACTTAGCCCGTGTGTATGCGTAAAAGACTCCTTCCTGCTAGGTGAAAAAATCTGATGGACAAAGGTCAATTTCATGAATGATATAAATATAAGTGCATACTCACAAACAATAGCCTGTTTTAGCAGTATCTTTTAAAAGCACAGGTTTTTGAAAACACCAGACTTAAATACATTACATTAATTGTTATACTTTAAAGTAAACTTAAACTTCTTCTGAAAGAAAAATATAGAATATATTTTTACCAATAAGTGCAAATGGAGAAGGACACATTTAATTTTTGGACACCTATTTAGCTGGATACCAAAGGGGCAAAAAAAACAAGCCACTTATGTATACATAATTCTCTGTTATGGCCTCATATGTTTTAGCGTTTAACGTTTAACGTTTTTCTTTGACCTTCACTGACAAAGTTCAACAAGGAATTTTCCTTATTTAGTTTAAATGTTACAAAAATATATCTTCTGTATTATTTAGCTTTGTGTTCACGTGAATTCCAAAGAATCAAGCTGGAAAAGATTGCGATTGGTCGGAGTGGAGAAGTAGAGCTGGGTAGTTGGTGACCGGATGTCACAAGGACTTTTCAGTCCCAGTGTCCTTTCAAAATCTAGCAGCTGTCCCATGAAGTTGAAATTTGGAGATATATTTGATTTTTTCCTTTTCACAAAATCATAAGCGTCATTTAGTGACAAGTTAAGTTTCTGCATTAGGTAAGCAACAGTAACTGTTACAGACCTGCTGATTCCCGCTAGGCAATGAACTAGAATGCCACATTTCTTTGAGCGGGCCTCTTCTGTTATGAAAAACAAAACAAAAAGTGAATACAAGTAACAACATGCTCTTGAAATATGCAATCTGAAAATGTGAATCAACATTAGTCAAATAAAGAGTTCTAACACCACCCTTATGATTTACAAATTTAGAAAAATAAGATAGAAAAGCATATTACACTCAAAATTACAGAAAAAAATACTCTTTATATTTGGGGGTTTTCACACTCTTCATGGAGGTACTGATAAGTTGAACTAAACTTAACATTTTATCTTTTGGGGAAGACAAGGCAGTGGTGCCCAGATCATAATTAGTAGCGGCCCCCTTGCTGATAAACAGCCAGAGTCTGTTCCTGGAGTTGAAGGAGGGAGGGGGTCTGAGACTGCCCCTTTGAGTGTTCTACTCGCAATTCTCACAAGACCTCCATTTCGGTTTTCAGCCAGCCTGTTCTGTACCTGCTGTTTCCCTTTGCACTGCCTCAGGTAAGACCAGAAAAAAAGCCGGGGGTGGGGGTACGCTTCCCCTTCCTGTCTTGGGACTCTTTCAAGCCCCTGCAGTCTGTTTGTGTTAGTGTGTGTGTTTACCTGTCTGTGGTATCCTGTGTATTTGCCGGTTTGTGTGTGTGTCTGTGTTCGCCTGTCTTTGTGTGTGTTTCTGTCTGTGGTAGCCTGTGTCTGTGTTTGCCTGCCTGTGTGTGAGTGTCTGTCTTTGCAAGTTGCTGTCTGCGAGTGCCTCTGTGTTTGCCTGTCTGTCTGTGTGTGTGAATCTGTCTTTCTGTGTGAGAGCCTCTGTGTTTGCCTGTTTGTGTGAATCTGTCTTTCTATGTCGTCTGTGTAAGAGCCTGTGTGTTTGCCTGTCCGTGCGAGTGCCTGTCAATGTGTGCGTGAAGAGTATGCAGCCTTCAAAGGTGGTCAGGGGCCGCACACGAGTATCATAAGGTCAATAGGTTGGGCACCCCTGCTGTATTGCTACCATAAACACTCCAAATTTTAAGATTAAAGAAGTTACACAAACAACTTTTTGCAGGGGGAGACTGGCAAACATTCATCTTGCTCCACTTTGGCTTTCCCTATATTTGGGAAAGGTCAAGATTTGCAGGGGAAGCAGCTCCCAGTAAATCTTAATTTATGTAAACTTAAGTTTAACGGATGAAATGCAGGGTGCAGGATTGCGGCCTAAGCTTTTCTAAAATTTAAAAAGTAAGGATTTCTGTCCACATTGTTACTGGCATTGGTGTTAGGTAAATGATGCAAAACATCTGGAACGGCTAGTAAAACGCAACCAGTTGTTTATCTGAAAGTAGCCTAAAGGTTCATACACATGTGCAATGTGAACTTTCGTTTCGGCCAATAATCAGCCTGTGTATGAGCCCTTTATCGGCCTAAATGGCCATTTGGTCAGGGATCGTTGCCCAACCGGGCAGATCTCCGAACGACCGTCCGTTTTGGCCAATAATCGGGCCGTGTATCGGCCGATTATGGGCCGAAACGAAAGTTCATACAGATTGCACGTATGTACGAACCTTTAGGCTACTTTCAGATAAACAACTGGTTGCGTTTTACTAGCCGTTCCAGATGTTTTTCCCAGATGTTGCATGCATCATTTACCTAACGACCGGGTGGATCTCTGAACGACCAGCCATTTCATCCGATAAAGGGCCCATACGAATGTTCGTACAAATCATGCGTTGCGGGTCGGGACCCGCGATCGCACGTGTGTTCGAACCTTGAGATAGCTACTCCTTTACCTGGTATACAATCACTTGATTTAATGGACTAATACGATTGACAGAAGGAATTTGTGCTTTATCTCCTTTGTAACTGTTAACATCTCAGTGTTCTCCCCAGAATTTTTTTCCAGCCGGGTGGCATGAAAAATAGCCAGGTGGGGTGTGACGGGAAATTTGGTGGTGGGGAAAAATGTGCACTGCATTAAGCTCATTATATAGGTCAGGGATGTCTAACTTTCGTCCCACTAGATGTTTAAAAACCATAACTAGCATTCCGTGGTTGTAGAATGCAGGGGGGTGTTGTGCGGCAACACCCGCAGGGGGTTGTCGTTCGGCAACACCCGCAGGGAGTTGTAGTTCGGCAAAATCTTAAGGCAACCCAGATATAATATAGCAGCACAAGCACATGTGCCACCATTTTGTGGCCTTAAGGATCTTGGAAAAGCTAGTTAACATGTGCTAAAATAATCTTGCAAGTGTATTGGTACACCGATTAAACCTACATCTAAATTCTTTCAAATCACAAGTGTTCCCTCTAGAAATTTTTTCCAGCCGGGTGGCATGAAAAAGTAGCCGGGTGGGCCGCCCGGCTAAAAGACCCTATGGAGAACATTGACATCTTCTGGACAGCTAAATCAACATGTTCTGAAGACTATAAGAAACAGAAAGTGGAACCACTAACAAAAGGGTGGTTGTTATTACGCATCTGTGTGTGGCACCCCTATACATGTGATATGAACATATTACTGTAAAAACTGCAATATCAAATTATGCACATTTCCCAGACTAATATAAGATATGCAGATAAGCTTATACTTATAGCCTGTAAGGCTAGCAAGTCTGCAGTTGGTTACAGATCAGGGGAAATCCAGATTGGAATGCCACAACTTGTGGTATTTTACCAGTAAGTTAATCATATTGATTTACTACATGTCTACACTAATCAAGCTTTTCCAGGTAAAATACCACAAGGTGTGGCAAATCGAAGGTAGCTTTAAGGTGTGTCTTTTCCATCTAGCAAGATTGGGAAATCCCCAGTTAAATGTTTTAAAACAAAGTATTAAAACAGAAGAAGTACAAGCCAAGTTTTCTATTATTCCAGGGTTACCAGCTTCCTCTATATGCTCCACTTAAACTGAAGGTCAAGAAAGGTCAAAAGGAAGATTGAAAGATCATTATTTCCAAGTTTAATTTATTTAAGTCAGCAGGATCAGACAAGGAAAATAAGTTATAAATCCAGCTGCATTTATAGATTCTTGTTATGAATCATTGTCATCGGATAGTGAAGTCCATTTATACTGGAGACAAGTTAGTGTGTGATAATAACTTTTTTACATGCCTTTACTGAATTGAGTGCTAGTAAACTCTAGCCAGCTCATTTACGCAGAGCTGCTGGGCAGTTTAATGGAGTTGATGTCGCACTAACTAATTGGTTAGTGTAACTAAGCATGACTAGCTTCATATTAGCTGCAGGGGTTATCCGCACATCTCCTGGAGTATAGAGTATAAAAATTTTATTTAAAAATTATTAAATAAACAGTTCTGCAAGATAAAGTAAAACTGCTGAGGTTTTCCTATTTGCCTTGCCCTAGATAAACAAGGGAGCGTTCAGTAAACAGAACTTTCATTGGACACCTGTTGACTTTTATTCACAATACAGGGAGATGAAGGTTATCTATGAACATTTTATGTAAATATTTGTCAGAAAGTTTAGTTCAGTTAATTCATTATAGGCTGGACACCTGAAAAAATCTTTTACATTTCAGACTTCAAATTTCTCTCAAATGCTTTCCTTTGCTGGGAATGTCTACTGGCCAGCCAAACATTTTTAGCAAACAGTGGCGCAATAGACATCAATAGCCCTGACATCTCCAGCTAGATGGATCTTGGCTAAGAGGAAGTGAATGAGCTAGGAGCAATGTCCACAATCACATTAAGTTTAGGCAAATCTTTACATAATTTTACAAACCTTTAGTTTCAGTTAAATCAATTTCGTTTTAAAAACAACCAAAATATTTGGATTTTTATAGTAAGTGGTGGATTTAATCAAGACTTGGAGAAAGATGAGGCTCAGTAAAAGTTCTATAAATGGGACAGAAAAGATGTATAAGGCAATGATATATGGTAATTAGCTTTGAATGTGCCAGCTTAAATGGAACACTAAACCCCAAAAAAGAACTCTGTGCCATCCGTTTCTATTATTCACAGGGAGGTGAGAACGCTTATTCTCACCACCCTGTGAATAACAGGACGCTAGGGAGACCTGGAACTTACCTTACCCGCCGCTCCACTCGCAGCCGCTCCTTCACTGACAGCCGCTTTGTCCCGACCACGCGCCCTATCTTAGGCGCATGCGCGCCAATACAAAAGATAGGGCGCGCGATCGGGAGAGATCAGCTGTTTAGTGAAGGAGCGGCGGGTAAGGTGAGTTCCAGGTCTCCTGAGCGTCCTATTATTCACAGGGAGGTGAGAATAAGCGTTCTCACCTCCCTGTGAATAATAGAAACGGATGGCACAGAGTTCTTTTTTGGGGTTTAGGGGAGTTTACAGTTCCTTTACACTGTTTAATATGGTATTTGAGGTTGAATAAAGACATACCTCCATCCAGTCCAACCTACTCAGCAATACCCACATTTCCAGCTGATCCAGAGAAAGGCAAAAATAAATATATAACCGTATGGGGGGGGGGGGGATTCCTACCTGCCTCCAAGTGGCAATCAAAATAATAATAAGATTGTAACTTTTTTTTTTAGAAAGTCATCCAGCTTTTTTTTTCCCAATGGAAGATGGTTCCATAGTTTTACCATTCCCACAGAGAAAAACACTTGGAGACTAAACTTTTCTTTCAGTTTTAAGGGATGTTTGCTAGATTGTAAGCTTATATAGGACAGGGACCTCTTTCCATTATGTTGCAAGCACTTGTATACTTAATAATGTACATTCTTAGTTATATTTTTGTCCCCTTTGTACGGCTTTTTGAATTATAATATTGTACAGGGCTGCATCCTGTACTATTTAATTAAACATATATGAGTAAATGGCATGATTAACATCTATAAGCTGCGATGCAGTGTGCTATTTTTAAGATCATGTTATCGGTCAAAATATCGATCTCGAAATGATCGAGATAGCCGGTTTTGAGAACATCAAAGGAATGTCAGTTTGTAGTGTATGACTAACAGTGCTTTCTTCTTTCATTCTCAGCTCCTCCCCTCACATCCTACACCAGCTCTGCCTGCACGCCCCCCCTATTTGTCTTGGCTTACTGATTAATGCTTCCTCCCGACATTCCATTCATATCACATGAGAACACTGAATAGAAAAATACCAACAATAATTTTCTTAAGACTAGCTTTGGGAGATTTCTCCTTTATATCTTTACATTATCTGGCAACTTACAAACTTTAAAGCTGCCTGGGCACACACAGTTAAGAATTGTAGGCAAAGGCTGACATTCTACTGGAAGCTTTCTGCCATTGCCTACATATCTGGGCACACACAGTACCGATGTTCTCCCTATACTTTGTATAGAGAGAACGATTGGGTAGACAACAGGGGGAAGAAATTTATATTGGTAAGAGGAGAGGGTGGTCATAAAAATATCTTTAAGTGCTAGGCCACACCAATGCATTTTTCACGTTTGCGCACAAGATTTCATTTGCGATTGTGCATGTGAATTTAAAGGGCAAGTCCAGCCCTAAAATGAAAACTTACATACAGGTAAATCACCCCCTAAAACCCTAAACGGTAATAGTTTGAAATCTGAAATATATAAGTCTAACCTGAAACCCTGCACAATGTCCTGTTTCCCCTGTTTCTGCTTCCTGGTTCTTCTAGTTATCAACTGTCAGTTATGGATTTGATAGTTGACATCACAGCCAATAACAGCCCAGGCTCAGTACAGGTTTCTAAATTGCTCAGTTTCCATGAGGCATCCAAAAGCATAGCAGGTATACAGTAATGAATTCATAGGACAAACTATTATATATCAACATATTTTAAAGAGGCCATTCTTTCTAAAAGATGTTATTATGAGGGTGGAGTTGTCCTTTAAAGAACATGGAAATATCGGGAATGCAAGAATTCCTGGGATTGTACATCCGATTGGGTAATGCATGCAATTACCATTTTTTGCACAATCGCATGCATTTCCATAATGGAAATTAGAGAAATCACATGCGCAAATGCCCGACAACACATGCAATTGCATGATTCTGCATTTTCGTGGGGCCTCAGCCTAAAGGGCTCAAATCAATGTATTGGCAGTTTGTCTTATGTTGTACAAAATTATCATTGGTACGGTATTATGTGTTTGTAATTTGCCATATAATGTAAAGATCTAAAGCAGAAAGGAAACTCCCAAAAGTTCATCTTCTAAGAAAATTATTGTTAAGCAGGCCATACACGGCATCGATATTTTTACCGATTTGGTGAATTTGATGGAAACATCTGAAATATTAATGTTTACGATCAACCACTAGACAAACCCTCAAAACTCCCCCAGACACTGCAACAAGACTAGATTTTCTTAAGGTAAACATGTTTAGTATACATAATATACCTTCTTTCCCAATGCAATTATAGACATTTTGGACAGTTTCAACTAAAAGACAGGGCTTTGCAAGAACTGGCACTGAATTAAAAGAAAAATTGCTTGGTCACTGATCAGAAGGGTCCCAATAAAAACAGTTATAATCTGGGAGTAAAGAGAACCATATGCTGGATTCAATACATTTATCAATTATTCATGCAAGTTGTACAAAAATAAAATTTAGCTTTAAAGGGAAAGTTTAGTGGAAATGATCAATATTTGTTAAATTGTTAGTTTGTGTAATGCCTCCTTAGTTATTCTACATATTCTCTCCCATTTTGAAAAATCAGCTGATTTCATACCCTTTGCTGTTCCCTGCTGTTGACATTAGTGAGCTGACGTTTCAGGTTCTAACGGTCCTTCTTGGATGCACCACTTCCTTGGAATGTTCCTAACAGTAATTTCTACTGATTGGCTGTTGGATGGGTCAAAGATGCTCAGATCTCTACTGAGCAACTGAATCAACCCAGGCACTGGGTCAAGGGCAAGACCATAACGGTCTTTACTAGGGGTCATGCAAACAGGAAGTCAGTATTTCGGTTGCATTTATTTATACACAGACACAATGCTGAATTGGCAGATTAAGGTCATTGGGATGAAAAAAATGCTCCTTTTTCGGAAAAGCATACTAAACTTCCCCTTTAAGCTAGGCATATATGAATTGAGTTTGATCTATTTACATTTCAATGAATAATAAAACTGTCAACATTGTTATCTACAACACTCTAGACACTTTGCTGCCTCTAGCCCTTAAAAAATGGGATATTGCAGCTTTCAAAACTCCCCTCTGCCACACAATGGTACAATTACGGGATTCAACACATTTCCCATCTAACTGATAACATATCCATTAAACCATTTTAACAACTCAAACAGGAGTATGATTTTCTCAACTCAATGCACTATATATAGAAATATACAGATTAGACACTCTTCAAACCCAGTTTCTGGATCTTACTTTGGACTTCCCGGATAACCCATCGCGACCACCCTTTAGAGCCTTACCTCTGCTAAACTTATTTCTTGCATATACCTGGCACTCCCAGCGGAAAGCACCGCCAGCCAATCCAAGAAACAACCATGGGAGAAGGACTTGGGCCAGCTGGATGCAGTGGAGAGTGCTCCTAGAATCCTGAAAAATGGTTTCACCAAAAGCAACCAATAGGCTCACACAATTATATGTGGTAAACAGGGCATACCTCACCACAATCCAGATATCTAAATACAAACCAAACCCGCATCCCTTTCTCAACTAAATGTCAGTCCTCCAGGGGCTCTTTTTACCACCTTATATGGTCCTGCCCACAGATCCAAGGTTTTTTGCAACAAATACTCCAGTTCCTCCATGACCAAACGGGCTCCCCTGTGGGACTAGACCCCAAAATCTGTATCCTAGGTATTATTGATCATCTATCAATTGATAAATATTTCAAAACATTCTTAATGAAGACGATTTTCTTAGCTAAAAAACAAAATAGCCCACACATGGATATAGGCAACCCCTCCACAATTTAACTTACCCACGATCTCGCTCTTCCGGTGGTTCTCTGACAGGTCCAGATATCATCCTGGCTCTCTTGCACTATGCACTACCATGGATGAAGTCGGGACCTGTGAGAGGAAGCACCAGAGAAGCGAGATCACAGGTAAGTTGAATGCTTTGTTCCTGGTGCATTCATTGAAGAATGGGAGGCAAAACATTGCTCCTCCCATTCTTCAATTAAAGTGAATATATATTTTTTTTTTTTAAAGAGCATGTCAACCCCCAAAACTAAAATTTCCCCCACTACTGGCCCCAATGTGCAGTGTTTAAAAATCCTTACCTTACATCTCTGCTCCAAATAGTTCTTCAGCAATGTCTATCCAAAGTCCCAGAAAGTGAAGAACAGGAGCCTGTCTGTGTGTGAAAATGTCTCTGCCTCTTACCTTTCCTCTAAGAAATTTCCCTCCCCCTCAATCCCTGTTTGCCCTAGCTTTAAATCTTTTTGCTATAGTGTAGTGAACCCTATCCCACCCCCAAAACAGCATAGATTGAGGGTCTAACTCCAAAAGCAATTCAAATTTCGTTGTTTAGTGACCACACGTGTTCTTGTTGTATTCTTGATGAGTGGTCACTAAGCAAAGAAATTTGAACTGCTTTTGGAGTGCAACCCTCAATCTATGCTGTTTTGGATTAATATGTTCCTTTAAGGGTGGAAACTAGAGGCATCTGCACCCAAGGTTGGGTAAGAGCACATAGTATCCTGTTGTTTTTTTGGCCTATTCCACCCCCAACTGCCATATTTGTTTGCAAAAAAAAATAATCTGTAATGTAATAGCACTGCCCGCAGCAGTGTCTGTGATTGGCTGCCTCTCAGCCAATCACAGACATGGCTGCCGGTCCAGCCCCCTGCAAGCAGAGGGACAGGTCTGAACACCGGGGTAACGAAGGTCTTTAAGTACATTTCTGATTATTTTATTTTTTTTAAATCCAAAAGGTGGGCGGCGAGTCCCATTTACTCGATATCACAGTTACTATTCCTGCAGCCTGCACACCCATGGATGTCTAGTGCAACATATAAAGGAAAAACACAAACCAACTCTGTATGGGTCACACTGCTGAGTTACCCAGGGATTGGCAAGAGATATATTAAAAACAACCTTTATTGGTCATTTAAAATTCTGGCATGGTGAGCTTATACAGATATAAAATGGGCCAGAGTTGGTAAGTCTGACACATTTCAGGCAAGGCCATTAATCATAGATTTGATTTTCTTGTTTTTGCAAACAAATATGGCGGTTGGAGGTGGGATAGGGTCCACTACACTACAGCAAAAGTTTATTTGAAAAGTAGAGATACCTTTTAAACCAAACACGAATGTTATGTTCTTTACTGATTTTTAAGTGAAAATAAATTATTCAAAAACTCCCAACAGATCATATAAATTCAACAGAAATTTTCTAACTTTGTATCAATACAGTTGAAAGAAAAATAACTATGTTTAGAGGATTTGTTTCAACTGCCTATATCAACAGCATTGGGGCTCAAGAATAGAAAGCTGTAAACAGTGCAAGATGTGTAGTGATTACAGGACAAAACAAATAATAACAGCTATCAATGCAGAGGGCTTCCTTTTGTCACAATCTGAAAGAGTGCAAGCAGGAAGTGCCTTTCATATCTAAAGCCTCGTACACGCGTGCGATCGCGGGTCCCGACCCGATAATCAGCCCGTATATGGGCACTTTATCGGCCGAAATGGCTATTCGGTCGGGATCGTTGCCCGGCCGGGCGGATCTCCGAACAACCGGCCGATAAAGTGCCCATACACGGGCCAATTAACAGCTGAAACGAACGTTCGTACACATTGTGCGTCGCGGGTCGGGATCCGCGATCACACGTGTGTACGAACCTTAACTCTGGAGACTGCATCAATGATGCCAAGCTTGTTTGAAAGGTATGAGAGTGGCTTTCACTTGGAATCTTGTTATTCCAGATTTTAAGTTTGTATCAACAAGTTCATACAACCATTGCTACACAATATTACTTAATAACTAACATCCTACCTCTCTTTTCCAAAAATGTAAACCTTACCCTATGACAGACTCTTACGTTTCCCAAAGAATACTCAACCTCACCAGACATTATGCGGCTACTAATAACGCGTCATACTACTCATATTATGGTATAGAATAACAGGCCAAATTAAAGAAAACACTTCATGTGATTTATAATATAACTGCATTTTATTTAAAGGGGAACTGTGGTTTCCAAACAAGTTGATTTTAAGATAAGCTGTCAACCACCTCTCTACGTGCTGCACAGCACAAGATCAGAAAGTTAGGGGGTGTGAGGTTCTGAAATGGCGGTCACAAATACTAGTTCCTTATCTTCGGTTGGCACATGCTCAGTGCAGGAGAAAGCAGAAGAAACCAGTAAGAGATCAAGTTACAGTGACTGAAGGAGGAGTGGGAGGGGCCACAGGGGGTTTCAAGGGGACTGCAAGGTGAGGGGCCATGAGGAGGATGAGACACAAGAAAGAGGGACTGTCACAGGGTTTCAGAGCAGGAAGTTCAGGGGATCTGGTGATACTGCTACCATATCTCACATAAAAATGTAAATATCTTACAAAACCATGTAAAAAAAAAAAAAAAAATGAATGTAAATTGTAAAAAGAGTCAGGAAAGAGATTTCTTTCAATTTACCTAAAGTAAACAGTTACCCTTAACAGAAGATATATACTTCCTGTTTATTACGGTTTCTCACTTATTTAGGGCACATGTGCTCGAATGCTCACTGGGAAGCTCCTCAAGCCTTCACTGGTGCCTTCTGGATATTATAAGCTATATGTCCTACTCTAAATTATAGGGGATGTACATGCCAAAATTTCTGCTCTGAAGGGTGCAGTTTTTAAAAACCATATAGTTTTATATTAGGTGGGCACTAAACAGTGGTATTATCTAAAAGATACTTCACAACTTTCCCCTTTACACATTTATTTAAGAAGTATGAATCAGTGCTATGTTTAACAATATATACAAACATGTATATCATTGAAATAAAATCTATTCACATCAGGAATACTGCTTCATGATGTTTTTTGCCCAAACATAAAAGTACTAAAATAAATGCTAATACTAAACTAATCCCAACAACTAAAAATCGGAATTTATTCAGGTGAACTTCTTTTCTACTCCTTATCAAAAAATGTTCTTTAACACATATTGGTTATACCTACCAATAAATGATATGGCTTCAGGAAAGAACTGTGAAAGATTTTGACTCCAATGATCTGAGATGGGGATTTGCTTGTATTTGAATTCTCCGTCATGTTCAAATGTGTTCGGTAAGTTGGGAGTCACATTAAGGATATACTTGATATTATATTTGGCTAGTATATCGTGATTGGCAGAATCCTTTGCACAGCCAAGAAATAAATAAGGAAGAATCTGTACTGGGAACGTTGATTGGTTTGTGAGGGTTGGACTTCCTTCAGATTCCGTTGCACTGCTTAGCTCTCTGTCAGATTCCCCATCGGAACATTCAGAGCTTATCCGTAAACTACCTAATCCAAGGACAGCTTCAGGCACAGGTTTGTTGGGACAGGCATTATCAAGGGCAGTCCCACAATATTCTGGATATTCCCTTTGGAATTTGGCATAACCACCTAATTTTAAGGAAGAGACAAATAAAAAGTAAGAACTAGAGCAGCAGCCTGGGCAAAACCCTTTTTAATTTTTTTTTTTTTAAAGAAACACTACTTCTAATTCATTCTAAATTATAATTCAGATGAAATGTTACTTGCCCTATAGCCTGTATTAAAAGGTGTTAAGCATTATTGTAGTTTGTTGCCATTCTAAGATGATAATAAAGAAGCTTGCCAAACAAACCCACCATAAGCATCTTTTAGACAGTGAGTAGATTTAAAATAAAAAATGTACCCAGCTGCTTAAAATACAATTAACCCATATTAAGGAACATTTTCAATAAAACTTAGGTAAAGGTAATTCTATTCTATATAAGCACAAGTTTGTATTTTAAAAGAGACAAATATAAAACACATCTGCATGTCAGTGCAAATGTGGGCAACAAAAAATTACCATAGTCAGGATCACCAAGGCTAGGGTCACAATGCACTCCTTAATACTCCGTTCCAATATACTGCTCAGGTCTGATTCTTTGACTTGACTGTTCAGTTTTTAAATGTGACTTCTAACTGATTTCAGTGTGAACAGTTTGTAGACCTAAAGGGACTCGCATGTGCACAAGAACATAATGAAACTTCACCGGATGTTGATTTCTAGATTTCAATATGGTAAACATACAGCGTTTTGTCTCAGTTTCCTCCATTGTGCCTTGCTGCTAAACTGCATGGCTCACCTAACAGCGTCTACTGAACTGGAGGGCTGACCTAACAGTGTCCGCTGAACTGAAGGGACGGACCTCACATAGTCTCTGGAACTGATGATCCGGAGAGCTACGACTAAATGCCTATTTGAGCCAACGATTCGACCATACACTGCACGATTGCAAGCCAAAACAGGCGCTCAAACACATTGTGCATCTTCACCCACGATCGCACGTGTGTATGATGCTTAAAGAAATTGTACACTGAAAAAAATTACTTTGCCTCATTTTAATCTACAAATGAATACAAATAAGCAGCACTTACTTTGATGTGTTTGTGTTGCTGCATGACTTCAATCCAGAACTTGTTTACCTCAAGCTCAGTCCCCCATCCCCTGCCAGACTCTTTGTGAGTGCAAGCATTCTCAGTAATTTCAGAGGCAGCATTGGGAGAAGGAACTTCCCACCATGCAGTTCACATACCAACTGTCACCATTTCAGCTACAACAAAACTATACATAACAGAAGCATTTATGAGGCACTTGATTGACAGCTGAAATGTAAAATGTTTCAGACTGGATATCTAAAGAAATAGGGGGCAGGTCAACAAACCTGTTAGGTTTGATAGTTGGGAAAAATTATATTTTCCAGTAATGGGCAATATAAAAAAAAAAAATTCCCAGAGTACATATCCTTGAAAGTCAGTCCTCCAGTTCACCAGCCATTGTTAGCCCACCCCCTTCCTCCACAAGCCATGCCCACGTTAAAAAAAAAAAAAAAAAAAGCAGATATATGGGCAGATAAAAATTTTTTTTATAAAAGAATTGGCACATAATGTTTGTATTTCTGCTTTCTCAACATTAACTACCAATTATCTTTGCATTAACCTCAGCTTAAAGTTTCCAGAGTACCTGGCATAATGTGGAAATGTGATGTGGGGGGCTTCCCCTTGGGTTATACTGGTTGTCAACAGAAATGGGATAACACCCTGTCTAACCTGTTTGTAGTTTAAAAATCTACTGTTTGCTAGTTTATTTCTGTAGCAATATACATTGTTGGCCTAAAGTGAAGTAAAAGTGCTAAAAGTTAGCTCAAGTCTGATTATTCATTCAGATTGTCCAGATCTATATCAGATTTAGAATTCATAGACATGTTGTCAAAATCAGATTAAAAAATATCAGATTTAGATCTGATTCGGCTTGTTCATGCAGTTTTTAAGTATCAGGCCCAGGTCAGATTTTAGTGAGAAAATCGGATTTGGGTAACTTTTTGCTGTAGTGTGACCCTAGCCTAAGACTGAAGGAATGCAAGCACTTGATTTTTGTTATTTCCTTTAACAATATCTGTTGTATTCAATTAGATCAACTGGACTTGAAGTTAGTTCTTGAAGACGTTTCGCTAGTCATCCGACTGGCTTTCTCAATTCAGAACGACTTGTACAAGAATCTGTGGCAATTATGTACCCTGGAAAATCCCAATTAGCATATCACAACCAGGTGTTGAGGGCGTGATTGCGTAGTGGCTAAGAGGTGTTATAGGAACGCCCAGAGTAAGGTGTCAAAACAGCATTGTACATGGCAGACAGTTGGTGTTGAACCCCCCACCTCTATTTAGGCTTGGTTTCTTTATTTTCACATAAATGGCCTCCTTAACACCTCTCTTGAACCAGTCACGTTCCTTTGCCAATATGTTAACATTACAATCTTCAAAAGGTGTGTGTGTCCTTTATCCTTAAGATGCAGGTAGTCCTGACCCGAGGAATTGGCTCTTCTGTGCTGGGCCATACGTTGGTGCAGTTGCTGTTTGGTCTCCCCCACATACAAATTGGAGCATTCTTCACTGCACTGCACCGCGTATATGATGTCGCTTTTCTAGCATATCACAGCCAGGTGTTAAGGGTGTGATTGGATAGTGGCTAAGAGGTGTTATAGGAACGCCCAGAGTAAGGTGTTAAAACAGCATTGTACATGGCAGACAGTTGGTGTCGAACCCCCCCACCTCTATTTAGACCATTTATGTGAAAATAAAGAAACCAAGCCTAAATAGAGGTGGGGGGGGGGTTCGACACCAACTGTCTGCCATGTACAATGCTGTTTTCCAAGCTACATCTGGGCACTGCATGTGGAAAACAGACAATGGTGGCTAAACTTGACAGCATCATGTGAACTACAATGAATAAAAATAAGCAGCACACTTGGATGTTGTTGTGTTGCTGCATGACTTCAATCCAGAACTGTTTACCTCAAGCTCAGTCCCCCATCCCCTGCCAGACTCTTTGTGAGTGCAAGCATTCTCAGTAATTTCAGAGGCAGCATTGGGAGAAGGAACTTCCCACCATGCAGTTCACATACCAACTGTCACCATTCAGCTACAACAAAACTATACATAACAGAAGCATTTATGAGGCACTTGATTGACAGCTGAAATGTAAAATGTTTCAGACGGGATATCTAAGAAATAGGGGCAGGTCAACAAACCGTGTTAGGTTTGATAGTTGGGAAAAATTATATTTTCCAGAATGGGCAATATAAAAAAAAAAAAATTCCCAGAGTACATATCCTTGAAAGTCAGTCCTCCAGTTCACCAGCCGTTACCCACCACCTTCCTCCACAAGCCATGCCCACGTTAAAAAAAAAAAAAAAAAAAAAGCAGATATAGGGGCAGCTTTTTTTAAAAGCTTTTTTATAAAAGAATTGGCACATAATGTTTGTATTTCTGCTTTCTCAACTTAACTACCAATTATCTTTGCATTAACCTCAGCTTAAAGTTTCCAGAGTACCTGCATAATGTGGAAATGTGATGTGGGGGGCTTCCCCTTGGGTTATACTGGTTGTCAACAGAAATGGGATAACACCCTGTCTAACCTGTTTGTAGTTTAAAAATCTACGTTTGTAGTTTATTTCTGTACATATACATTGTTGGCCTAAAGTGAAGTAAAAGTGCAAAAGTTAGCTCAAGTCTGATATTCATTCAGATTGTCCAGATTATATCAGATTTAGAATTCATAACGTTGTCAAAATCAGATTAAAAAATATCAGATTTATTCTGATTCGGCTTGTTCATGCATTTTTAAGTATCAGGCCCAGGTCAGATTTTAGTGAGAAAATCGGATTTGGTAACTTTTTGCTGTAGTGTACCCTAGCCTAAGACTGAAGGAATGCAAGCACTTGATTTTTGTTATTTCCTTTAACAAATCTGTTGTATTCAATTAGATCAACTGGACTTGAAGTTAGTTCTTGAAGACGTTTCGCTAGTCATCCGACTGGCTTTCTCAATTCAGAACGACTTGTACAAGAATCTGTGGCAATTATGTACCCTGAAAATCCCAATTAGCATATCACAACCAGGTGTTTGAGGGCGTGATTGCGTAGTGGCTAAGAGGTGTTATAGGAACGCCCAGAGTAAGGTGTCAAAACAGCATTGTACATGGCAGACAGTTGGTGTTAACCCCCCACCTCTATTTAGCTTGGTTTCTTTATTTTCACATAAATGGCCTCCTTAACACCTCTCTTGAACCAGTCACGTTCCTTTGCCAATATGTTAACATTACAATCTTCAAAAGTGTGTGTGTCCTTTATCCTTAAGATGCAGGTAGTCCTGACCCAGGAATTGGCTCTTCTGTGCTGGGCCATACGTTGGTGCAGTTGCTGTTTGGTCTCCCCACATACAAATCGGAGCATTCTTCACTGCACTGCACCGCGTATAGATGATCGCTTTTCTTTGTTTTCGGTACATAAGGAAGGGGCACCACTAAGACCTATAGTCAGCAGCATCAACTCTGTAACATACAGGTGGCAAAATACCTAGCCACATCTTAGAACCATTGGTGAGAAGTTCTAAGCATCACATCCAGACTCTCAGGATTTCACCAACAAGATTTAAGATATAGTACCGGTGCAAATGAAACTATAGTGTCCTATGATGTGACATCTCTCTTCACCTGTACCCACCGGAGGCTGTTGACATGGTGAGAAAAACAGCTAGGCCCAGACTGCACTCTTACCAGCAGAACGATCTCAACCCAGAACAGGTTTTTCCTTACTGGACTTGTGCCTGAATACCACCTATTTCAAATACAGGGATAAGTCTATAAGCAAAACACGGATGTGCTATGGGATCTCCGTTTCTCCACTGTGGCCAACCTTTACATGGAGGAGGTAGAAAAACAGGCGCATAATACCTTTAAGGGCATAGCACCCAGCCACTGATTCAGATATGTGGATGACACCTGGTTTAAAAATGCCAGAAGGAAGTACAAGCTTTCACAAACACATCAATGCGGTAGACCAAAACATCAAATTTACAAGGGAAGAGGTACAAAACAACAGCTTTCTTGGACTGCTTGGTAGAAGTTAAGGAAAATGGTAAACTGGAAGTAGAGATTTACAGAAAACCCAACACACACAGATCAGTATTGATGTTTGACTCCTACCACCCTTTAGAACACAAGCTGGGGGTCTCAGAACCGTGCAACACAGAGCTGAGAACATCCCCACTAGCACAGAGGCGAAGGCTAAAGAAATGAAACTCTCAGAGGAGCCATTAAAACTTGTGGATATCCAGACTGGGTCTTTGGCAAAAGAAGTAGAAGGAAAGAAAGAACGAAATACCAACAGTGAAGGGGGAAAAGAAAGACAGGAGAAAGAACATGGTCTCCCATATGTAGCAGGGGTCTCCGAGAAATCAAGAAAATTCTCAAAAAACACCGTATCCCTGTCTGCTTAAAACCGAACAACCACACTGAGGCAACAATTGGTACATCCGAAAGACCCAATACCGAAACACAGAAAAGCGACATCATATACGCAGTGCAGTGCAGTGAAGAATGCTCTGATTTGTATGTGGGGGAGACCAAACAGCAACTGCACCAACGTATGGCCCAGCATAGAAAGCCTTCCTCGGGTCAGGACTCAGCCGTTACCTGCATCTTGGATAAAGGACACATCTTTGAAGATTGTATGTTAACTATTGGCAAAGGAACGTGACTGGTTCAAGAGAGGTGTTAAGGAGACCATTTATGTGAAATAAAGAAACCAAGCAATCCGCGGTGGGGGGGGGTTCGACACCAACTGTCTGCCATGTACAATGGCAACGACACCAACTGTCTGCCTTACTCTGGGCGTTCCTATAACACCTCTTAGCCACTATCCAATCACGCCCTTAACACTTGGCTGTGATATGCTAATTGGGATTTTCCAGGGTACATAATTGCCACAGATTCTTGTACAAGTCATTCTGAATTGAGAAAACCGGGTCGGATGACTAGCGAAACGTCTTCAAGAACTAACTTCAAGTCCAGTTGATCTAATTGACCTGGATAAATGAGAACCTTCACAAGTTCCTTTAATAATCTAAAGAAAAGCATACAAGTCTCAATGAAGTGCATACAATAGATTAGACTTTTTGCTTAAAAACCAACTTTTTAACCCAGCCATTTTTGGGAACTGGCGGGCCGTCCTCACAGCGTCTGCGGAACTGGCGCGCCGTCCTCACAGCGTCTGCGGAACTGGCGGGCCGACCTCACAGCGTCTGCGGAACTGGCGGGCCGACCTCACACCGTCTGCGGAACTGGCGGGCCCACCTCACAGCCCACAAAACAGCTCAGGTGCCAAAAGGTTTAGAAGTACTCCTATACTCTCCATCAGGAACTAGTCATTTTCAGCATTTAAAATACTAGAATGTAAGGTATTTATTGTCATAAAATTGTGGTCACAGATGCCCGATAACTGGCAATACTTTATGCATATGTAAAATAGTCAATGTTGCATCTGATGGATCATATTTGTTAACTGGATTGGTCATTTTTGAACACAAATTTCCATAGGTCTCTAAGTTCACGCTTTAAGTAGTGGGTCAATAGCAATTTACGACTAATCCACTTCCCTATACCTCCGTGAGGGGACTAAAGTGGGTACACACGTACCAATCCTTCGTCACGACCAACCATTCGGCTCTTCCATCCAGTTGGCCCGGACCGAGGACTGTCTGTCATGGCAAAAAAAAAATTTGCGTCCACCATGCTGTCCATAGAGGACCTCCCAGGTAGTGGTTTTCTGACATGTCTGATTGTTCATCTGATCCAGACAGACATTGGCCAAAAAAAAAATCCAATATTTTGCCCCAACAATGTCAGTCGGGGTGAATTATTGGATGGTGTGTACCCAGCTTTAGGGCTGTGTATTCCAAAATTGCTGCAGATCAGACTCCACCAATAACTGCTCCGTAATCTGCAAAAAAAAATAGATCTAAAGATTCATTTAGTGCTTTGTGTTTATTGCTGTTGTAATACAGACATACACACACAGATAAAAAAACTGCAGAAAATAATGTGTAAAAACCTTAACATCTCAGCTTAAATGTCTACATTTTGTATTTGCAAATATTTATAATTTTTGTTTCTTGTTTCCTTAGGGCTAGACAACAATGGATCCTACTAAGTGTAGCACGATCGACTTTCATTGAGTAACATTTACCACCAAGGGAAAAAGTATTTTAATTTTTTTACTTTCTAGAAGTTAGCAGATGCAAAGGTATTTCTGCCCATAAGGCAAACAAACAAACTCTCCTGAACTGGCCAATTTCTAGTGGCGACGTGTTAATTGTTAAGATAAGATTGTTAAACTGGGAAGTGTGGGAACAGATCACAGTGCAAACGGCTCCAGCGCACTTAAGGCTTGTACACACGTGAGATTGCGGTCCCGACCCACGTTGTGTACGAATGAACGTTTTGGCCGATAATCGGCCTGTGTAGGCGCTTTATCGGCCATAACGGTCGTTCGTTCGGAGATCCGCCACACTAGCGCATTTCTAATGTGCTTCCAATCAGGTTTTGCAATCTGTTTGCACGTGAGAAATGTAGTACAGTGCATGTCAATACAACTGGCCACGTTGATATTTTTTAACAAATCGCACGTGCTCCGATTTACGGCTCGCAGCCAAGTGTGTTCTTTTTTCCATGTGCCGTAGTGTATCCTCAGCCTAAAGTGCAGCCAATTTCAACACAGGTAGGTAAGAAATTAAAAAGATGCTCAACATCTATGAATAAATAGAGCCACCCACAAAGCAACATGATTTGACAAGCTCAACTTTGTGTTGACAACTCCACCTTTTTACTATGTGCGCCATAACATGCATACGGAAATCTGCCTCCAATACAAAGTCTGTTAGTCTTAGTGGATTAACCCATAAAGTGTCCAATATTTAAAACACAGGACAAGGTTGTTAGTATTTTCTACTGTTGAGAGATAATATTTTATTAGCACAAATAAATATATGCATACTGGTATTACTGTATATTGTGTCTACTAATCATAAAGTTGTATTAACAGGGAGATAAATAGCAGAAAATTAACAAAAAACTACATGATATAAAGTTACCTTGGGAGGTAGGAATTAACTGCTTTTCCCCCACTATAATTCCCCTTTAAGCCAAAACAAATTACATAACATTTTGGTTTTCCTAAACAGACAGGAAAAGTTCTAAACACAGTTCTACACACAATATCAATAAAAAGCCAAGCCCTGGGTCGGGGCCTGGACGCACGCTGGAGCAGTCGCATGTAAGGACAGCTCCTCGCACAGGGCAGCCTAAAACAGCCTAACCAGAGCAATCCCACCAGCTTTCCATCCCAAAATGGGGAAAAGAGGAACCTTAAAGCTCTCTGCCTCACAAGCAAACACCCCGCCGGAGGAATTTCAAAAATATTTTTAAAAAACTCAAGGGCCAACATCCACCCAAACTCGTGACCCACACGCCACAGAGGGCGCACAATCCTCAAACCTGCAGCACGTAACAGACGCAGGGGAGGAATCAGATCCTGAAACAACCCAGGTCAACATTGGCTTCTACCTCCGATCACTACCCACAAAATCGTATTTCGACACACTTGTGACCCGGGTTAAACAAACCTGCAAATCCGAAATCTCTTGACTCCGTCAGGACCTACACGAAATAGCGGGCCGTGTAACCGACCTAGAAGCAAGGTACGAATCACACAACGCCACACTGACTGAAGTCCATAAACCATGACTTCACAAACACACGCTATTAGAACCCTACTAAACCAGGTAGAAGACCTTGAAAATAGAAACAGAAGGAACAACATTAGGATCAGGGGCCTACCTGAAAATGTCGAACCTAAGGACCTACCCACAGCCTTAAACAAAATCTTTAATACCATAACGGGCAGATCCGAGGATACCACAATCCAAATAGACAGAGCCCACGCGTAATGCGTGCTATGGCTGTACAGGAGATTGAAGCGTCGGAGATTCCAGCTTGGCCGCGGTGGATCGCGTAAAAGGTAAGTTAGCTCCAATCTTCGTTCTCGGGCCCTGCAATACTGATTGAAGATTAGGAGGTAAGGCACCGCTCCTTAACTTCCCGATCTTCAATCAGTATATTAAAGGAATAGTTCAATTCGAGAGTGAACTATTCCTTTAAAAAAGTTATTCTATTACTTATATACTCAAACAATACCACGGTACAATTTTATATTGTGTTCTTTAAGCCCCCTCTTACCCTCTTCCTCCCCCCCTCCTCCCATTTTCCTCTCCCCCCCCCCCCCCCTCTCTGGCTAGTATACAAATGTATGATCATACCTACTACTGCCTAATATACAAAATCTCATGGGAAGCGTATCGCTACGGATTAGCAGCTTAAATGTTAGAGGTTTCAACCAACCTCAACGCAGGTCTTACATAATATGCACATAGAGAACATAGACATCATCTTATTAAAAGATGCATTTCAGATCAGATTCTGCCCCACCCATAAAACAAACACTATCAACAGTGGTTCTACAGCCATAATCCCGAAGCTAAATCGAAGGGAGTGGCAATCGTTATTCACAAAAAACTACCTTTCCAACTCATAGACTCCACCCATGATAATTTAGGTCGCTACATCTTCCTCAAACTGACCATTCAAGGACACACCCACACTATTGCCAATATTTATCTACCCAACACACATTAAGCCACTACATGCCAAACATATTTAAACAAATTACAAATTGTACAAGAGGGAAGAACCATTGTATGAGGCGACTAACTTTACCCTTAACCCACAAATGGATACCACATCAGGTCTAAGACAAATCCCCTATAAACAACTCAAAGTAAAATAGCTGATGCACTCAATGCAACTGGTAGACGTATGGCATATAACCCACCCCTCAGACAAAGACTTCTCCTTTTACTCACCAGTGCACAACTCCTATAACAGAATAGATATGTTTTCATACCCCACCAAACTCTATCATGGCACCCAAAATGTCAATTCGGTCCATCCATATGGTCCGACCATGCCCCTTTAACCCTAACCCTCTCACTCCCCCTGAGAAACAGCAAAACATGGTCATGGAAATTAAATGATAACATGCTCAACAATAAAAACTGCATAGGCCTAATCAAAACAACAATAGGAAACTTCAAGGAAACCCTCGCATCTGGCGATACATCCCCAATTATAAAATGGGAAGCCCTCAAATGTGTCATACGAGGTATCCTCATCCAAGAAGGCACAAAAGCCAAAAAAAACACGCCTCCAACATATTCAATCCCTAGAAAATAAATTACTCATTTTAGAAACCATACACAAACACTAGATACAACCACACATCAAGAACTACTCAAAACAAGAATGGACCTACTGTCAGCATTAGACCTATATGAATTCACAGATAAACCCGGCAAATCCCTGGCACACACCCTGAGATGTAAATATAATTCATCGTTTATATGTAAAATTAAAAATGATAAGGGTCAATTGGTGCATAGGTCGGAGAAGATAGCAGAGGTCTTCAAATCCTTCTACTCCAAATTATATTCTATTACCCCACACGCACAAGCCTCAATATAAAACATACAAACATGTATTCAAAACACAGCTTTGTCCACTCCCTCTGAATCCCAAACAACTTAACTGGACTCCTCCTTCATAGCCAACAAACTTTCCACGGTTATTAAAACCCTAAAAACAGGGAAAAGTCCAGGCCCAGACGGCTTCACCACCAAATTCTACAAACTCTTCTCCCAAGACCTAACACCCCTCATCCTAACAGCCTTTAATACCATCTCACCAGACAATCCCTTCCCAAATCAAGCACTACAAACCAACATTACAATTATCGCCCAATATCTTTAATCAATATTGATATTAAACTATATGCATCAATGATAGCTGCCAGATTAAAAAAAAATGCTACCAAACTGGATCCACCCAGAACAAGTGGGGTTTCTCCCCATTAGGGAAGCACGCGAGAACACAATCAAAACAATATCACTAATCTCCCACGCACTAAACCAAAAAATCCCCCTATGTCTTCTCACACTCGATGCTGAGAAGGCGTTTGATAGGGTCAACTGGAACTTCCTTAAACTCGCCCTCCAACAACTTGGAATAGGCCTCAACACAACAAACAAAATCATGGCCCTCTACCACCACAACAGAGCAAGGTTTAAAATTATTGGTACCCTTTCTGACCCCTGCCAGATCCTAAATGGGACCAGGCAGGGCTGACCCATATCTCCCTTGCTATACATCCTCACAATGGAACATCTACTAATTGCACTACACTCAAACCCCAATACTGGAGGCATACATATAGGCAACCACAGACACCTCATCTCTGCATATGCAGATGACGTCCTTATCTACGTCACCACACCCCACATATCTATTCCATCCATCATGCTTGAACTAGATAACTTCAGCATCTTCAGCAACTACAAAACCAATTACCAAAAACCTGAATGCTTAAACACTATGTCTCTACTACAGTTCAATTACCCCTTCCATTGGCAAAAGGAAGCAATTTCCTGCCTGGGCAGGGACGCGGCTGCCAGTCCGGCCCCCTGCATGCAGTTTCATGCAATCAGAGGGCTGGGACAGTACCCCAGAGGAAAGAGTAAAGGTAAGTAACGATCGGGAGAGTCTCTGGAAAATCTATTACAGCGGTTGGGGCTGGGGGAGGGAGAGCTACTATGTATCATACATACCTCCCAACATTTGAAAACACAAAAGAGGGACAGTAAAAAGGAGAGCGAGTTGCGGGCCCGCGGCAAATTTTGGCCACACCCACTTTTATTAGGCCACACCCGTTTTCTTAAACCACTCCCATCTTTCATAGGATACGCCCCCAATTTAAAGATAAATCCCATGAAAAAGAAGACTATATGCATACGCCACTACCCGCCACTACCCAGTATGCTAATATCAGTGTTTATTTGTGTTTGTCTGTATCTGTTTTTATAGTCTGGTCTGTATATCTATCTTTTTCTGTCTGTCTATCTATCTTTCTGTTCATCTTATCTATTTATCTCTTTCTGTCCATCTACCTACCTGTCTATCTTATGTATTTATCTCTTTCTGTCTGTCTACCTGTCTATCTATTTGTCTATCTGCATCTTTTTATCTACCTGTATATTCATTTATCTCTGTCTGTCTGTCTACCTACCTGTCTATCTGTATCTTTCTATCTACCTGTTTATCTATCTGTCTGTCTGTGTCAACCTATATCTATCTTTGCCACAAACATACACTTAACCACACATATGACACAAACATGCACTGACATACAGACACACAAACATGGACACAAACTGACACGCATACACTGACTGACATACTGAGACACACACCAGCATACACTGACACACACATGCATTCATATACTGACACACACATGCACTGATATACTGAGACACACACAAAGATATACTGACACACACACTACATACATGACACTCATACACTGATATACGGACACATACACCACACACACATGGAGATATGCTGACACACACTACAAACATGACACGTACACATATTATTTGGACACTCATGCACGTATACTGACACACACTACACATGCACTGATATACTGACACACTACACACATGACACACTCATGCACTGATACACACATACAGATATGTACTGAAACACAAAGTCTTGTCCCCCCAGGGCACACTACTGACTAGATATGAGCATAACTATCTGTGTACCTAACTGCCCCTCACTAGAAGCTAACACTGGCCCTGTAAGGGAAGGGATAATGTTTGGTGCCTGTATTTACTGTGTGTGCTGGACTAGTATCTAACTCTGTCACACTGCAAGTTCATCTGGAGTGTTTAAGTGACTGCACAGAGTCTCACCCAGACCTTCAGCAGTTTTCTCTCTCCGTTTTCTCTCTCCAACCTCAATCCCCAGCAGCTCCGTTCTGGTCAAAGCCCCGCCCCCAGCAGGCAGGACTGGGAGTCTCCAACTGCAGGGTCCTAACGCCTGCTAGTGCACTTCCGGTTTAGCGTTTTTACCCTGAAAAATGGATCAGACACCCGGAAAAAAACGGGGCAATGCGGGAACAGAGAGGGGGTGCCGGGACAGCGGGAAAGGACCCCAAAAACGGGACAGTCCCGCCGAAAACGGGACTGTTGGGAGCTATGATCATAAATTATTAAATGGGTTCGACAGGCCCATTAATTATAGAATGACCCAATGGATCTCCTATTGGTCTATTATTGGGTGGAAATTTAACAGGGAAGATTGATTCAAGCTCTGCACAACAGTTGTATTTCACTGTGGTGTTTCTACTGAACTATAATACTCTAATAATGTTACAATAAATAGACCAAGAATATAGATGGACTGGATTGCGGATCTGAACCCAGTTCCGCAACGGATTTCCATGATTCATGGATTTTGCGGGGAATTCCGCTTTGCAGATTTTTTCAAGACGCATTCGAAAATTCAAAGAAAATATCAAGGAATTTTTGAAAATTTTGTAAAAATGATACAGTAACTTACTGTAAATAGTTTTGGGACCCAGAAAATGGTCTGGCGAAAAGACAATTACATTCTTTCAGAAAGAATCTGATTATAACCAATTCTGACTAGAAAAGAATCTGATTGGTTAGCATACCAATCAGATTTTTTCTAAAAGAATCTGATTGTAATTAATTCTGATTGGTACAATTAGATTCTTCCAGAAAGCATACCAATCAAATTATTTCTGAAATAATCTAACAAACCAATTCTAATTGGTTACAATCAGCTTTTTTTTTTTTAAAGAATCTTATTGGTATTCCAATCAGATAATTTTCCAATCAGAATTGGTTACAATGAGATTCTTTCAGAAAGCATACCAATTAAGCTGGGTACACACATCGTTACTGTGTTCCTTCGTTTTCCCTATAGAGGAGTCTAGCACGGTCGATGGAAACACAGAGTCCCTAGCATTCTCCCTATGATGTTCATAGTGACAACGCTCGGGACTGTGTGTATGCTGATCTTTGAAAGATGACAGACAGAATCTTGCAGATCCTGTCTGTCACCTTTTACTGATCTGTACTGTTAGTACCTAGCTTAAAGGGCATGTCCACCCCCAAAACTATAATCCCCCCAACTACTGGCCCCACCATGTAGTGTAGTTTAATCCTTACCTCACATCCCAGCTCCATAGGGTTCTCCGGTAGTGCCCCCCCAAAGTCCCAAAAACTGCCCACCAGGAGGCTAGCAGGTCCATATAGGACACTGCCTGCTTCCTGGCCTCCCGGAGATTTTGGCCATGCGTACTGCAGCTCTTCTCCCCCCTCCCTCTCTCTCCCTCCCTCTCTCGATTCCCTCCCCCTAGCGTAAAATGTTTTATATAGAATATTCCCAAGGGCTCCCAGCCCCAACCGCTAGATTTGTATCTTTAGAAATCTCCCCAAACTTTACTTACCTCTCCTCTTTCCTCCGGCGATTGAGCTGCCACTCAGCCAATCACAGACGCGGCTGCCGGTCCCGCCCCTCTGCTTGCATTTTCTAGCAAGCAGAGGGCCGGGAGCGCGGCGAAGGAAAGAGGGGAGGTAAGTAGAGTTTGGGGGGCTTTTTAAAAAAATAAATAATGCGGTTGGGGCTGGGAGCCCATGGGGAATGCCATATAAAAAAATAAATATTCGGGTGGACATGCTCTTTAAGATTATTTTTAAAAGTATCTGATTGTAACCAATTCTGATTAGATACAATCAGATTCTAATTCCAATTTTCCAAAACCAATTCCTCTTTTCCAATCAGAATTGGTTTCAACCAGCTTATTTCAGAAAGAGTCTAATTGGTTAGTATACCAATCAGATTCTTTTACAATTAGATTCTTTCAGAAAGAATCTGATTGGCTAGTATACCAATCAGTTTCTTTCTAAAAATCTTATTATAACCAATTCTGATTTGAAATAATCTGATTATCTGTTCCCCAGACCATTTCCCAGGTCCCAGAGCCATTTACAGTAAATTACTGTATCATTTTTACAAAATCTTCGAAAATTTCTATAAAATTGTAATTTTCTAAAATTTCGGTGACCCTCAAAAATAGAATGAGTACTCTCGAAAAACAGTTCGATCGCGAGGAAAGTTTTTTTTTTTTTAAACTTCTGGATGTATGTACATTTTCCCCAGACCATTTTCCAGGTCCACAGGCAGAATGGATTTTAGCAGTTTCGCCCATATCTCAAAACCCTGAATTTAAATATCTTCCTGTATAGATTTATCAAAACAAATAAATAAACAAAACAGAAAAATGTGATAGTGTTATACAACAAATATAAGATGGATAATGTCTGTCTTATCTAGATGTTAGGCTACACTTTATGTATATTGAACAGGTATTTCTAAAGCACTAACACTTCCAGTACAATCCAAAAGATGTGTGTATATATGTCCCCTCTAGTTCCCTTCTGCCTCTGTATATCGTGTAAAACATTCATTTAGGGGATGCGAAACGAATAAAACAAAGATTTCATAGGATTTCTTTTATTTTTAACATCTTTATTTTTTTGTACAAATCCCTACATTTTAAAGTAGTGTGTATACAGATTTTATATTATCTGTATTCACATATAGCTAAACATACACCCACATATTTCCCACTGTGCACCAACGGGCACACTTTTGCTAGTCTACTATAAATAATTTCTGTGAGTACCCAGCTTAGGATCCTTTCAAAGTGTAGCTTACATTCTTCATTGGAAGTTTCCATGTAAGTTTATTGTTTTAACAAAAGCAACACCAATGCACAAGATACCCAGTAATAACTTCTAGATCTGTCATACTGAGACTGAATGCTTCAAGAAACACTAGATTGTGCAACTATATGTAGGTAACAATTATGCCCATTTCCACTTCCTGCGGGACAAGGTTAGAGAAGGCAAGAAGATGAATATACACACAACAGAGGGAATCCTTACTATTTATAAGAACCCATTTGACATGAAACAATGAAAGGAAACATTAGCAACATATAGATACACAAAATGTAACTAGCAGTAACAAATATATCTAGGCTATAGCGGTTCTAGTGCTACATCAGTCATGTTTTCCATTTGAATGACCTTAATGGCAGAAAAGAAAGCTAAGCTTTAATTGTCTGCTTTCCAAGACTGGTAAATGTAAGCTTTGCCTCTACTAACGTGGAACAATTGCATTTACTTTTGGGAGTGTGTGTGAGTGTCTGTCTGTGTGAGTGTGACAAGTATATCTACTGTGTGATCTACAGATCGGTCTGTCTGTCCATCTGTCTGTGTCAGAAACAGAGTACAAAACATTACTTAGGAAATAAAACATCACCCCTAGAACAGAGAAGAACTGTATATTTGACAGAATTTTGTTCTCCTAAATCCAGGCTGGCAGAGACTGTTTATAAATCTGCCTACACAGATTGTAACCAGGCAAACTGAGATCACTTGGTAGAATTCCTAGGTGACATCACACTGTGGCCAAGAGAATCAGGTTAGTGTCAATTAGAGTTGACAACTTTTGTATATACTCTGCTTTTTGAGGGCTGGTATAAACGGGCAGATGAATTCAACCTGATTGATCCCCCTATTTGATAGATCAGATCAGCTGGACTGAAAATGATCAGTAACTTTACTACAATGGAAACATTCCATTCACACATTAATACTAAACTAACTGGATATTAAAGGAAAAGTTCAGTGGAAAATATTTTTCAAAATTCTTACAGGGAGATTCAATAAATGTTCTTATCGTTAAAAATGGTGCTTATTTTGCTCCAACCAATCAGATCTTATTTAACATTTGAAAGCCAACATCTGATTGGTTGGGGCAAAATTAGCACCATTTTTAACGAGAAGAACTTTTATTGAATAACCCTGTTAGTTTATATTATGCATACCTAGTTATTCTACATAATCTCTTTCATTTTGAAAAATCTGTTGAATTTATACCACTTGCTATTCCCTGCTGTTGACATTAGAGAGCTGACATTTCAGGTTCTGTAACGGTCCATCTTCTTCCCAGAATGCACACTACCTTGGAATGTTCCGAACAGTAATTTCTACTGGTTGGCTGGTGGATGAGTCAAACATGCTCAGAACACTACTGAGCAACTGAATCAACCCAGGTAGTGTGTCAAGGACAAGACCATAACGGTCTCTATTAGGGATCCTGCAAACAGGAAGTCAGTATTTCGGGTACGGCCATCCATACAAAATTGCTTTAAAGAAAAGCTGCCAAAACACAGGTACAATAACCTTAAAGCACTGTAAAATCAAGTTATGTTTATTTGGAAGCTGCAGCTTTAAAAATACTGTTGCCATTTTTTTTTTACCTATGCCCCTCCAGAGCCTAGCTTTGTGCCTTGTTACTGGTTTGCTGAATATAAAGCTCCGCCCCTCTGAGATTTCCTCTGCTTTTTCCTGCTTGAGCCTCAAAGGATAATGCCTGTGAGTTTTGTGCACATGCACAGGATTCACACCTAGCCAGGCTTACTGTAATACTTGCACTCATGCAAGACTGCCTTTAAAAGGGACACTAAGGGCACGGCTACACTGCGCCGCACACGAGAAACGCATTAAAATGGTGATTGCATGTATAACGCAATCACATGCGTTGCCGCGATTGCAATGTTAGCAAAAATTGCATGCGCAAAAAAAAAAAATCGCACTAGTGTGGCCTAGCCTTAACCCGTGTTTTTAAGAACATTGTATCTGCTTCTATTATTCACAGGGAGGTGAGAACGCTTATTTCCACCTCACTGTGAATAATAGAATGCCCATGGGACACTGACGAACTTACCTTACTGCCGCTCCACTCGCAGCTGCTTCTGAGCTGACAGCCGCGTGCCTATCTTTTGTATTGGCACGCATGCGCCAAAGATAGGTGCTTGGTACGAACAGCACGGCTTAAAAGCAGCTGCGAGTAGAGCGCCGGTAAGGTAGCTTCGCAGTGTCCCCTGGGCATTCTAATATTTACAGTGAGGAATAAGCGTTCTCACCTCCCTGTGAATAGTAGAAACAGATGAAATGTACTTAACGAAGTACACAAAATCTGTTTAGTGTTCCTTTAAGCACCAGCACATGGGAGAAAGACATTCCCTATCATGATGGTGTGTGCAGAATGCTAATTGTGGTTCTAATTGACGTGCTGAAACATGTTTTTAACAGTGAAGAAGGTGCAGAGGCATAAAAATGTACAGTGAGGCAGAGGACACAATACAACGCACCAAATCATGCATGCAATCCTGAGCATTATAGCTCGCAATTGCTATTTTTAAAGAGAAAATGCATGCGATTGCACACAAAATGCTTGACCACAAAACGTGAACCGACGCGCAAGCACAGGAATGTTCGCCCTCGCATTCCTGCGATTTCCATGTTAGCGGAAATCTCGGGCGCAATCGCGAACACAAATGCGTGAAAAACACGCTAGTGTGGCCTAGCCCCGAGGGTTGCACTTATTTACAGTATATAGTATTAGAGAATGGCCTTCATTTAAAAAAAAAAAAAAAAAGCTTACCATATATACTCGAGTATAAGTCGAATTTTTCAGGCTTTAAAGTTAGCCTGAAAACCTAACCTCGATTATACTCAGGTCGAGTCCTAATTTAGATCCAAATTCTGCAATTGCAGATAGTAACCAGTAGGTGGTGTGTTAACCTGCATAGAAAGTTACAGGAGCTGATCTGCCTTTACACTTCCTGCAGTCTGGCTGCTGGACTCACTCAGCACTGCCACTCATCTGGATGCTAGAAATCTGATGGGTCTCCTCAGTTTGGGGCAAAAAACAGCTGCTAATTTAGTGCAAATGAATCTACAACTCTCAGGTGACATTTTAAACTATTGGGATAAAAGTCCTTTACTATATGGGGGTCAGAGGGCCCTTTACAATATGGGGTTCAGGAGAATTGTAAATGATGGTAAGCTTAATTATAAGTTTACTGAACCTTGCCACTCCACATGTTTAGAAACTGCAACTCCTAGCAACAAAGCATGCTGGGGGTTGTAGTTGCCAAACATCTGGAGAGCCAAGGAATTGGAGGTTACTGGTACTGGATTTGGCTATTACTGTATCCGACCAATCGCCGACCATTCCTTCTTCCGAATCGGACTAAAGCACGATTGGACGCTTCGGAAAAACACGATCGGTCGCAGCTGCTTTTGCCGTGACTATTAGTCCTTCCTCCTGGCCGACCGGTTGGAAGCCTCGATCGGTCGGCCAGGAGGAAAAATTGTATGGTGTGTACCCACCTTCAGGCTAAGCTGATAGTTTTAGCCACATACACCCAACCACTATAGGGCAAAACGATATCGTTCGTGTATATGGTCAGCTCAGTGTCAGACTGGCTCAGACTGTTAAAAATAGCTTATCGGGGAGGGAGGTGGTTCAGGGGCCTGGCCTCAAATCTTTGGGGGGGCTGGCCCCTGCAATTACACCTCTAAATCCCCCAGTGGGCCCACAGCCTATTCAGCCAAAAAACATAGAAAACTGCTACAATTTAAATACAGCGCCAAACGGACCGTAAAGTTAGGTACACACACTAGTGATATCAGGGCTTTATTGGTAGAGTGTGTAGCGGCCTTCCCGAACAAGCGTATGGCCGCTGAGCGTTCCAGTCGGGAATCTGTGTATCCCAATTGTTGAAAAATGACAGACAGGATCTTGCAGACCCTGCAAAGGTCCTCCAGATCAAATATATGTATCAGCACCTCACCACATACTAAGCCCCAACACATATAAGCTTTAATTAAGATGTCTGTATGCTGTGCTGTTCTGTTGTTACATAATGATGTATGCACCATATATACAAGCATGCACTGAAGACACCGAAAGACATTAAGCGCAGATGGGGTACTTGATTTCAAGGTAAGCAGCATTCATAGGAGTATTGTATGTGCCCAGGGGGGTGGTTTGGGGTTTTTTATGGGAGGGGGTGGGTTGAGTGCTAGGCGTCAGTAACAATTCTTGCACAGGGTGCTATTTATCTTAAGGCCGGCCCTGGCCATAACATTCCAGTCTGACAATGGGCCAACTTAACTGCAAATGGTAGACTGGACCCTACATTTAGAGGACTGAACACTAGCCTAGGGATAACCAGTATATTTGTCTTATGGGAGAGATGTCAAACTTGCTGCCTCCAGGTGTTTAAAAACTCCAACTCCCAGCATTCCATACCTACAGATGTTTGAAAACTCCAACTCCCATCATTATAGGGGATGCTGGGAATGTGACATGATTGACACTGTGTTACAGTCACTCAGTTACCTTTCAGATAGTGGGCCCTGCACCCGTCCTCCCGCAGTTTGTGGAGCAGCAGTCCCAGCACCGTCCCGGGGCTCCCGTTCTCCTGCCAGTCCGTCGTGGCCTCGTCGTACAGCAGCACCGTGTCCGCTCCGCACCGCCTGGCGAACCTCTCCTTATCCCGGTCGTTGGGGATGACGGAGCGGACGGAGAGGTTTCCCTTGCGGAGCCTGCGCAGCATCAGGCCGGGGACTGTGAGGCTAATGGCAGCGCTGATGTGAGACGCCTGATAGCGGTCGTGAGGGCGACAGTCCAACAGCAGGAGGGAGCTCCCCCGCTCGGACTCCAGCTCCCCCCGCAGCCACTCGGCGCTTTTACTCGGCACGGCCATGGCTTGAAGCGGGAAGAACCGGGCATGGGGGGGGGGGGGAATAGGACGGCACTAGGCTGCGGTACTGTACGGAACACAAGGTCCGGGTCCTTCCGCTTCCTACGGCGTCTCTGTCCGCGCACTGACAGGACCGAACAGATCACCCAACACCTCAACCGTGGCCACGCCCCCTCATTGCAAAACTTCTCTCTACCCCTTGTGTAGCCCCTCCCACACGGGGCGGAGCTACACAACTTGGGAGAAGAGCGGGAACGCGCCTGGCAGAGAACCAGGGTAACAGGGTGACGTGGAGGGAAAATGAAGAAATTTTCCTCTAGACTTAGGAGTTGTTATTCATAGATATTATTATTATTATTATTATTAACTCTTATTAATGAATAGCAGTGCCATTCTTAATTATTCTGCAAAACATCTAAAAAAACTACAAGAAAACCTCCAGTGTAACTCCAGCCTAAGTGACATCTCAGACCTACAACTTCTAAATAAACCATCCTATCACATTCATAATAATAATAAAAACTATTGTGCAGGCACATCTAACTCCTCCCCAGCCCACTGGCTTGGGCATGCTCAGTGTAGCTCAGCCGGGGAGTGATTAGAGCTGTCCAATCAGCCTCTTTGTATCGCTCTGGGCTAATAGAGAGTGAAGTGTTTTTGTAGGAAAGAAAAGTTTTTAAAATGGGTGTATATTTGGTTAAACCTTTGTACACATGTGCAATGTGTACATGGCAAACTTTGTACACATGGACGACCCCATGACGCACAATGTGTATGAGTGCTCATTTCGGGCGACAATCGTGTCATGTGTGGGCACTGACTTCGCTGACCGACCCGCCAGGGTTCATTGACCGATTAGCCGAACGTCCGCTTCGGCCAACAAAGTGCCCACACGGCACGATTGTTGGGCGAAATGAGCATCGTGCGTCATGGGTCAGCCCCCGCGATTGCACAGGTGTACAAAACTTTAGTATAATGTAGAATGTGATGCATCATCGTTTTAACCAGTAGTGTTGAAACAAAGTCATAAGAACTGTTGACTGTTTTAGGCTTGTAAATCTACTTAAATAAAATGCTTGCTGATTCTCTAAAGCAGGTACACTCATTATAGTGCACATGCAAGCCTTTTTTAGTTTCTAGACACTTCTCACCTTGAATCTGTCCACATCAAGAACCATCCCCCATATTTGGTCACCAGGCCATGCATAGTAAAGCCCAATCTGGTAAACAGCATAGTATATAATTTGTTTTATTTGCACTGCATACGTCTCAAGGTTCATACACACGTGTGGATCTCTGAATGAGCACGATTATCACATGATTATCGTCCCAAATGGCCGCTCGTACACATCGTGCGTTGTGGAACAGCACCCGCAATCGCACGTGTGTACGAATCTTCATTCCAGCACTTATACCCATTACATTGTATCTGTATGTTACACATCTAACTAGATTTTATGCTCTGCAGGGCAGGGACCTCCTTTTCTCTTGTGGCAAAGCTCTAGCACTTCTATTTATATAATTTATATATTTATGTATTGAGCTATTTATGTATTTGTTCCCCTTGTATGACTTTATTGTATTTTGTTATTGTACATCACTGCGTCCCCAAGTGGCGCTTTATAAATAAACTATACATACATACAAACTCTCAGATTTATTAGCGTGCTTAGACCTGCTCTCGCTGTACTGTGGAGAGTGAGGGGCTCATATTAACAAGTTAAATGCCATCACTTGAGCCCATGGACTCACCACAGGGACTAGCTGAGAACTGCATGTACTAGTTGTATACTGTATATTAAGATGTTGTAGCTTCAAAGGGAAACGCCACTCTCAAAACACTAATCATACCAAACATTAACCCCCCCCCCAGCCAAATGCACTAGCCATTGACATCTTTGAAAGGGTCTGTTTGCACTGTAAGGTTAAAAAAAAAAGGGAGGTAGGACTTGGATTTCTACATCCATGGCAAATTATCTTTCTTTTTTTTATATCGGGTTTTGAGTAGTTTAGTGCCCCTTTAAGCAAATTGCTACTCTGCTTACCGTATATACTCGAGTATAAACCGACCAGAGTATAAACCGAGGTACCCAATTTCACCTAAAAATCCTAATAAAAGTTGTTGACTCGAGTATAAACAGAGGGTAGAAACTTGGCATTCAAGATGTTTGGAAACTACAACTCCCAGCTAATAAAGCATGCTGGTAATTGTAGTTTCCAAACATCTTGAATGCCACCCTCACCCTCCCACCCAGTTCAGTTTGTACCTGTGGGCTCTTCTCCATCCAGGAACTGTGGGCTCTCCTCCATTCAAGGGCTTCCTGTTGGGACTGTGTGCCATTGAAGGTAAGCGTCCTCTCCATTCCGGCATCCGCGCGCTCATTCCTGTACTGGCGCGCCAGCTGACATCACTAATTGGTGCCGGGCTTGGCGCAGGGCAGTGACGTCAGGCCGGCACGCCAGTACAGGGAATAATCGTGCGGCTGCCGGAGTGCTAAGGTAAGTAGTGACTCGAGTATAAACCGAGTCCAAGTTTTCAGGCTGATTTTACAGCCTGAAAAACTCGGTTTATACTCGAGTATATACGGTATATGACATACGGTAGTTCTGAAATGCAAAGTTATATACCACTGATGTGTGCAGTAAAATTACTCTTCAACGAAGCATTTCAAAAGTAGGAAAAGTATCATTTCCGGGCAAAGCTTCTTCCAAAATTTGTATGGTCTAAAAATGTAAATATATGGCAGGACAATTCAGTGCAGCTGTATCTAAATCCCAGGTTCCATACACAATAAGACATAAGGAGTGAAGTTTATAAGATGCCAATATCAGCTATTCTATTTGTTTACTCATGCGGAGTTAAAACAAATGAAATTGATCTTTAAAGCTGTGGTAAAATGAAGGTCTCCATAGTTTTCCATCTTTGGCATTTACCTGTGGTGCCTGGAACACTTACAAATACTCTTTTGTAATGCCCTGAATTATGTCTAGACTGCCTTTTGTTAACACTGGTATTTTGACCATTGATACTTAAGGGCAAACTGACTGAATTTCAAGAAAATATTAGCCTTCTCAATAGTATGTTTTCAAGAATATAAGATATAACGTTTCTAATCTCTGACTTCCTTTCACAAATGGCATTGTTTTCATTTCACTCTAAATACCAAGATAGGACACCAGTCAGAGTAGTAAGAATCTATCTGGGCAATTTCATGAAGATAAGTCAGATTTAAAAATCAGGCACTAGATAGACGATGGGCGCACATATAATATTGCCACATATTACATGGCAGGTAACTTGGTCATCTGTGGTCCCATTGAAATAACACTCTTAAAGGGCATCTCCACCCTCTCCAAAAAATGTGGAGATGTAGTGTATCCCTTCCCACCCCCAACTGCTGTATTGCCTTGCTAAAAAAAAGAATCAAAACAGTACTTACAGCCCCTTGCTCCAGCATTGATCTGATCCGGCTCCCGGCCTGCCAGAACTGCAGCAGGGGGCTGGACCGGCAGCCACGACTGAGAGGCAGCCAATCATAGACACGGCTGCCGTGAATGAAAAGTGTTGTGGGAACGAAGGGCTGTAAGTACAGTTCGGATACTTTTATTAGAAAGGCAATATAGCGGTTGGGATTGGGAATAGATACATTAAAATATAGCACAGTGATTTCACGCTAGGTGAGGGGCAGCCATGGGGGGAGGGCTCCCCTGCACATGTCAGCATCCCTCCTGGAGGCAAGACAGGAGGCAGAGCCATTTGAACAGGATAATAGACACTACCCTTCAGTTTCCTGGACTTTGGACATGGACTGCAGGAGAAACATAAGGAGCAGGAATGTAAGGTAAGGGTTTTTTTTAAACTATACAGAGGGGGCAGTAGTGGGTTCAATTTAAGTTTGGGGGGTGGACATGCCCTTTAAAATATATACCAAACATAACCAAAACCATAAAAAAATGTTTTTCTCTGGCACAAAGTTTTAAAACGTGCAGCACAGTTTATTAATTAACACATTAATAAGGCCCTGTGCAACTTTTTGTAGTTTTAGAATATGGAATATTATTAGTCCACTTTTTTTGTTTTTGTTTTAAGGTTGACTGATATTGACCAATATAAATACAAAGTGGACAGTCTGCCATCCATGCTACATTCCAAAAAAAGGTTGTTTTTTAAAAAAAAATTATATAGAAATATTTCTCCTAAGGTTATTTTCCAGAATTAATTCCAAAGTGTGGTAAACTACTTTAAAGGGCAACTATACCCACCCCCCAAACATTTTCCTTTATAAAGTCCCTATTCCAGGAAGGAAGAGAGGTGAGCTGTCATCAGCTATACCAGAGGTAGTTTGACAGCTCACCACTCAAACGGCCACCCTGGAAGGGTCTAATGTGTGTATGTACACCTTTTGGCAAGCCTGCTCACACAACGTAATGTAGTGCATACACAAAAATCTGCAACAATAAAAGCGCTGTGTAACATAGCATGCAAAGAGCCATATTTAATAACCTGTGGTATCGCAATTTTTGGATACCCTGGTTATCGTCAATGTACGATAACCAGGGTATATATTTATGATCACAATCGTTGATAGATTTATGACAGCGATCATAAGTTTACGATTGGGATAACCCTTGTTAAAGGCACGGCACATGTGAAAAATATTTTGTCTTTCTGAATAGCAGGAGTTAAACACAATGTATAGAGGAGAATTAAGATACTGTTGATGGTGGGATTATATGTGGGCCACCCCACAAATCCAATTGGTACTGAAATGATCAGCCCTTTCCCGGCCATGTGCAGGACGCTAAAAAATAGTTTCCAATGCTGATGATCGTTTGCTATCGGAAACATAATTTTTCAGAGCTAAAATTTTTCTTGGTCATTGTTGTCTCCCTGTACTGTAGTATAGGGAGTTGCAAGCAATCATTTAGGTGTGTGTAGCCCAGTGATGCCCAACCTGCAGGCCACACATATCACGGGCTGCTTTTTTTGCAGCCTGGCCAGAGCATTGCACACCCCTGGTATAGCCCCAAACAATCTTTCCGATATTTCAGTATGGGGAAAGAGATCGGGACTGTGTGTAGCCACATCTTTAACGGATCACAGGCTGAATCTTGAAGATTCTGTCTGTAATCTGTTAAAGATTGGTGGTGCTGTGTGTACCTAGATTAAAGGAATAGTTCACACAAAAAGTAAACTATTCCTTTAAAGCAGTGATTAAAGACCAGGAGATAAAGGACCTATTCCTTACCTTCCGTTCTTCAATCAGTTGACCAGGATCGTAGGTGAGTATAGTTACCTCACTCACGATCCACCGCAGCTCAGTTGAAAATTGACGGCCACTTCTTGTTTTAGTTTACTATAGCGCCCATTATCACGCATGCCTGCTATAGTTAAACTAAACCAGGAAGCGGTCTGCAATTTTCAACTGAACTGCGGTGGATTGTGCACAAGGTAAATATACTCACCTTCGATCCTGGTCAAGTGATTGAAGAACGGAAGGTAAGGAATAGGTCCTTTATCTCCCGGTCTTTAATCACTGCTTTAAAGGAATAGTTTACTTTTTGTGTGAACTATTCCCATACAGTGCAAATTACATGCTCTCTAGTGCACAACAAATCAAAACAAGGAAGCTGCTGCCTTGCCCCTAGAGGCTGACAGCCATTCATATTACAGCACAGCAAACATAAAGCGATAAAAAAATTTAAGAATTAAAAATATTCAATATATAGGAACTGTGTCTCAGTCTCCTATAAGAAGATATAAATAATTCTCAATATAAATAAAGCTAAAAATCAAGGTATTCTCTCTACTCCCATCCACAGATGTTGTGCTGTAGGTTGCAAAGAGATAAGAGTGTGCGCACACCTATAGTCCAATACACAGCTTCTAGAACGTGTAAAAATAATTATACATCACCATTCCAGTGAGAGAGCTATGAACATCTGGTACACGTCCATTCTGTCCCCCACACCATTACAACAAGTCACTCTGTGACTTGGATCTTGGGATCCTAATAAAGGTGTCTCGCGTGAACTTTCAAAGTTAGACTCTCTCCGCTCCACTTAACAAGTTAAGGCCAGTTCTCAAATTCTGGTCCCAATCACGTGGTTCCACTGTTAGTTCCGGGTTGTGATGATGGCACAACCGTGAAACAACGTGACTGGGACCGGAGGTTGAGATGGATATATGGACTATATACTGACTTTGGATTTTTAGCTTGGTTTACCATATATACTCGAGTATAAACCAATGTTTATTTATTTTAAAATGAACCTAAAAATCTATCCATGGTTTATACTCCGGTCAGTTTTCTGCTTCAGCACTATCTTTAAAACAGGAAAGCCCAGGAACCTGACTTGGCATATGAAAACTGTATGTGCTAGCAAAAAATTATATTGGGAGGTAGGAATAAGCAATTCTACCACCCTTCTCCATGCAGTTGTCTTATAATTACTAAATGTGTGTAACCCTATGGTTCTACATGTTACATATTGAAAAAATTCAAAAAGCCAATAAAATACAGTTTACAGATAACAGCACAATTATGATTTCTACAAATGTAAGAAAAGCCTAAACATTTATATTAAGAATGAAACTATTCCTTCTGATTTCCCAACTCAAATTTCTTCACTTTTAAAAATTTCAAGTGGTTTTGCAACCACCGGAGATTAGCAACTTCCTCTCTCACCATAACATTACAGCAAAGGTCACATGGATTTCTGAACAGACAGAAAGAATAGAATGCGTCATGGAGAGGCCACCATCGAAGATCTGCTTATGAATGTTAACACGGGCGAATAAACATTGGTCTCAGGTGAGACTAGGCTTTAGTCAACAAAAGACCAAACACAACCACAACTACACAAAGGAATTTGGGATTGACGGTCCCTTGCAGGCGCTTACCATCAGTTTATCTTCTTTACAAAAACATTTAAAAGAAGCCATTCTTACTTAATGCCTTGTTTTAAGTATGTATACATATATGTTTATATTATCCGATAAATAAAGGGCATGATGTAAATCCATGTTTTCATTGTGGAATAGTTAAAATTAAACTCTACTTAAAATATTTTTTTACAAGTTAAGCACATTAGCACTGTATTTGAATGAGGAAGAGGGAGGAGCAATTGAGGAAACCACCCCAGCAAGAGATAACACCATCGATGTTGAATGACAAGAATACATATTTAGGGCTAGGCCACACTTGCGCGTTTTTTACACGTTTGCACATGCGTTTTGTGATTGCACATGCAATTTGGTTAAAATGGAAATCGCGGGAACGCAAAAATTCCCACGATTTCCAATGCGCATGCGATTCCACATACGTTTCCGTTTTTGGTAACACCTGCGTTCACCATTTTTGGTGCGTTAATGCAAGTGTTTCAAAAACAGAAAAAAGGCAAAATCGCATGTGCAAAACGCACAAAACATACACAATCACATGCAATAACGCACATGATTCCGTGCGTGAATTCCTGCTCGTTGCTGTGTGACCGCAGCCTAAATCATTGGCTGAAGTGGACAGACATTCAAGCTGTTTTGGTTGACAAAATCTAAAGTGAATATAAGGCTTTAGTCAATGCCAGTACACGAGTTCCAATATACTCATTAAAACAATACCAGGACAATGCAGTAAAAGGACACTGTCGTAAACTTGTGCAGAAAAAAATAACACACTACCAAGTGTAATAGGTTAGTGTGGATAACTAACTAGTGTGATTATTCTACCTCCTAATATTTTGTTGAGAAGCACCAGCATGTCCAATTTTCATCAGCTAGGTTAGTCCAAGGCCACCCTGTATTAAAGATAGTGCCAAAGCAGTGAGGAAGCCTGGCAGAAGCAGTTTTCTTGTGTTGCTGCTCCTCAAAGGAACAATATTGGGAGGTAGGAATTACCAATCCTACTTTCCTGCTGCAATGGGAACTGCTTTCGGTTTATTTATTAAACTGTATTCTGTTATTTCTTTAAACGAAATATGGCAATTTTGTGAGGGTGAAACAAAATATAGATAAACAAAAGTTAAAAATGAGTATCGTTTCAATAGCTAGAAAAGCCCCAAACCTTGTATTTAAAAAGTTAATGCCAAAAACAATTCAAAACATCCCAAAAATTTTGAAAAAATTATGTTTTTTTTTTTGCTTTTTATTAAATATACAGGGCAATGTACTGAGTGACTCAATTACAGAGACCTGGGTTGTACAGCTCTTTTTTTCAATTTTGCAACTTTCGTTGCAAGCGATGCACCGTGACTTTAAGAAAAAGTTGGTAGTTTTGTGTGTTTGGGTTTGAACATGCCCTATATTAGTGTAGCCCCAACAAACCACAGTGTCACCAGTTGTAAGAATGAACCCTGGGTATACACTACAAAGGTGCAAAATTTTACCCATGCTATTAATTTGTATCAACCAATCAGATGATATCTAAAGCTGGCTACACACCTGAAAGATCTTGAAAGATGACTGGATCTGCAAGATCCTGTCTGTCATTTTTCAAACGATCGGGCTACACACAGTCCTGAGCCTCCCCTATGCACAGCATATGGAGAACGCTCGGGACTCTGTGTTCCCTCGGCCGTGGCCGACTCCCCTATAGGGAGTCTACCGCAACCGACAGAAATTTACCCTTTTTCCAAACGAGCATTCGGCTGACCCAGATCGCTCCGCGGCCACGCGCTCGTTCGGAAAACGAAGGTACACACAGTACCGATAATTATCAGGCCTTTATCATTATTGTGTGAACCCAGCTTAACTGCAGTAACCTAGTAATAAAGTAATCTTTGTTTGGTTTCCGCAAAGCAATAGCATGGCCAAATCATATGAATTACTAGCAAATTACTGTTTAAATGGAACTTTTAACTGATAACAATGCTTACCACCCTCAATGATTAATCACAAACTTAGCCTTTTTCACCAACAGAGGTTCTGGACACCCTATGTTGTTAACATTATGTTTGTAGGTACATATATGGCTTTAACAGATGCAATATACTTCGCTATCGCAACCTACGTGCACTCGTTTCCGCAATGTATTAATCACTTTGCGACCATAAATACATTGCAAAAATGTTATCGTTTTGTGCTGCGCAAAAAAAAATTGGGACATGGTGCAGGCAGTGCAAAACCTTCGCTAACACGTTAGTACATGGGTTAGAGTGATTTTAGTGCTTATTTTCCCGTTAGCGCTGGATATTGCATCTCCCTGCAAGTGTAGAAGTTAAGCAGCATGTAGGAACCAGCTTTCCTTAAAGTCTCATACAGACATAAGGTGCTGCAGGCCGAAGTGGCTGACAAAAAACAATCTTACATGTATGGTGGGCAGGGGCGCTTCTAGACCTTTTGATACCTGAGCCAAACATATTTAAAGCTGCCTCTATATCTTCCTGCAGGGTGCCACAAAAAGGGGAAATGACTTGTCAAGGTTAGCATGGCTTCAGAGGAGTGTGGTAGGCTAACACTAGCAGGTTAAACTGGAGGGCTGGATCAAGACTCCAGCCCTACAGCTACTGTTAGGTTAGCCCTTCAGTTCAGTTGCCACTGTAAGGGCCGCCCTACAGCCACTGTTTGGTCAGCCCTTTAGTTCACCTGCCAGTGCTGACTTAAACATGGCTGTTAAACTGGAGGGCTGACTTAATAGTGGCTGGATAACTGAAGGGCAAACCTCATGGCAGTGGTGGTTCCTATCAGCGTCCATCCTGCTGGCACCACACGTGTGAGATTTCAGACGATTCAACATTAACACAAACTTAGCATACATTTTTTTGACCAAATTTACATTTTGCCCGACCAAGCACCCATACATTAAGCAATAGTTGTGCCAAACACCATACAGTCTATATGGACCTTTCAATTGTTGGCCATATAACAGATACTGGAGATTACAGCTTGTGGACAGTTTGAGGTGATTGGACTACTAGTGTTGAGTTGTGATGACATTGCCAATGTGTTGTCAAGATCCAGGTCATGTCTAAACATGCAGGAATGCTTCATATGCAGCTTTTCCTTGCCAGAGGGCCATGTAACTATAGAGGGGGAATAGACATAAAATATGTTGAAAAATGATCACGAGAAAAACATACATGAATCCGTTTACAGATCTGTAGATGTGTTCATTAATGTTTTCCCATTGTGTCTTTTCTGGAAACATTCATAATCCCTTAGCAAAACTATACAAGGTTATGTACTAACAGAGCAAAAAAGTGTCAAAATGGGACCTGCTTATACAGATTGCAAAAAGACATTAAATGGATGTCTGCTGGTGTCATCAAAACATTCATAATCTAAATCAGTTTCCCTGCACAATAAACACACATTTATCACAATGCTTTAAAAAGACAATTTTCCATCAGTTCCAACACTATGCACATCCCAGACCCACGGTGTTGTCTGCACACCTATATATTCATCAGGTTGCAAGGCCCCAGCTCCACATATTCTGCTGGCAAGATGGCTACCCTAACCATTAAGTAGGTATTAGCGTGGTAGTATACGGGACATTCCCTTTCACTGCGTCCAAACATAGCGGCTGTACTCCTAAGGGAGGGCCAGGAAACCTCCCAACTTGAATCCAATGCGAAGAAAAGCTGATTATGAAGTATGTCGTCTCTGGGGACATCAATCAGGAGCCGGACACTTGGTCACATATAAAACTTAACATTTATTCCTAAATATTAAAAACATCTCTGCTGGAGATGACAAGTCCATTAACGGAATCAGTCAGATCCCTAGTGGCCCAACGCGGGCACTTCACTTCATCACTTCTCCTCTGATGAAATGTCTGGGATGGGCACGAAACGCGTCAGGCCACTAGGGATCTGACTGATTCTGTTAATGGACTTGTCATCTCTAGCAGAGATGTTTTTAATATTTAGGAATAAATGTTAAGTTTTATATGTGACCAAGTGTCTGGCTCCTGATTAATCTCCCCAGTGGCGGCATACTCCATATCAGCTACCCTAACCATTAAGCTTAGGTTCTGAATAGCCCTAAGGTTAATGCCATTTGGTCATAGTAATAGAGGTTGAATTAAGACTTTCATCTAATCCAACCTTTTTGGCCGAATTATGAACCATACCTAACAGTTGATCCAAAGGATGGAGAGAGAAAAACTGCTGAAAAGGGGTGGGGGGAATTTCTTTCTGACTTAATGGCAATCTGAAAGGAACCCTGAATTAACCATTACTATATGTATATGCCAGTAACATTCAATATTTTGTAGTTTTACAAATTCACCCATCCCACTCTTAAAGCTATTTAATGAACTCCCATTAGGACATCGGCTGGAAAGCAGTTCCACAGTTTCCCTGTAAAAACCTTTCCTAGAAATACAATGGGGGAGATGCAATATATTTCGCTATCGCGACCACTTTGCGACCGTTAATACATTGCGGAAACGCTAGTGGTAAGTTGCGACCTTTTGCGCCTATATTTTAAAGACACCGTTGAAGAGGCGTTAATTGTCGCGCAAAAAACGGCGCGAAATTGATTGCATCGCTTTTCACTGCTCAAAGAAAAAAAAATTGTGACAAGGTGCAGGCAGTGCAAAACCTTCGCTAACACGTTAGTACATGGGTTATCTTCGCTAACACGTTATTACATGGGTTATCTTCGCTAACACGTTAGTACATGGGTTATCTTTGCTAACACGTTAGTACATGGGTTACCTTCGCTAACACGTTAGTACATGGGTTACCTTCGCTAACACGTTAGTACATGGGTTACATTCCCTAACACGTTAGTACGTGGGTTAGCGGGATTTTAGCTCTTATTTTCTTGTTAGCGCGGGATATTGCATCTCCCTGAATGCGTCTCAGCACCATCTTCCTTATAGCAAAGTCTATTATGTACGCCTAGCAACCACCAGGTTACAATGCTCACAGATAACTATAATCACTATACACCCAAACTCCACTGGTAGCAAGAAATAGATCTGTGATCAGCACCCTGACTTTATAAAGCACCCATACAGGAGTCTTAAATTATGCCCCAATAATATATTTATTTACAGTTGTGTTCAAAATTATTCAACCCCCAATGCTGTAAAGGGTTTCAGGGAATTCAGTGTACATTTGTAATTGTGTTCAGAACGAAATCTTACACGGTCTTTTTAAAGAACTAAATGCAACTAAAATGACATTGTTTTTGTAATACAGTATTAAATGTTTTTTTTGTGATTTCTTCATTGACACAATTATTTAACCCCTTAAAGACTATCACTCTTAAGAACAGAGGTTCATTCAAGTGTTTTCAATTGTGGATGTCAACGAGCAGCAATCAAGCATAATAAGCACCAATTATGCAGATTTAAAATGACTGTGATACTTAGCTCCTTCGAGACATTTACTGGTGTGTTTACAAACATGGTGAAGTAAAGAGAATGGTCCAGGAAGACAAGAGAAGTGGTGATTTCTCTTCACAGGAAGGGCAATGACTAGAAGAAGATTGCAAAGATGTTAAACATACCAAGAGACACCATAGGAAGCATCATTCGCAAATTCAAGGCAAAGGGCACTGTTGAAACGCTACCTGGTCGTGGCAGAAAGAAGATGCTGACTTCTATTGCTGTGCGCTACCTGAAGCGCAAAGTGGAGAAAAGTCCCTGTGTGACTGCTGAGGAACTGAAAAAAGATTTGTCAGATGCTGGTACTGAAGTTTCAGCTCAGACAATAAGGCGCACACTGGGTAATGAAGGCCTCCATGCCAGAACTCCCAGGCGCACCCCCTTGCCGTCTCCAAAGAATAAGAAGAGTCGACTGCAGTATGCCAAAAGTCATGTGGACAAACCACAAAAGTTTTGGGATAGTGTTCTGTGGACATTAATTAAACAAAATTAGAACTGTTTGGGCCCATGGATCAATGCTATGTTTGGAGGAGGAACAACAAGGCTTATGAAGAAAAGAACACTGTTCCTACTGTGAAGCATGGCGGGGGGTCAATCATGCTTTGGGGCTGTTTTGCTTCTGCAGGTACAGGGAAGCTACAGCATGTGCAAGGTACCATGAATTCTCTTCAGTACCAGGAGATATTGGGTAAAAACGTGATGCAGTCCGTCACAAACCTGAGGCATGGGAGACGTTGGACTTTCAACAGGACAATGATCCCAAGCATACCTCCAATCCACTAGAGCATGGTTGCAGATTAAAGGCTGGAACATTTTGGAGTGGCCATCGCAGTCACCAGACTTAAATCCGATTGAGAACCTCTGGTGGGACTTAAAGAAAGCAGTTGCAGCATGCAAGCCTAAGGATTTGACTGAACTGGAGGCTTTTGTCCATGAAGAATGGGCTAAGATACCCGTAGATTGCTGCAAGACACTTGTGCCAAGCTAGGCTTCACGTTTAAAAGCTGTTATAACTGGAAAAGGATGTTGTACTAAGTACTAAGAATGAATGTCACTTGGGGGTTCAATAAAACTGATAATGATGTGAGCACAGAAAAGACATTTGTGGTTATTTCATTATAAATGTTATATTTGCCTGACTTACAAGTGTCTCTTTGATTTAATTGTAAACAAGATGACTGAAATGATCAAAATCAATGTCAAACTGGCCAAAACACTCAATTTCAGTGGGGGTTGAATAATTTTGAACACAACTGTAGTTACCAGTGACTTACATATACGAAATCTAATAATAAAGTGCTACACATCATCTTAATACTCATTGAACATCTCATGTACATTGTAATACAGTATATACTTATTACCACTGACGATCAAAAGGAGAGAGATGAATAGATCATGGACTTCCACGGAGCAATGTTTCGCTATATGTGAAACTATATTATCAAAAGTTATTTTGTCCCATGAAAGCCAGACTCCTGGGCCTACAACCAGACACCAACTGGGTAAAGGCTCATATACACGTGCGATCGCGGGTCCCGACCCGCGAGCAGTACTACACACACAATTTTAGGGCCTGCAGCACACTGTCTGAGTCACAATTAGATATATGTATTGAGCTTTAGTTGACCAGCAACCGCAATGTTGGCTATACTTGTTTGCTTAGCAGGATTAATGCTAAATTAGCTTTTTGAACTTGTCCCTGGTTTCAATTATATCTTATGTGTTTTTCATCATCAATTTCCTGGCAGCATAAATCATGGATAGGCAATGTTCATGCTTCATCTACTGAAAGGAAACTTTTGCCTGTGGATAAACAAACTATATAGGAGTAAAAAAAATAAGTAATAAAATTTTACATTTTTCAAATCCCTTTAATAAAACAATACACATATATATATATATTTACAACAAACAAATATACCGTAAAAAAATAGATAGAATAAAAAATCCCTATTCCTTTCAATGAAATGAATGTTAAAATGATCCTGTTTGTACAAGACCGTGGTTGCCTTCTTGCTGCTTATCAATGCATTCTTTTAGCTTGTCTTCCGTAAGAGAAAGTCTTTGCTCTAAAATCGCTACAGTCTGCAAGAGAAAAATTCAAACTTACATTTATACAACAGCACAATTGTATGGTTAATGCTGAAACAAATGGTTCTGTTAAAGGGTATCTAAGGACACTGCAACGCAAACGCAATCGCACACGGAATTGCATCTGATTTTGTTGCTTTGCGCATGCGGTTTTTCCATTAAATATTAAAAAACGCATGCGATTGCGATTTAAAATGTGGAACGAAAATTGCAATCGCAACGCCCCCGAAAACGCGAATTTTCGGTACGTTGCAGCATTTTCAAAGATATGGAAAAAAAACGCAAGCACAAAAAAAGCGCAGCAGTGTGGCCTAGCCCTTAGGGTGTCTTAATCGCTGGATACTATAAATTATTCACAACGGTCACTGTACCATAATTTTTTTTAATCTGTCCCAATTTCTTAAGAGATCTAATTTGAAGCAGCTTACATTTCAGCTGTCAATCAAGTGCCTTATTATTATAAACTCTTCGGCTGTGTGCTGTTTTACTGTAGCTGGAAGGGTGACAGCTGGAACGTAAACTAGGAAATACCCTCTCCCTCAGAGATAGTCAGATTATTTAGGGAGGGGATACTGATCCTGAGCAAAACAAGTACTGGATTGAGGGCATGCAGGAACACACACACAGAATCTGTAATTCTGTCTTTCATTTTTCAAAGATGAGGGTACACACAGTCCTGAACATATAGGGAGAACATTCGGCACTGACGTTTCCAGCGGCCATCTCCCTATAATGTATTACAGTGAGATGACCTTGGCAGAGGGAAATTTTCTGAACCTAACGAGCGTTCCAGACACCGAACGTTTGTTGGTTAGAGATTAGTGAATCCACAGTATTCTTATTAAACAATACACTCAACATTAGGTTGACTTGATATTTGATCATCAAATTGAATAAAATATATCGGTCCATCTAGCCATCTTTCCTGCCAACATTCCCCTGCCTTCAATAATTATTGTGCGACTGAAAAATCGGCCCAGGTATTTACTGTAACATTGTAGGAACGTCAGCAGAAAAGTCAACTTTTGTATGGTTTCCAAGAACACTGTACACAATTCCACACATTGAACAATGACAGTCTGACTGTGCACCGTTATATAAGGTCCATACAAAAGACTCCAGAGTCTCAAACATTTATACAGAGACAAAGGGAAAGAGTTGAAAAGGAAAGAAGTTTTAGTTGATGAGGAAGAGGAAGGATTTTTAAATTGTTAGGAACTCCAAACATCATATTGTTGCCTAGAGAGGAGTGTTGTAATATAAGGAATATCGGGGGGGAAGATTGGTTACCCTAGCAAAGATCAACACGATAAATGGCTAGGTCAAATTTGATTAATCTTTGTTTGGAAATAACAGTTCTAAAAAGCTTTGAAGATGATCTTAAAATCCATAAATTCTTCTTCACAAGGAACAGTTTATTTAAAACTCACACCAATTGTCCTTTCTTCAGAACAAGCAGGTCAAACATTGTGTATTATTTCACATGAGCCATCAACACAGGCAACTAGAAAGTGTTGGAGACTATTTTAGTTCCTTAATTTCTTTACATTGTACTGTTTTCTAACTGTATTATTAATCTTACTAAGCTTGTTTCAAGCTAGTGTCACCTGAAGTGTTCTTAGGATATTTGCTGAATGTAAATTTTCTACAGACTTCAGGCTCGTACACACACTCAATTTCCGAGTGAGCAACGACCCCTGATGGCCTAGCGCTACACACGCTGAACGCCCGCTTCGCCCGAGAATTGTCCGTGTGTATGCGTTCGGCCAGGGGTTGTTCGCCGATCCGCCAGGCGTGTGTAGCGCTTGGCCGTCAGGGGTCGCTGCTTGCTCAGAAATTGAGTGTGTGTACAAACCTTAATAGTGGAAACGGATAATCCACAGACAATAATAGGAATCACCCAAGAGTCACCTATGGGCCTATAACAAAGTTTTGACATGGACATATATAATCACAAGCCCCAGTAAGATGTTTCCTGCAGGTCATTTGTAAAACCGTCCAACTGGTGCCACAGCCTGGATTCTGATTGGCTAAACCAAACTGTACATCCTCTTGTGCACAGAAATAACATACACTGGAAAACTAAAAAAAAAAAAAAAAAACAACTTGCCTGTATTCAGGTCCACTAACATAGAGATGAGTTGTTACATTTAAAGGGTATGTCCACCCCCCAAACTAAATTTTTGTATGTTGTGGGAAATTGCTGTAAACCTCAACCTCGCGAGGTTTATAGCACTCAAAGATCTCCCCAAATGTACTTACCAGCCTTCCTTCCTCTGCTGCTGTTTGCTTAGCTTACGTGCCTTTTCTATGCACGGAAGTAAAGCAGGAGGGGTTTTAACCAGAATCTGCTCCTGTGATTGGCTAAGGCCATGCAAGGAAAAGGCACGGATGTTAAGCAGAAGGCAGAGGAGGAAGGAAGGCTGGTAAGTACATTTGGGGAGATCTTTGAGTGCTGTAAACCTCGCGAGGTCGAGGTTTACAGCAATTTGCAACAACATATAAAAATTTAGTTTGGGGGGTGGACATACCCTTTAAAGAGTGATTGCTGCAACCATTTAATGCATTTAACATATTAGGTAACCATGATGTGCACAAACCTTTCAGGCACAAAATAAATCATTTTAACACACTGCTGTTTAATTGAGGAAAGGAACTATGGGAAATCAGTGTCAGATGTAGAAGTTAAGGTGGCCATACACATGCAATCCCACAGCATGTATGCAGACAGATCACATTGGTATCTGTCGGCACACATGCTGTGGGAACAGCACACACGGACCCGACTGGTCCCCATACGCGATATGGGGAATGGTTGGCCATGTGGCCATACACCGCACGATCGTATAGGCTCCCGCCAGGAATTTTCCGTCATTCCCTATCGGAGTGCCGACTACGGTCGTTCGCCAGCACTCCGATTGGTCGGGAAAAGCCCCTACACACGAACGATAATAGATAAATTCCGGCGTTCCGTCCAATCTACCAATTATTGTTCATATGTATGGCCACCTTTACAACTAATTCTGTTGTCTGCTACTACAATCTAAAATATTAACAAGTCTATTCATTATAAAGCTGCGACTGCTCCTTTCACTTTCCCAAACAATGACATTTATGCCAACAGCACTTTGCTTTGCTTTTTTTTCGGTCTTATCTATTTGCATGTGTTTCAGACTTATTTGTGTTAAATATGCCTGTCCCATCTTAAAGGGCATGTCTACTCCCAGAACAAAAATCTGTACTCACCTTCCCCGTCCCCCAAACACTGTGATTGTTATAGTTAACTCCCTGTGGCCCCTCAAGCCCATAATCCTTCCCCTTGGTCCTCACCACAGACAGTACATTCCCTGAGCAGTCTGAACCATTTACCTGTGTAAGAATATCTAATTGTCCAACAATGTGCCCCAAAGTGTTTGCAATATTTTGCAGATTACCGCCCTGTGCTTGCTGTTGCTGCTCTTGCTGATCAGTAGAATTTGATTTATAAGGGAGCGGAGTACATCTTTCTTTCATTGTGTTAGAAGGTTGAATGTCAGCAGACTGTAAATAAACAGATTATGTAATTACTACATACAAAAGATTAATAAAAGGATATATCTAAACCTAAAGACCTAAATAAGCATTTTGTTCCACCAGATCATAATACAGTATTATTACCACATGTTAACAGCACCTTCCTGGCTACAGTGAAAGTAATGCAAATACTACAACACTATAAAAGGAGCAAGTCTATTAACGGTTCATATAAAAACAGTTATGTATATTACATGGGGTCAACTTGTTTAAAATAATCATTTTGTTTTATTTCCAGTGTAGCTTGTAACTCCTATTTCTTAATAAAGGAGCTATAAGCTTTTTAATCTGATAGACATCAGTGCAACATAATAAAGTTTTGTCAACAGCATGACCTGCTTTTGACATTGCTTAAAGGGAAAGTTTTGTGAAAATGTCATTATTTTTAAAATTACTATTTTGTATTATGCATACCTAGTTATTCTACATATTCTCTTTCATTTTGAAAAATCAGTTGATTTCATACCCTTTTCTATTCCCTGCTGTTGACATGTGAGCTGCCATTTCAGGTACTAATGGTCCATCTTGTTCCCAGGATGCACCACTTCCTTGAAATGTTCCTAACAGTAATTTCTACTGATTGGCTGTTGGGTGGGTCAAACATGCTCAGATCTCTACTGAGCAACTGAATCAACCCAGGCGCTGGGTTAAAGGCAAAACCATAATGGTCTCTATTAGGGGTCCTTCAAACAGGAAATCAGTATTTCGTAAGCAAAATCAGACAAAATACTGAATGGGCATGTTAAGGTCATTGGGATGGAAAAATACTGCTCTTAAAAGTATATGTACCGTATTTGCACTGGACTTCCCCTTTAATTAGATATTGATGTGTTTGGGAACAGCTACTGCCATTTGCATTGTATTTCAGTTCATATTTGTATTGGTAATGGACACAAACACACAAAAATATTTCAGAATCTTGTAAATTGTTTGATTTATAATTATTATAAAAATTATAGAATAGTACAGACATGTTTTAAATTTTCTTTAATAACATTTTTTTTTAAAAAAACAGAAATTGTTCCAACTTACCAATAATTTCTGTTTCTTGTCACTTTCCACGGCAGCATTCACCAACTGGGAGGTCCCCACTGGAATTGACAGGAAGCGCACCAAATAAAAACCCTCCCATACTCCGCCCCCTTTGTCTTTGTTTTATAGCTGTAAGGATTAGGGTAGGATTGCTATCACATCCGCCTTCTCTCGTCTGATCTTTTTCATAACTCTCCATATTAATGGGATTGGAGGGAAAATGTATAGAAGGAGTTTCGACCAATCCTGAGACAGAGCATCCCTGTCTAGTGCTTGGGCATCCGCCCATCTTGCGTAAAAGTTTTTGCATTTTGCGTTCTCTGCCGTGGCCATAAGATCCAACTGGGGATGACCCCACTTTTGACATATGTCCTCGAATATATCTAAATGGAGACTCCACTCTCCTGGATCTATTCTTTTCCGACTTAAGAAGTCTGCCACCTTGTTTTGCACCCCTGGCATATGAATTGCCGAGAGACTTTGAAGGTTCTTTTCCGCCCACTTTAAGATTGGAGAGATCTCCTTCTGCAGGGTACGACTCCTTGTACCCCCCTGCCTTCGAATATAAGCTACGGCTGTAGCGTTGTCTGAAATAATTCTCACATGCTTTCCTATGATATTTTCCGTAAATGCATTCATAGCTTCCCAAATGGCTTTTATCTCTAATACATTTGAATTTAACTCTTTTGGATTTTTCCAGAGACCTTGAGCATGCTGCTCTCCGCAATGAGCTCCCCATCCCAAGCTTGATGCGTCTGTTGTTACTGACACTTCTACGGGATCTTCCAGGAGTCTTCCTACTGACAAATTTTGTAACTTTGTCCACCATTTTAAGGATCTTTTTACCTCTTGAGGTATTTTTAGCTTTCTTTGTAGATTCAATTGAGGGTCTTTTACCGATCTTAGGAGGAAACTCTGCAGTGGTCTCATTCTCCATCTTGCCCATCGCACCATAGGAATTGCAGCAGACATATATCCTAGCGTCTTTAGACACTCCTTTACCGAGATGGTAGAAGCCTTTCTTACATCGGTAACATTCTGGATGATAGTGTGACACTTTTGGATAGGCAAGTGGACTTTGTTTTCTTTTGTCTGAAAAAGAGCTCCCAGAAAAATTAACTCTTGGGAAGGCATTAGTTGACTTTTTTCCATATTTATAATCCACCCAAAACTGGTTAGGTATTGAATGACTTCTTTTACATGTTGCAGAGCTGTTTGTTTTGTATCTGCTACTATTAGAATGTCGTTGAGGTAATGATAAACCTGGACTCCTCTTTTTCTTATCTCCGCCACCAGAGCTATGAGGACCTTCGTAAAGACTCTTGGTGACTGGTTGAGCCCAAACGGCAGACAAGTGAACTGGAAGTGCTGACCTAGAGCGTAGACATAGAATAGAGCAACATAAATACCTTGATTTAGTAAAAGAAAGTATGCATACCAAGATAAAAGGTACTTACAGAAATTGCAGTTGTACTAGCTTGGCAGTAACAGGCAGAAACCCAGCAAAGAAGTCTGTAAAGAAAAATCAGACTTGAGACTCTTAGAAGTAAGACCAAACCTGGATTCTGCATACAAACCGCAGAAACACATACCCAGAGGCGTCTGATGTCACTTCCGGTTTTCGCGAAAACCGGAAGTCTCTGTAGCGTTCAACCCTTTATCCCACATGATGGGGAGGGTGCACTGACGTCAAAACCAAAAAAAACGCGTGAAAAACGGCATTCTGGGCCGCGCAATAGGCCGGAAAAGGTAACAAATCCTGCTGCGACGTCACTTCCGGTCCCGAAACCGGAAGTCAAAGTCCGATTTTTTATTTTTTTTTTCAATATAGCAGGAGCAGAACAAAGCAGAGCAGAGCAGAACAGACAGCTGTAACTCTTAAAGCCTGGTCACTAGGCTCTCCCCTAGGCCACCAGAGGTGCAACTAAAAGGGGAGCTGCAACAGGAGAGAGAGGATAGAGAACTCCCATTGGAAGTGCCACAATGGCAGGTAAGCCCACCGCTTGCCACAAGGTGCTTCTTAATCCAGCAGGAAACGCACAAAGACAAAGGGGGCGGAGTATGGGAGGGTTTTTATTTGGTGCGCTTCCTGTCAATTCCAGTGGGGACCTCCCAGTTGGTGAATAGCTGCCGATGGAGTGACAGAGAAATTCAAATGAGGATCCTTATTGGGAAACTGTGGGGACAGCTTCAGCCAGTACAACGGATTCTTTTAATGTATACATGTGAAATAAATGTATATTAATTTTTTTAATGTATAACTTTTTTGCAAGTTCATAAGAGCAGTAATGCCCTTATTAGGTATAACACGTCTAAAAACATGCCAAAGATATAAATATTTCAAGATTTTCTGATAATTTCCTATTCAGCTCTCCTCTTCAAACCTTGCAAAGAAATAAAGAAAGTACTAGATGATTAGGCTGCCAATGATGCAGTTTCCAGCTCCTCAATATGTGCTTTCATCTCCAGAAAGATTAATGGCTGCATACAGGCCTCAATTTAGTTACTGTACACTACCCACACCCATACACTTTGATTTGACACGTGTTAGAATTTTATATTTCATCGATAACCTTTGCTTATTTCGGAACATGATAGCAAATCAAAAATGAAAAAAATTATTACAGATGTAGGACGATACAACATTTCAGACATCTGGTCTTTTTGAAGAGGTTGATGTACATTGGCGAGTTGGGGACTTGATTTGTGGCCTGCACCATTAATATTTGGATCTTGCCGTCTATGGCTGAGAATGTCTGTGTAGCTGGTAGACTCAAAGTTTGTCTTCCAAACCATCACCTGTACAATAAATAATCAACAAACTGTTAATAGGCACAAAGATAAATGACTAATGACAAAGGTATTTACCTAGGACAAATACGAAGTTAAGGTGCAGACAAGTGCAATCACGGGGGCGGACGTGCAATGCACAACCATTTTGGTGACAATCGTGCCGTGTATGGGCACTTTGCCAACCGAAATGGCTGTTTGGACGGGGCTTGATGATCTGCCTGCTGAACGAACTCCAGTTTTGCCCAAGGAAGGGCCCATACACGGCATGATTGTCTTCCAAACCGGCCAGCACTTAGTGTGACGTGGGTCGGCCCCTGTGATTGCACGTGTATATGATAAAAAGGTCAGTGTATTTTTAATTACACAAATGTGTAGGTATCGGAAATGGTCGTTAAAGGACTTCCAAGTTCTCTTGGTGGTGGTCGGCTCCCAGTACTCTAGTATAGGAAGGGATGTGTAGCAGTTCTGGATGATCGCCCTATACTTTATATAGGGAGACAGTTCAGGACTGTGTGTAGCCATATCTTTGACAGGCAGAATCTGCATGTCCTCTGTTTGGTACTGTGTGTACCCAACTTAAGGCCTAGTACACACAGGTCAATTTTGATCCTATCTTCCTGACATTCGATCAATAAACTGCTAGGTATTCTGTCAATGGACCGTGCAGCCTATTGGAGACCAACAATTGTTTGAAATTTACAGACATGTCCGATCAAATTATTGACTGATTTTGTAGAAAAATTACACGAAAATGGTCATCACGGCAAAGATCTTAAAGGGCCAACAAAAATATTAGTTTTGTCTGGGGAGCAAATGAAAGGGAATTAACAAGTATTTATTTTATCCCTTCAAGTATTTTCTCATTTACTTACTTGTTCATCTGATCCACCAGAGGCAAAAAAGTCTCCTTCCCTTGAAAACTTCACACAAGTAACTGATCCCTGCAAAACAAGGAAATGGAAGTAATTAAAGTAATTTAAAAGAAAAGCAGAATTTGATTTTAAATGTAACTAGACAAGGAAGTAAACATTATATCTATATTACCTTTTGATGCACCCGTTAAGCAGATCAGGTGGCAGGGTCCTACTGCGATCATGCAGAGGAAGGTACTGGGTGATATGTTATTAATTAAATAAGAAGGCAGGAATAGTGTTTCCTTCCATACCTTGTACAAATTAAAGGTAATGTCCAGCCTAAAAATAAGTTGCCTTTAAAATGCTTATTACCCCCCCAAACCTCACTTTCGCATGGTTCATATATTTCAAAGATCCCCCAGAACTTACTTACCTGACCCGGGCCCTCGCCTGTTCTATACTCCGCGGCTGGTGCTGACAGCCGCTCCACTTCCTTGTTGCGGAGGTCACACCCAGCGGTCAGCACAGAAGTCCCCTGCTCCTGTTATTGCTCACAACAAGCTCGAAACAGGGGCAGGGGGCGGCACCTAGACGTCGAGGGACCGGGTCAGGTAAGTAAGTTCTGGGGGAACTTTAAAATATATGAAAGTGAGGTTTGGGGGGGTAATAAGCATTTTAAAGGCAACTTATTTTTAGGCTGGACTTGCCCTTTAGAGGGGGATTTGTTTTAGTTTGGGAACTAGACTATATAAAACTAAACTGCTGCTCTGCAATGAGTTTGATGCTTTGTTCGTTTTAAAGAACAGCACAGACTTTATTCATTTTGTCCCTGCAACTATGTATGATCCATATGATATATGGTTATTGCTTCAGCCTGATTACACCCTTGGTTGAAGCAGAAATAACAATGTAACATAGGACAAGGACATTAAAATATACAATCCTAAAACATAACACAATGTTTCATGTACATTATTAAAAAAGAATGTTCTAAATTGTTTAAAAAAAAAGAATGTTCTAGTGTCACATCTAGAGTAAATAACACAGACTGGATAATAGTTATTGGAAATGAGGATGGATTCCATCTATGGCACAGGAGACAATATATTAAAATGCTAAAGGAAAACTAAAATGTAAATGTAGCAATATGGCAGAAGATAAGGCAGTGGCAGTGATCAAGTGCAAACTTTCTTAACTACGTTAATTCAGTTATGAAAAATGCAGATTCAGGGAGCCTTGGCTGCTTGCTAAATCTGGATGAAATCAGCTCTGTTGTCATACTTCTACTTTTCTAGGACAGAGGGTAGAACAGGTTTTTTTTTTGCAAATGTAGCAACTTAGTAAAATGCAGCAATCTGGGGTGAATAGAAGTTTCCTCTCCAGGTGGTAGAGAACTGTCTTTCAGAAGATATGGTTATAGCAGAATCATTGGACAGTTTCATGGGAGAGCTGGGTCCCTTTCTAGAATCCAAGGAAATTCTAATTTAGTGGTATTAATACATAAAGTTCATGGTGATCCAGGAATTCTCCTGATTGCATTTGGTGTGAAGTAGGAATTGTTACCCCGTTTATACCCCCGTTACCCCGTTTTTTTTCTGTTTTTCTTCTTCTGGATCAAATGTTAGGCAGGGAAGTGTAAAAATGGTTAACAAATACCTTTATTTAACCTTAGATAAGATGTTACTATTGATGGAAATGTGCCTGCACATGCTTTTCTTTAAAAGGTATGCCCACGGGGGGCGGAGTCTGACCGGAGATGTAGACAGACACAAAGGAAAGCAGCTCCCGGGTGCCACCACCAACCAAAGCCATAAAAAAGGACTATACCCACCTCAAACCCGCCACATACAAAGCCTTTATACCCAAGACCCCGAGGATGGGTCCGAAAAATAAAGGAAACCCGCCGAAAGGAGAACTAACCGACTTCTTCCCCAAATCGGACCTGCCACGAGGCCCACAAGATGGCGCCGACGCAGACCCCAAGGGCAGAAACAGATCCCCCTGCACCAAACAGGACCTGGAGGAACTCTACAGTAACCTACAAAAAACCATTAAGGCCTCACAACAACAGATCATAGATGAGGTAAAGCAAGAAATAACCAACCTGAGCGACCAGGTCACCACCTTAGAGAACGCAATGGACCACCAATCCCAGCATGCTCAGCAAACAGACCAGGAGATCCGTGAGATCCGACAAGATATCTTCCTCCTCCAGGACCAACAAGAGGAAACAGAGAACAGAGCGAGACGGGGAAACATCAGGATCAGAGGCATCGACGAGAAGGTAACGGACATAGAGGCCTTCCTAAATCGACTGTACTCCCACCTACTGCCAAACGAACCCCCCACAAGCTTCCTTATGGACAGAGCCCACAGAACATTACGACCCAAACCGAGAGAGGGTGACCCCCCAAGAGACATTATCTGTAAACCACACTACTTCAAAGTAAAGGAAAAAATTATGCAGGCGGCCAGAAACCTTGACAAGATAAAGTTCGAGGACCACCATATCTCACTATACCAAGACCTATCCCCAACAACCCTAGCTCGACGCAGGGAGTTCAAACCGCTGATAGACACTCTCTTAAAGCAAAACATCAGGTACAGATGGGGATTTCCATTTAAAATTACAGTGATGATCAATGGACGCCCATTCTCTATATCTCACCCAGATGAAGGGGAAGATCTCTTAAAGCGTCTAGACATAACGTACCATAAAACATCAAGCCCTACCAAACCAGCAAAGATATGGCAGGCCCTTCCAAGACCCCAAAACGCAGAAAACAACCAAAGAGAGCAGAGACCAGACCCCGACCACCACCAGACCCAGAGCAACCTGAACAGATAAAAGTCGGATCAACTCCCCGCCAATACAAAAGAAAATACTAAAAACGTACCGCACCAAGAGTTCAACACTATCTGAGTAAACCCAGGAAAACAGAATCAAAAGATTTGACATAATTAACACCCCCAAAATGAAAAACAGACTTTTGACAAGGAAAAACCCCAGGGAGAGGGGGAGAAAGAGGGGAAGGGTAGGGAAGAAGGGGAAAGAGAGGACAGAAAAGAAAAAAAAAAAAAGAAAAGGGAAAACCCAAACTTTGGAACTGTTCCACCTCAACGAAAACTCTCATACCCCACAACATGATGAGACTCTGATAAACAAAAAACTCCTAAAATAAGCACCTAAATGCTTTATGAAGGTTATACATAGTTACATAAGTTTTAAGTTGAAATGTTTACGAATGTTTGAAAATATATGTACAAAGAAGGACCAAAGTACTACTTGCACTTCCCAACTGACCCCCTCCAATACCTCCCCTCGTGGAATAAACTTAGCAACTGATGTCTGCCGAAATACCTCAAGGAAAACTCAACCCCACTAACAACAGCTACCACCCCAACAGAGGCCAAAATCTAGGGCGGAAACCAAATGAAAACAATATGGTATATAAATAACGGTAATTAAATAAGACTCCAAAGTAAAGGGACCCACAGACAACCCCCACAGACACAAAGAGGAGGGGAGAGGGAAGGGGAAAAGGGGAAAGAGGGAGAAAGGGAAGAAAAAGGAAGGGGAAGGGAAAGGGAAGGAGGAAAGGAAAGAGGGAGGAACGGGAGGGAGGGAAAGAAGGAAGGGAAAAAGAAAAGAAAAGAAAGAAAGGGGGAAAGGGGGAAAAAGTAAGCCACTACAAGTGGAAAAACTAAACATGAGTTTAGTAACAACTCCACTACGCCTTAAGCAACCCCAGAACACCAAACCCGAGGTGACAACACTAAATAATCAGATAACCTTATATATATGTCCGCAAACCCCAAGTAAAAAAGCTTGGAAAAGAGGGGTGACACCGGGAGCAGCACAATGAAAAATTTCAATTTTTGTTGTGTCTCTATATATTCTTTAGGAAATAGACACACCCCCAATAAAGCAGGTACAAATACTGCTACTGTTATAACTATTTAGTAAGGTACTCCAGCCTTACCCCGGAGAACTGATAAAACTCAGTCTCCTGTTTAAAGTTATCACCAATTGTTTAAACTACTATTATTTTGTATTTCTTTTTTTTTTTTTTTTTTCCCTACTATTATCTTATCCTGCAATCTAGGTGTACACATAGTATAACAAACCCCTAAAGAAGCAGATTGTTACGGTCGCCTCTCGGATCCGGGCCACACGTAAGGTAACAGCTCCACCAGACCGATATCCACCCTTCTTAATACAGTATAAAGCCTTCTCTGGACGCTCTCCAAAAACAGGTAACCACAAAAGGCAACACCTCTGCAGATTATATCGCACAATGTAAGGGGATTCAACACCCCGCAGAAACGTAAAATGGCATTACAATACTATAAAAAAACTAAACCTGACATCTTAATGTTCCAAGAAACCCACTTTAAAAAGGGACGAGAACCCAAATATTGGAACAACTCTTACAAAACCCACTACTACTCCTCCTCTGCATCAGGCAGAACAGGAGTAGCAATACTACTCCACAGGGATTTACCATGGGTGGAAGAGTCCCACTATAGTGACCCCAAGGGACACTATATAATATTGAACGGATCCATACAAAACTTCAAACTAACGATAATTACAGTTCATGCTCCAAACAACAACCAAAAAATATTCTACCAAGAACTACTAAACAAAATTATAGTCTCCTCAGCAGGTCCCATAATTATGCTAGGAGATTTCAATGTAACGCTAAACATAAAATTGGATCAAAAACATCCACACAATCAATAGGCTTTTCCTCATGCAAACAATTATCAAAACTACTTCAAATATGCAACTTATTAGACGCATGGAGAATAACACACCCACAACAGCGCGAATACACATTCTTCTCACCGGTCCACAACTCATTTTCCAGAATAGATTATACTTTCATCTCCCCCCTCCTCCTGCCACAACTCTAGAACCCGTATATATCAGAGATATCATGGTCCGATCATGCCTTTATTTCAATACAATTCACAGACATAGTAAAAGCCAGACCCTCACCACACTGGAGACTGAACGAAACAATCCTCGCAAACGATAATAACATTACTGAACTCTCACAAACAATCGAGAACTATTTCTCAGAAAACATATCACCAGATATATCCATACCCATACTCTGGGCAGCCCACAAGGCAGTGCTACGAGGGAAAATAATCCAATTAGCAGCAAGAGAGAAAAGACAACGCAACCACAAAATAAACTCGCTTACAAAATCAATAAAGACACTACAACAAAAAACAAGTAAATCCGCTTCAGTAGAACAACTTAAAACTCTGGAATCTTTAAAAAGCGAACTAGCTAATTTACTAAACACAAAAGCCGAAATGGCACTACGATTAAACAACCAATATTTTTACATCAAAGCCAACAAACCAGACACCTTTTTAGCACACAAACTAAACAACAAATTAACACAAAACAGATACCTCCCCCTAAGAGACACAACAGGCCAACTACACTATGACCCAAAATACATCTCTAACAAGTTTGCAGACTTTTACCAGAAACTATATAGCGGTCACACGGTAGATAAAACTAACACAACAGACACACACATCAATAACTTTCTCAAGGATATCCACTTGCCAACACTTTCAAACGAACAACAACATGCCCTACAAAAACCAATAACACACCTAGAAATCAAAGAAGTAATCTCCACCCTACAAGCACGTAAATCCCCAGGCCCAGATGGCTTTACAAACCTGTACTATAGAAAATTCAATAAACAACTCATACCCCATATAACTAATCTAATTAATGAGCTAGCCACAGGGAAAAGCAAACTCCCAACAGAAATGCTGGAAGCCCATATTGTGGTCATCCCCAAACCAGACAAAGACACAACCCAACCAGCAAACTACAGACCAATATCCCTCATAAATACAGACCTCAAAATAATAGCAAAAGTATTAGCTAACCGACTTAAACAAATCATGCCCAATATAATCCACTACGACCAGAGAGGTTTTATTAAAGACCGACAAACAGCTGACAATATAAGAAAAACAATCACAATCCTACAACACGCCAAGAAACAACACACCCCAATGCTAGCTTTATCCTTAGATATAGAAAAAGCCTTTGATAGAATCGACTGGAGATACATGGAAAACATATTAAGAAAATTTCAATTTCCTAACAGCTATTTATCCATCCTTATGAACCTATACAATTGCCCCCAAGCGAAAGTAAGAAATATGGGATACCCCTCGAAGCCGATATTAATCAAAAACGGTACGAGACAGGGATGTCCCCTATCCCCACTCCTGTTTGCCATATGCATGGAGCCACTTGCAGCCAAAATTAGAAAAGCCCAAAATATTGAAGGAATCCAAACAGACACGATACACTCAAAAATGTTGATGTTTGCTGATGATACCCTAATATACCTATCAAACCCAGAACAATCATTACCAGCCCTCTATTCAATTATAACAGAATTCGGAAAAATATCAGGATTTCAAGTAAACCACTCAAAATCAATAGCTTACCCCATTAATCTACTCGAGGACCAGAAACTAGAACTCCAAAAATATTTCCACTTCAAGTGGACCAAGACAACACTCAAATACTTAGGGGTACACCTATCCCATGATACTACTACTCTCTATAACTCCAACTACCCACCAATGTTCACAAAATTAAACAAATTATTAACACAATGGAACCCATATAACTTATCGCTAATAGGAAGAATCAACGCAGTCAAGATGACCCTGCTCCCAAAGCTGCTATATTTATTTAGAACAATTCCAATAAAGCTCAAAAAACAGGACCTGAAACCCCTACAATCAAAAATCACCAAATTTATCTGGCAAAATAAAAGACCACGAATCCGCCTAGAATATATGACCCAACAAAAAGACAAAGGAGGGCTTGGCCTCCCGAACCTATACAACTACTATAAGGCAGCCAGAATAGCACAGACAACACAATGGATAGCAGGTCAAGGTAAGACAGGATGGGTAGACATCGAACAAACATTTTTGACCCCATATCACTCTTCAACGATACTCTGGATCCAAAAGAAAGACAGAAACTTCACACTACAACCACCACCGCAAATAATCCAGACGACACTGAAACTATGGGACGAATATAATCAACTACACAACCTAACCCAACCCCACTCTAAAGCAACCCCCCTATTCTACACCCCTTATATATCCACCCAATTCTCAAATATCCCGACACAATTCTGGACATCACTAGGGATAAATAGGATTCAAGACCTATGCAATACAGACGGCTCTCTAATCACATGGCAAGACGCCAAAAATAAATGGAAACTATTAGATATACACTGGTTTACATACACTCGTCTGTATAAATACGCAGAATCAAACATACGCCTTAATCGAAACAAACCACTTTCAAAATACGAAACACTGATAATGAATACAGACTCCCTACAAGGCCTTATATCAAAAATATACAAAATGATTTCACAGGAAGACAAACCCATTAAAAATAAGCAAGCGATCAGATGGGAGGAAAGACTACAGAGGGAATTAGACGAGACCCAATGGCAGCAAATATATGTAAACTCCCACAAATGCACCGCAAATATAATAATTAAAGAAAAGTCCTATAAAATACTATACGACTGGTACACAACACCGCTATTCCTACATAAAATTAAAACCACATTTCCACCCATGTGTTTTAGAAACTGTGGAGCGATAGCAGATCAAGCACACTGCTGGTGGACCTGCACTAAAATTCAAGCCTTTTGGAAAATATGAGAGAATGTAATTGCAGAGGTGATTGCCCAACCACTCCAATTATCTCCATTTACGGCACTATTCAACCTACACCCCCAGGGATTCAATCCCCATATTTCAAAACTGATAATAAATATCTGTGCAGCGGCTAGATGCCTAATAGCCCACACGTGGAAATCCCACCCACCGTCAAGAGAAGATCTAATTAAAAAAATATGGTGGATCTATACAAACGAACATCTGGCAGCCACTCTCAGAAATGCTTTAAAAAACTGGACCAAGACCTGGTCTATATGGGAGCTCAGAATGACCCCCACAAATTAATAACTAAGAAATAAAGGAGAGGAGGCTAGGAGACTGGAGGGGGCCCGGATCGGGGAGAAAGGCCGGAGAAGGGTGAACACTCAATCATTAAAAAAGTATTTTATGTATAGAGTCTAAGATCTATGAAATAAAGAAACCGGAATAACCCAAAGATAAGTTACGAAAATAATCAAGAATTATTATTTTACCTATTAGTTAACGTATACATTACCGAACCAATCCAACAGGCAAAATAAAGGCAAAGATAAAGCCCTAGATAACTACCACAGTATCAGACACCATGTGGATTATGTCAAATTACCCAAAATGCAGGAATCTAAATATTATGTGTTTTTATTTATTTCCTTTATTACTATGTTCGATTCTCTTTACATTAGGTAAACTAAAATTTCCCATTTTTCTTTCTTTTATATACCATCTGTTAAAAAAGTAGAAATGGAAATGATATCCTAAAATATTATGAAAAAGTATTGTATTAAGAGATGTTTCAATTTTTAAATAAAAATCTATTGAACAAAAAAAAAAAAGGTATGCCCACCCCCAAACTAAAATTTGCCCCACTGTGTAGCATTAAAAGACCCTAACCTCTCTTCTGCTCCTTACGGTTGTCCTGCAGGGCCTGATGAAAGTCCAAAATAATAAAGAGTAGGAGCCTGTGTGTAATCTGTACCTGACTCTTCCTGCTCCTCCTTCTGGAAGGATACAGGAGGATTCTAGCATGTGCAGTGGAGCTCTCCCCCCTCTGGATCCCTCGGCATCAGTCTTTTTTTTTTTCTTCTTAAATCTTCATACAAGGCTAGGCGACCCCCAACCCTAAACACTATCTTTAAAATGTAATTACCCGACCTCATATAGTGAATAATATTTGGTTGTGCTGAGTGCAAATTACAAGCATTACAAGCAGGGGAGTTCTAGACTGTGTCTATTGTAGATAAAATCCAATTTACTGATTGGTTACTGAGGGTTACAAGAAAGTACCAAACTAAATCTGAATGGTCAAGTTTGTGATCTCTTCAAACTGGTTTAAAAACTCGTACATGGTAGAGAAGGCGGCTAAGGGGAACCACAATGACAGTGTTTTGTGATTAATTGCTACTATACTAGAAGAAACGGGGGGGGGGGGGGGGAGGAGAGTAGGGGGACCATAACACCCTCTACATATAAAGGTAAGTCCTAAACCTTTCAGCTATTTTTTTTTTTTGGGAGGGGGGCAGTGATTTACAATTATTTGATGGGTGGACTTGAGCTTTAATTAGAAAGAAATATAAAGAAAAATGTATTTTTTCCAACAAATGAAAATATTTTTTTTGTAATGAGGATGTTAGAAATTAAGAGCTGTCAATTGTTAACTGAACACAAACAGTTGTTTATTTAACATTTACCTGATGACCATGAAGAGTATACAGTAATCTTCCTTCCAGTAAATCAAGAATTTTAAGTGTTGAATCATTTGAGGAGGTGACCAGGTAATTTCCAGATGGATGAAAGGAAAGAGAATTCACAACCCCACTGTGTACTGCAATAAGAGAATATTTGACTTGACACAGCACCTCAATGCAATCAAATAACTTTAGTGGTTTTTCATCATATCAAGTATACAATAGTCTCCAGTATACAATCAAACCCATAGTATGCAACGTTGTGTACTATATGACTCCATCAGGCAAGGGTTGAAAAAACAATGACAGTGATACTATATAAGTCAATCATATATATCCAAACAAAAAGGAAGTGACATCATTATTAACAAGTAGTTAACAAGGGATTGGTCTCCAAAGTAAGTGAGTCCCAAGACAAGAACACCCCCTGTGTACGATTGGAGGCATTACAGAGTCAATTTTATGTGAAAACATACAAATCATAGTCTTTATTGAGGCCAGTAAGGGACAGCGATTTAAGTCTGTGGATCCAGATCCCTGTCTCCCCCACGTCTCAATGGTTTTACACTATTAATTACCATGAACCTCAGATCAGATTCTCTATAGCCTTGTTCTATAAAGTGCCGTGACACCGGAAAAGTCTTGTTCCCCTTGCATATAGTTGATCTATGTTGGGAGATCCGATTTTTGATCGGCTAAGTAGTCTCCCCAATGTAGATCAGCAAGCAAGGACACACAATCATATAAATAACAAAAGAAGAATTACAGGTATTATAATCCTTAATCCTAATTTGATGTCCTGTTTGTACATTTATACATAGATCCCCATTTATAACATGTTTACATTGTACACAAGAAAGGTAGGGAAACATTCCCATCCTTTTTTTACCAGTCAAAGTACCCCTATCAACAAGAGAATTGTATAAAGCATGTCCCCTCCTGTAAGACAGGAGGGGAGGTGACCTAAATTCCTTACAGGGGAACTGTGGTCTACAAACAAGTTAAGTTTAAATGAAAGGCCAGTTTGATACCTTTAAAACGAGCCAACCACCACCTCTCTACGTGCTCCACAGCCCAAGATATACAGAAATGACTGACCATAAAGTTAATGGGTGGGAGGCTGACTTGTGACATTCCTGGGGCTTCTCCTGCACAGTACCGCCGGAGAGCAAAGCCTCAGACTCCCTCAGTGTGTGAGGGAGACAGGAAGTCCCTCCTCCTCTCTGCTGTGTGAAGTCCTGAGAGATAGAAGGTAAGGGAATCTACAGCTCTTCTCTTTCACTGTGTGAAAACAGCCTTTTCAGGCAGAGATCTCACTCTACCAAGTGGGTGGGGCCACATGGGGCTGTAAGATAATGGGCCATGGGGGGCCTGCAACTGGAGGGACCATGGGGTCCATGAGTGGGAGGGACCAGGGGGGCTGCAAAGGGGAAGAGGAGAAACAGGACAGATTGACTGAGTTTCAGAGCAGGAAGTGTAGGGGACCTGGTGATGCTGCTGCCATATCACACACACAAAAATGTAAATATCTTCAAAACTATGCAAAATAAACAATGGAAATAAATTGCAAAAATTTTCAGGGGAGCAATTCCTACCTAGTCATTTTTGGACCACAGTTCCCCTTTAATGTCTGGGTATGATCGTTGTATGATGTTCCAATGCTTTTTTTAAAGTTCTGACCAGATGACTAATATTCGAAAATTGTGTGTTACAAAGGGTATTTCTCTAAATAATTGGGATCCTGAAACGGGTGTGATCCTGCAACAAGTGAGTGCTGTACAAACCATTGTTTGTATGTATGTATATTACCCCATGTCCCCATTTTTAAAATTCCTCTATCTTTTCTAAATTTAGACCCATATAATGATACAAATTGTAATCACTGTTTAGTTCCCCGGGGTAAAGGTTTTTAAGCTGATGAACCCACCACACTTCCGTTCTTTTAAAGATTAGATCACGATCACCACCCGTTTGGACTGGGGACCATTTCCAGTACTCTAAACCTTAGCTCATTTTCTGTATGACCTGCCTCCATAGAATGCGTTGGGACAGGCAGTTTAAGTTCTTTTTTACGAATACTTGAGCGATGATGGGAAATGCGTGACTTTTCCCCAACTACATAGAGTTGTCTACATGGACACCACAATGCACACACAACGTATGTAGTGTCACAAGGAACAACTCTCTAATATTGTATTCTTTGCCCATTCTGGGAAGTTTGAATGTAGGGACTTTGTCCACAAATGTAAATGTTGTGGTGTCCATGTGGACAACTCTATGTAGAGGAGACCACCAAAATGGTTGCATTTCTGGTAAAAAATAAAAAAAAAATTGAATGCAAGAATCCTGTGTGCGGTGTGGAAAAAATGTTTTAGTGCTTCAATAGAATTTTTTAATGTGGCGCATTGAGTGTTTGTTCACAGCAAACAGACAAACCCCCTTCCCTTTTATAGTACCCAGGTTGAGGATCTAAAATGCTAGATACATACTTGCCCCATGGCTTTAGCTTAAGATTGGCAATCTTGATTGGTGAAGTTACAGCTTCCTGGTACATTCCGGTCAGCTGATGGGTGCCCTCCCATAGGCTGCATACCACAGGTGGAAGTGGATGGAGAGCACAACTTTATCTATCAAGTTTGCCTGGTCTCACATAGTCCTGATTTATAGCCAATAGCAGACAAGATTCCATTGAATGCTGTCTGTCATTGGTTTCAGATCTGGGTACACACTTTATCGTTGTTTTCCCTATTCTTTGCAAAGGGAGATCATGCAGGTGGCTAGCATCCGCTATCTTCTCCCTATGCTAAAGAGAGGGCAGTAGAAATGTTTGGAATTGTTAAGTTTTTTGGCCACATATGATAAAAGGCCAACCCCGCCAGTCTTATTTCAGGGACTGTGTATTCCCAGATTAAGGTAAATTCTGGGTTGATGATCTAGAGTTGTAGATCCTTAGCCAATCTACTTTAAAAGGGAAAGGGGTTGGGGGCTTTAGTTCCACTTTAGCCACATTTCTCATGGTGAATGTGCATGAAAATCAATAAAATAGATAAGAGATGAATACAGATAGAATAGGATTTGAAAAGATTTCAGCTATTTATATAATTGTTTTGCACATGATACTTTCTTATCTTATATTACTTAATTTTCTCATGTTGCTCTATAATCAAACATTTTTATCTGGATCTCTTATCTGTTTCCGTCCCTCGCACATGAATTGTGTTTGTGTGTCATAGAACGCGCACAACTGTAAAGGAGAATAAAATGATAAATATAATTTAGCCAACCCTGACCAGCCTTTATTGGGATGATCAGTGAGAAACCCCATTTGTATTTGGTTACAAAAGTGAGATACTGAACTTGGCATATTAACTGATAATTGCTACACACACAGCTAGAATATATTCAGGCCCCTTTATTTTTAACTTTTAACTGCTTACGAGGACTAAAGGGCATTAAAAAAGAAAAACTTTCCAGCTTCTAATTACACATCGCCTAGTATCCCACACTGATTGGCACCTCTCTGTGCCTTGTATTTTCTTTTATCAACGCAATGTGTTCCAGTCCCATGGCAACTTTATCAGTCTATCACACGACTGCACTTACTGGTGGCTCAATGACATCACTTACCATGCACAAGTCTATTTTAAATAGCAAAGACTGGCATATGGCAAGTGGTGGAATTCAACCACCAGTGAGCGCAGTGACATAATATACTTGTACACACACAAAGTAATTCTATATATAGGACAATATACAGATACAAAAGCACTCCCCTTTAAAGGAATAGTTCACTAGAAAAGTGAACTATCCCTTTAATGTATGATTGAAGCCTGGGAGGTTAAGGAGCTATGCTTTCCTTCCTGGCTCCTGAAATATTGATTGAAGAACGGGGACGAATGTAAGTATATTTACCATTTGCACAAACCACTGCAGTAGCACTGACAAGTCCACTTCCTGGTTCTAACCAACTGTAGCGTGCATGCGCGCTATAGTTAATCTGAACCAGGAACCGGTCAGGAATTTTCAGTGCTGCTGTGGTGGATCACGCAAAAGGTAAATATACTCACCTTCTAGCTCCTGAGATATTGATTGAAGAAAGGGGGGTAAGGCATAGCTCCTTCAATCAATACATTAAAGGAATAGTTACATTTTCCAGTGAACTATTCCTTTAAGAGTTAATGTATTAACACATTTTCTGGGACTTTCCAAAGATAGGGGTATTTTTATTTAGATCACATAAAGCTAAATTTACACACAGGTAAACACCATTCAACTTATTATACTAAGTAAGTCAATTGGTTAGTATTTAAAGGTTACTCCGTAGAATCAGGTGAATATTAATTCCAATATTTTACAATGTAGAAGGTGAAAATGTCCACACGAGATTGTATTTAACTAATTTGACCTTTTAAAATTTGAAAGGAGAACTGTGGTTTCCATACAAAAGTACTTTATTAAAAATAGCCCACTCCTACCTTTAAAATGATTATGCGTCTATCTGCAATTTATACAAATTTACAGCAGTAAATTTTACAGCTAGCACTGTGACATCACCAGCACCATTGCTCTGCCCCCATGCCTTAGGCATGAGCACTTGTATCCTACCCCCAAACATCTAAGGGGACGATGCAATAAATACTTTTTCCCTGTCCGAGATTTTGTATATCGCGGGATCTCTGACAGGTAAGTGCGCTGGATAACTCCACCTATTGAATGGCGTAAAAAACTTTACAAAGGCAGTTTTGCATCGCCTGCTCCTCGCTATTTCCAAAGATTCTTGGAAATGGCGCAGGTAACTCAGTCTCATTGTAAAACCCACCCTAACCCGATAATACATCAGATAGCATGGGTTTTACACTGACTTGGGCATTTTACACCCAATATTGCATCGCCCCATACATTTTTAAAGAAGTTCTGAATTGAGAAAGCCAGTCGGATGACTAGCGAAACGTCTTCAAGAACTAAACTTCAAGTCCAGTTGATCTAATTGAATACAACAGACACAACATTTTATATAACAAACAAAGAATGAAGTAAAAAAAAATCAAATAACTCAACATATATATGAGAAGAGGGGGCGTTACATTACCGCAACGTTTAGATAACCATCAGGGACAAATACTTTGCGACTGACATTATGCTGTAGTGTCAATCAAAAACCAGTATACATGTGAAATGTCACAGAAACCCTGGAAGGTAAGATCGGCAGCTGCACCAAGGTTTCAATATTCATTGGTTCAGTGTAAGGCCAGCATGAGTCTAAATTACATGGGGAAGGTATTGTTAGCATAAATGTAAAATCTTGCATAATATCTGTATTTTATGGGCATGTTTCTAAATACAAATAGTGCAGTGTTCACCTTTAGGTATTGTTTCAGGATTTCACAACAGTCATAAAATACGCATCAGTATTTCATGACCTGGTTATGGACAGGAGTGGTATTGGTAAATACAAATACCGCACCTTTATAAATATGCCACTTTAGTATAAATATCTTCTACTAGGTTTATGGATCAATTACATTTTTTGTTGATTTTATAGAGCAGATGGCACACTACTTAATTCTGTGTGGTGGTGGTGTCCTTTTTGTTACTTGGTCAAGTTGATTGATTTGACTTTAAAGCTGGGTACACACATTAAAGTTTTATAGCAGATAAGCTGTGTACCATTGGTTATAAAAATGGTTACACACATTGTCGATACCATCTCGCTATAAATTATACAGAGAGGTTGTTCAGGTGGCCAGTAGATGCTATTGACTCCCTATACCAAATTATAGGGACGATATATGGTGGTAGTGTATCAGACATGGGATTGGCAGTTTTTTTTTTCTCTACTACATACGGTAGTAGGCCAAATGGAATTCTTTTAACAATCCACATACACTTGGCAGTAGCTGATCAACCTGACCTGTACTATGGGGAGGGCAGGAATTGTGAGATCTACTGAATTACAGGATAATGGAACCATATTCCTCTACAGTTATTTATACAGTGCACAAAGCAAATAAGTCAAAATTACGACTACTGTTTATCAGGCTAGCCTCCTAAACTGCACTAAGTCAATACACATCAGTCTACTTTCTACCTACATTACCTACAGGCATAGCATTGATAGTTATTCTGCAAGACCAAAGGACATTCACATAGTAAAGCTTTATTGTAGGTGCCAGGTGTTATAAAAGGTTTTAGAGCCCAATGTGCTGTAAATTTCAAAACAATGTTAAAGTTTTAAGTATTTCTATTTATAGAATTTAACCTACCTTGTTGCCTGTTTATATGGAAATGCAAATCCCTGGGCTTCTTAGAAGGAAGTTAGAAATACAAAATGGCAACGCGGCAGTTTAAAGGCTGGAATTAAATAGCATTTACCACAGAAATGGATCATAAGGAATAACATACTCTATAATGTGTAATGGTTATTAGAGAAGTTCCATATAAAAGCACAGGCCAGAGACCTTTTGTAAAGGTCATTGGACTCCAAGACGACTGCTCACATGTTAATATTACACAGTAAAGGGCTTATAATCTAAAGTACACAAGTTAATGTTTGATTGTTTTCCTGTGTGGCCACCTATGTTTAATACCAGCGCCCTCTGGTGTTTGATTTCTTATACTTGGCAATGGCACTGGTTCCATTACTGCAGCATTTTGAATTAAATGTTTCATTTGTTAGTTTTGTTTTTTTCTGGGGGTGTTTTTATAGCAGGGGAAATGAGGTCGGTGATAAACAGTAGCCGAGTGACAATTAAAAGGACATAAACATTACCAGCAAAATAAATCCCATTTCTAGCAGGTGTAGTTTAATTACGTGACAATCATGTCTGACAACAATACTAATACTAGTGGGGTTTACCTTGGTAATGTTGGACCAATTTGTTCATACGGACATCCCACACTTTCACAGTGTTGTCTGTTGCAGCTGCAGCTATGCAGGTACCACTTGGATGAAAATCAACAAAGTTCACAAACCTACAAACACAAAGGGAACATTTAGGTACAATTTACCAAGGTAATAATGTCAGTCAGGGCACTTACAATAAGGCAAATCATAGATGGAGACTTTAGAATTCATATAGATTAACCAAATACTAAAAAGCTGTAAGCACAGCCAATAGAGCCTAAATATTCATAATTACTGCCAATACTGATCATTCTCAACTACAGTAGATTAGCCTTTTATTGATAGTGTATGATTGTGTATGGCCTACAAACTACCACCATCAGATGCAAATTTCTATAGGTCCCCAAACTTAAGTGTATTGGGGAGTACCAATGGAATCTGTATAGTCCGATAGGAAGCTGGTACAGAATGAGTATTCTAGTGAGTGCGACCAGCAATACACGATGTGTATGAATGACAGTTTGCCTGACAATCGTGCTGTATACAGCCGGCCCTCGTTGACAGATTCGTCCAGTGGATAAATTGTGGACTCATCTGTTGCAAGTGTCTTTGTCCATTTAAATTAAAGCATAACTATACTCAAAAATTAGTCCTGGACTGTTCCTTAAGTAAAAATAGTGCTGAAGCCAGGAGAGAAGGAAGAGGAAGGACTGGCAGAATCAGTTTTCTTTGGGCTGGTGCTCCTCACAGAAACAATATTGGGAGGTAGGAATTACCAGTCCTATATACCTGTGCCAAATACTTTTCATTTTAGCTTCTTAAAAAAAACTTTATAAAAAGAATTAAAGGTATGCAGCCCTCCACATTTTCCTGATTCCGAGCATCTGTATGCCTTCAATTAGCCTTGCTGTGAAGGGGGCGTAACAATTCTGTCTGCCTCTACCCATCAGTCAAAGCTAGCATGTGAGAAATCACTCCCCCTCCCACCCTGTCAGCTTAATTATGTAGGCTGTATCCAAGCAACAGGACACCAAGTTTGTTTGACTGGTAGAGGAGGAGGAGAGAGGTCATAACTTACATTCCCACCAGCCAATGACAAGTGTATGTATGTATGTATGTATGTATGTATCTATCTATCTATCTATCTATAGTTGAGTGTTGTGTAACTTCTGCCCTGGGCCGGCTAGGAGGCGGGCTTTTAGAACTAATCTTTGCTGTGTGATATCTAAGGGAGGGCAGCACGATTGTAAATGTAAATAAAATGGTTGTAACCATGTTAGTCCAGCAACATATACTAAAAAGAGGAGTACAGTAGGACCATGCGATACATTTTTATTATGGACTTACTGTTAATTTTTACAGAAAAGCTTTTGAGAGATACACTCCTCAGTATTGCTTGACCTGAGGAAGAGAGAAGTGTATCTCTCAAAAGCTTGTCTGTAAAAATGAACTGTTAAGTCCATAATAAAAAGGTATCACCTGATCCTACAATACTCATCTTTTTTTGTAAATGTGAGCAAGCGATTTCAGGCCCCAGGTACTTTTCGCTTTTAAAAAAGTTAAAGGGTAGTTTTAGTTTAAATTCAAAATCTATAATTCCCATGGAGACAGGAAGACTACGGTAGTTTTGTTTAACAAGGGTTATCTTTTAGGTTTAGTGACCCTTTCATTTTTACAGTGTAGTTGTCCTTTCACACACAAAGGGTTTTTGAAACTGCAGCAAATAATTTATTTAATGCAGCAAATAATATAACACCTCACTTTAGTATAGGGGAACAAATCTGTACTACATTGTTTGTATCATTCACATAGAGATTCACTTACCCGCCATGTTCACAAAATGAATGTATACATTCTCGGCTGGTTTTGTCCCATAATTTTATAGTTTTATCATCACTGGCGGACACTATAAGTCTTCCATCAGGTGAAAACCTATTCAGAAAGAAAACCTTTTATTAGCTTAGTAAGTAACTACTGTATATGCTTGAGTATAAGCAGAGACATTTTACCTGAAAGTCTCCCCTCGGCTTATACTCTGGTCTGGGCTGATCTGGATGCTTGAAGGAGCAGCTAGACAAAAACACATAGCCCTGGGAAAACAAAGCTGTACCCGGTAACACACAGAATCCTCATGATTTCGGTGGGTTAGGCAATTGTTGTCCTGCTCACTCATAGATCAGCCCAGACTGCAAGGGAAATAGGAAAAAAACGGGAGAGGTAATTTTTAATATTCAGGCTGCACAGAAAGGTATGCAGGGCACATCTGTGTATGGAGCTTTGTATGGGGATATGCATGGGACTTTCTATGGGGCTGTCTATGGGAGAAAGTCAACCCTCAGCTTTTACTTGAGTCAATCAGTTTTACTCGTTTTTCAGGTAAAAATAATTACCTTGACTTATACGTGAATATATACGGTACTAAGGGTTAAAGGGTATGTCCACCGTGATTTTACTTTTATGTTTCCAGTTTAACTGAAGGACAGGAGGTAAATGCGCTATGTCCTACCTCCTGTCCTTCAGTAAAACTTACAGGAGAGCAGGAGAAACTTACCACGTATCGCTCCAGTGCCGGCTTCACTAACAGTCTCCGCGGCGTCCTCGCTCCTATGCACTGTGTGCGCACACAATGCAAAGGACTGTGGATCCGTCGGGGAATGTCAATGTAGTCGGAGGCTGTCAGCAGCGCTGGAGCGATACGCGGTAAGTTTCTCCTGTAAGTTTTACTGAAGGACAGGAGGTAAGACATATCGCATTTACCTCCTGTCCTTCAGTTAAACTGGAAAAAAGAGAGTTGCAATCACGGTGGACATACCCTTTAACAAAAATATAAACCAAATGTTCTATATTGATATAAATATATTGATTTTATTCAAAAAATGTCTTCAAAAAGATAACTATACCCTTCAGTGCAACCACCCATCCCCTTAAAAGTCTTCAGCGTGAAAACCTATTCTGCTAGGTCATTATCCTTGGGTTTACACATAATCAGCTGTTTTAATTACCTTCATTTTCCCTTGCCGGCCCACTCCAACTCTTACCCCTCACTTTGCAAGACCAAAGGAAAATGCACTCTGCAAGAAGCAAGTGTTCCCATTGGCCAGATTACAGAGAGGAGAATGGTTATTGCTGGACCTGGTCGTTGAGAGAAAATGACAGTAAGTATTATAGCGATTGTGTGTAAACCTGGGGTTTAAACCCTAGTGGTTTAAATCTTTACAAAGCTGACAGACAGAAGGCTAACCTTTTATGCCGAAAAATGAAATTAAATCGTTTTCAGCCATTGGCTGCGATGTCTTGTTACATCAATGACTGACAGCTGCTAACTGGAAGAACGAAGGAGAGGTAAGAAAACATCAGGTAGTATTTCAGGTTAGACTTCTAACTGCGTTCTAACTATTGCAGTTTTGGGTTTGGGGGGTGATTTTCCTACAATTTTTGGGGAGTGAACTTGCCCTTTAAGGTAGCCATAACACTGTGAATAGGTAAATCCTATTTGTTACAATGTCATTTTATTATTTTCTGCCGACTGTATGGCATGAAAAGGCCCAATGCCACAGCCAACAAACTACCTCTGTTGGTCACATTACCGGCGAATCAAGAGGTATAATTTTCATCTCAGGTTATTGACTCTCTATAATTAGTTTATTCTCTTTAATAATTCATCAGCAGCAGAAAAGGTGGTCAGTATAGCAGCTGTTATTAAGACATTATTCAAACCATAACCAATTATTTGATCCATAATAAGACTACAAGATCTTTTACACAGCAACCACCAGAAGGATAAAATTTGAGAAAACAATCAAATATTGAAAACAATAAGGATCATACGTACTTGGCACATCGCACCCAGTTTATATGTTGGTTTAGAGAGAAGAGAAATTTTTGCCTGTGGACAGTCCACACTTTGATTGTTTTGTCATCGGATGCAGTGACTAGAGACTGTCCATCTCCAGAAAAGCTAACACTTCGTACAGTACCAGTGTGGGCTTTAAACACTGTAGATTCCCCTTTGCTAGAAGACAGTAACATAATGTTAGTATTAGGAAATGTATGGTTTGAGGAAATAAATCTGCCTGAATAAAAAAAAGGGAAATGGCACAGCTGGAACGATACCCACAATAAAGACATGAATGTCAGGAGCGTTCTAATGCTTTTCACATGCCAACAACATAGGACAGATATTACGGTTATTGACAGTTACTAACACAAGGAAGTTGGTAAAAACTAACTGCAAACTCTGACACAATGGCAATGCGTAAAAAAAAAAGTTGGAAAGAGGAAGTGTTGGTAAAAGGAGAAGTTAAGTTAACAATAACTATTGTTCATGGCGATTCCCCACCTTACAGGGACTTTAAACAATGTATTTACACAATAAAACATTTTTTATTGTCCCCAAAATCCATTCTGTGGACATAGAAGGCTGGTAATGTTCTCTTCGGTCAACTCTCTAAAGCTCCCAGCCATGAAGAAGCACAAGGAGGATTGTTTTATAACCAAGTAGAAATAATTGTAAGTATTTGAATAATTTATGAGAGAAAGAGATAAAAAAAAAACAAAAAAACATAAAATAATTTTTTTTGTAGGGGTTCCTCAAAATATATACGTTATTTCAAGAGTTTCCACCTGGATAACTTGATAAGGAAACACAACCCTAGTTAATGGCAGTACCTGCCAGGACAGTTTATTTGCTTAGATTTTCATTTAAAATAGCCATTGATACCAGCAGGAAGAAGACCAGAGAGGCTGTTTACTAGTATTAAACAAGAACTAAAGTCTAAAAGAGCTTGAATGTTTTATTGTTCCTTATATTCATATAGGCGTAAGTATTTCCTCATGTCAGTGAGAGACACTGGTGTTTGATGGTAATTGTATAATCTATTTATAATTCACCTTTAATTGTAGAAAGTACCAATCCTACCTCTACGCCCCAGGAACTATTCATTTCAACTGTTGTTGAAAAAACTTTAAACTCCCCAGAGTTCTCCTTTAAATATATGGATTTTTACTTACACACTAGGAACCCATAACCGAACAGTTTTATCTCTGGATGCGGATGCAATTAGATGGCCAGAAGGAGAAAACTCTACTGATAACACTGCATCTTTATGGCCCACAAATCGATAAGCTCTCATTTGAGGTTTCATGTTCCATATCATCAAGCAAGAGTCCAATGAGCCACTTGCTGTTAAAAGTTAAAAAAAAAATTAGAAAGAAAATGCAAAACTTGCATATACCGTGTATACTCGAGTATAAGCCAAGGTACTTATTTTTACCTGAAAAACGAGTAAAACTGATTAACTCGAGTATAGGCCGAAGGTAGAAATTATTACCACTACTGCAAACCTGTAATTAGTCAATATCATTTAGTGTTTTAGTTCCCAGCATTCCAATCACAAACCCCATGTTCTGCCTTCTGATTCGGTAATATTTTGAGGCTTTAGTTGTATTTTAAATGGACACTTTTATACCATAATAAACAGCAGAATTCCCACACAGTGTTGGTGCCAATATAATAATACCATAGCCAAATCCAAAATATTTGATTGGTTGGGGCAAAATTAGCACCATTTATAACGATAAGATCCACCAAGTTGTTTGTTTCTCCCGCACACCTGCAAGGTAATGTAGCTGCTGGGTGCCACTCAGAAGACCATAGCCCAACGGTCTGTAAGATCCAGAGAATATATAATTCAGAGCGCACACCAGTCTTAAACCACCAAACTGTGTTTATTAACACATAATAAGAACTATTATTTAATAACCCTATTTGTGTCTCCAGTTTGAAAATTGTGGGAGGAGATATAGAGGAAAAAAACAGAAATTTGGCCCTTACAAGCCAAATTGATTAATTATAGATTTTGGGGTGAACTCGTACTTACACAAAACAATGGGAGCAGAAAAGAAAATCTATAAAATGCTCCAAACTTAGTGCAGCACAAGTGTTTGTCCTTGTTTGTATACCAGGGCACTGAGTCAGAAACCTTTTACCATCCAGCGGCAGGAATCTGCAGGCTAACATTAACGGAGCAGTAGGGTTTGGGTGCCTTAGGCTGGGTACACACCATCCAATGTTTCAGACTGACCCACTGTTTAGCGGTTGGTTCAAAAGAAAATTGGATGGTGTATTTGCAGATAGCCGTGTCTGATCTTGGTCGCCAGTTTGTCTAAATAAATCCTCCTCCCACCTTCTGTATCTGTTTGTCCTCCTTCTTCTGTCTGCTGGTGATGTGTCCCCAAATCCTGGTCCATGTAATATTTCAGTCTTATCTTCTCTCACCCCCCGTCGTGGTTCAATTCCCTCCAATCTTCTATCTATTCCTCTGATCCCTTCATCTTGTCTGTCCTTCTCCTGTGTTCTGCTTAATGTTAGGTTGCTAGTTAACAAATCTACAGTCATTCATGATCTCTTCTGCTTTAATAATTTTCACCTTCCTGCCCTTACTGAAAACTGGCTTTCCCAACATTAAATCTATCCTAACATTCTACCTATCTGGTGACCAGCACAGTATATGATTGTTTTATTTGCACTGCACAAGTCTCACTACTGCTCTTCTACCCTTTTCTTCATATCTGTACGTTACCCTCTTAACTACATTGTAAGCTCTATGGGGCAAGGACCTCTTTACTCTTGTGGCAAGGCTCTAGTTACTACATATTTATTATAGTTATAATTATATTTATATACTGAACTATTTATGTATTTCCCCCACTTGTACAACTTTTATTCCTCATCATTTTAAAAAGTAAATTATATAGAGGTAAATGAATAACATTAACAACAAAATAATAATGTAGTAAGTAAGGACTATTAGGGTAACACTGAATCAACAACATCCTAGCAGGTAAAACTGTATTAAATAAATATTACCTAGTTGCTTCATATTGGGGTTGAAATCTATGCTAGTTACTGTATCCCTGTGGCCTTTAAAGTGTCTTTCTAAAGAAGGATCCTCCTAGAAACAAAACAATAATGATATGTATTACAGTAACATAAAATAATTATTTATTTAGTATTTGTACAAAGGATACAAAGGATAGCAATGTAGGTTTTTACCAGTAAAATATTAATTTAGGGTTTTAATTATGTCAAACGTTGATGTCACAATACACCAACCAACATTATAACAGCTCAGGATATTACAATGCAGGTCACATGTAGAAAGGTGTCAAAGGATGGAACATTGGTTATGTCCAGAGAATAATGTACATTTATACGTAATTGTGATTAAAGAGTTAGTTCACTCAGTCTCTCAAGTGTAAGTAAACTATAGCGCACATGCGCAAATGTGTGCTATAGTTTACTTAGAACTGGAAGCAGTCGTTACCTGTAAGAGGTTCCAGCAACGCTGCGGGAAAATTTTCTCGTGGTACATTAAGTGAAGAACGGAGGTAAGGCATAGCTCTTTAACTAACTGATCTTCAATCAATGCATTAAAGGAATAGTTCACTTTTGCAGTGAATTATTCCTTAAATGGCATCTATACTGAAAAATAGGTTATTTTAAATTTACCATAACTGGAAACTTTAATTCTTCCCAACCACCACTGTATCATTTTTTTGTTGATCAATTCCCTATTTCTTTAGATATCCAATCTAAAACTTCTTATATTTCAGCTGTCAATCAAGTTCCTTGCTCTCAAAAACTATTCTTCTGTGAGCAGTTTTACTATAGCTGGAATGGTGACAGAGTTTTGACAGTTGGAATGCTGTGTGATGTGTGCAGGCTTGACAGTTGGTTTGTGGGGAAAAAGTCAGGTCGGATGGAAGTGGTTAAAAGAGGGAGGGGGATACTGCTCCTTAACAAAATGTGTGCTGGATTGGAGGCATGCAGCAACACACGCAAATCAGAGTAAGTGCTACTTATATGTATTCAATTATAGATTAAGATGAGGCAAAGTAATTTTTCCAGTATACAAACACAAAGATTAATAGTTTAACCCAATAATTTTTTATGGGCAAAAAGCTCAGACATGTAAGTAATAATCGCCCCCTATCATATCATACGGTCTTTAATAGGCCACAAAACCTGCCAAATTGATATAATGGTCATGTAATAATGGTCTGTTTTAAATTTGGAATTCATCAAATGTAATTGTTCCAATTCTATTTTAAACGTATCCCCTACATAACACTAGTTACATAGCGAGTGATAAATTGGCATAAATACAATATTATAACGTTCTTGCGGGGGTTGTCCAGGTGGTTTTTAATAAACCCACACCAAATGCAGCCACGGAATCACTCAGAACTGCCCCGAAAATTTCCCACACCCACAGAAGTCTCCCTGTACTTAAGCATAGGGAGTCATAGTCGGCTTAAGGAATTGTGCAGTCCAGAATGTTCTCCCTATGCTTTACCTAGGGAGAACTCTCCTGTCATCTTTTAAAGATCGTTAGGGCTAGACCACACTAGCGCATTTTTTGCGCTCGCGATTGCACCCGTGGTTTTCGCTAACATGGAAACCACAGGAACACGAATATTCTTGCGATTTCTGATGCGCATGCGATTGCGCATCTGTTTCCGTTTTACGTTCAAGCATTCTTTCATGCAATCGCATGCATTTCCTCTTTGAAAATAGCAAAAACGCATGCGCAAACGCGAAACAACACGCACGAACACACAGAAATCATGCAAGCAACCGATAACTATATTGCGTGTGTGATTTGGTACGGTGTAGTGTGGCCTAAGCCTAAATGTGTGTACACACCTTAACCCTTTGTAAATGGATTAGGTTGGCTATACCATGGGAATTTTGCATTGTGTCTCTCTGTCAATAGCCCCAATTGTCTTTTGTCAAAGGGATGTCTTCAAATATAGAGCTAATGTGAAGGCAGATGATTTTAATAAGGCATTATAGTCGATGTTCCTTCTAAGCTGTGCGCTCGAGATTGCACAAAGAACTCGCCAGGCCTGTGCACATAGGTTAAAGTGATACACAAAAATCTGCTGAAACATATGCACTGTGATGCTGTGCACACAGTTGAAATAAAGTTAAGCTAGGTACAAACAAGATGTGACCACTATGCCCCACAGTCTTTGTGACCGCATATTCCTGTCTATACCTAGCTATTGATTATAGCTACCCTTGTGTTTGCATATTGTATATTTTCCTGAATATCAGTTAAATGTCCCTACAGTGCTTCCTTTCCAGCCACAATTGTTTTTACTGGAGAGGATGGAATTCATACACAGCATGAGAAATAAAGGGCATGTCCACCCCTTTTAAATTTTTTTTATATGTTGTAGGGCTAGTTCCCCCAGCCCCAACCGCTATATTATATTTGTAAGAAAGTACCCCATTCATTACTTACCTTCCCTCTCTCCTCTGTCTCAATGCCCAGCCTTCTGCTTGCACAGAACTGCAAGCAGGGGGCCGGACCGGCAGCCGCGTCTGTGATTGGCTGAGAGGCAGCCAATCACAGACGCGGCTGCCAGCAGTTCAGAACGCCGGATGAGAGAGGGAAGGTAAGTAAAGATCGGGGGACTTTCTTATAAATATTTTATTGCGGTTGGGGCTGGGTGAACTATCCCTAATATGTGGGAAAGGGGTTTTACACTAGGGGGAGGAAGAGGAAAAAGGGTGGGAGATGGAGGGGGCGGGGGGGTAGTAAAGGGCTGCTCTGAGCAAGCCAAAATCTTCTGAGAGGACGGCTCAGAGGCGGAAACAATTTCACTGGTGGCCAGGCTCCTGGTGGTCAGTTTTTTTTAAATTTGGGGGGACATTACAGGAGAACCATTTGTTGCTCGGATGTAAGGTAAGGATTTTTATACAGTACAGAGTGGGGCCAGTAGTGAGTTAAATTTTTGTTTTGGGGGTGGACATGCCCTTTAAATAAAGAAACAGTTATTTTTACTCTGTATCATATAGTGCTAAGACTACCAGATCATCTCTTGATTTAGAGGTCACTCTTAAATAAAGTTACATGGGCTAAAGTGAATGCATTTAAACTGCATTAGTTGTTTATACAAATAATTACATTTCTTACATTATCGCATACATGCAATTTAGTTAACAGATTAATAAAAAAAGCAATGTGTTATGGTTCAAGGCAGTTTAAACTGTTATCACAAGTCCATTTACGTAAGCAATAAAACAAAAAACTCTGACTATTACAACTGTTATTGGTGAAAGGTCATTCTAACACTTTATAATTCTGTGAAATGTTATATTTCTTTAAATGAAAGCTTCCTTTTTGCTAAATAGGCTCTGAAAAGTTTTTACCAAAAAGAAATCAAACTAGCAGGAATCCGTTTTTCTGAAACTAGAGTATATCATACCAAACGAATAGTTTCAGACCTATGGTCATTCCCTGTGTTATAAACATATTATTAAAGCTGGCCATACACATGTGACTTTTGTTGCAAATTAAAGACACTATATAGGTATTGATCAGCGTGTAACTATTACACACCGACATCATTATTGGATCCTTTAATATTTTGTTGGTTCTTCAGTTCTTGTTATTTTCAATTCATACACAAAGGCATGCTGGGTGTTGTAGTTTCTAAACATCTGTAATGCAAAGGTTCACTAGGGTTTGCAGATCAATGAAAAAAAAACAATTAATGAGCACAGGTTGTCTATAATTCAGGAAATTCCTAAAATAGGGATTGACTTTAGTCACGCACCAGATACAAGTCTTGTGGCTGCTAAGACATTCATTTACATCCAAACTTTTTGAACTTTAGACACAGTTACCATATATACTTGAGTATAAACCGAGATTTTCAGGCCAAAAAAATAGCCTGAAAATTGAGCCTCAGTTTATACTAGAGTCAAACACTTACCTGCTCCGGCGGCCGCACGATCCGCATCCTCTGCTGGCTGACGTGAGGAAGTGAGGCCGGCCCCGAATAGTGACGTCAGCCAGCAGAGGAATGTGGAGCATGTGGCCTGCCGGAACAGAGAAGAGGATCCAGAGCAGCCTGCAGGGGAACCAGAGCAGGTAGGAGAAGGCAACAGTGGGGACTCTCAGAAAGGGGGGCATACAGTGATTCCTGCAGTGGCAAATACTTGTTACTGCAGATGTTTGGAGACTACAACCCCAGCAACTAAAGCATGCTGGGAGTTGTAGTTTCCAAACATCTGGAGTGTCAAGGAGTCTTTAGTTGCCTTTTAAATGGACAGAAGAATTCCCATACAGTAATAGCCAAATACAGTATGGCTATTACTGTATGGGACTTCTGCTGTCCGTTTAAAGGGCAACTACAGCCTAATAATAATACAGAATCAGAAGGAGGATGGTATCTATTGTTGCCTTCTGATTCTGTATTATTTTGAGGCTTTAAATGGACAGCAGAATTTCCATACAGCAGTCCCATACAGTAATAACCATACTGGATTTGGCTATTACTGTATGGGACTACTGTATTGGAATTCTGCTGTCCATTTAAAGGGCAACTAAAGCCTCAAAACAATACAGAATCAGAAGGCAATTGTGGTGCTATTTTCAACCCTTGGTTTATACTCAAGTCAATCACTTTGACTCCTATTTAAAGGTAAAAGTAGGTACCTTGGTTTATACTCTGTTTGGTTTATACTCTAGTATATACGGTATACCAAATGGCTAGACCCCACTACACCCAACAATGCAATTTGTTTTTCATATTGCATCAAATTTACATATAGCACGGATGCCGTGATTACATGTAAATTGCAGTGTCTATGCCACACTATTGTGCTGCGATGGGATCTGTTGTCATGATGCATGCGATTGCAATTCTTGGTGTCCATCAAATGCGCTTTCAAAATGGAAGCGCATAATTGCAATTTTTGGAGCAGTATAAAGGGGCCTACACCTTAAGGTCCGTACACATATACGCCGAACATTGCCCGAGCACAAGACACAGCCGTAAGTCGTGCATGTGTATATATGTTCGGTCGGCCGTCATTCGTTGATACGACCAAATGCATACACTCATGCGATTATCGGCCACAAAGGCGTTCCCCGTGGTTGGGAGTTGTGTGTCAGTCTGTGCATCAGACGTGTGTACAAGGCTTTAGGGTTGGCTCCTCTTCCCTTTAAAACCAACATATATGAAATGCTTTTGCAGTCTGCACCATGCTTCTAAAGGCAGGTGCATGCGTGCATTTTTTTCGGCATGGCAGTGTAAAATTTGCCACGGTCCATAGGAGCCCCACAGTCACCCACGATTTACCAACATTTCCGATCGCCCTTTTTGTAGGACAACATCAGTTGGCGGGGCCTGTAAATACTCCTCTAATATTTTGGACCAAATCGAAATCCGAAAATGCCGGCCGTCCTGAAATATCTGCTTGTGTGTACCTACTACTACTACTACCTACCTCGTACACAGGTCCGACGCACAACCCCCGAGTGCATGCACACATGCCATGAACAGCCTTTTCTGAACGATAACCACACGTTTCGTCGGTGTTGTTCATTGATCTGCCCACGGTGGATCAACTAACGACGCCCAATCCAACGCATACACACGCGTGACTATCGGACGTTCTTTGTGCCTATGTCTTGCGTTCGGGGGTCGTGCATCGGACGTGTGTACGGACCTTAAACTTTAGGGGGAGCCAATTATAAGGCAGTGGTAGCTGGAGCTGCCATGCAGCTCCAACTCATGGCGCTGCCATGCAGCTCCAACTCATGGCGCTGCCATGCAGCTCCAACTCATGGCGCTGCCATGCAGCTCCAACTCATGGCGCTGCCATGCAGCTCCAACTCATAGAGCTGCCATACTGCTCCAACTCATAGAGCTGCCATACAGATAAATGACCTGCCATATTCATAGAACAGATGCCACACAGCCCCTCTACAGAACCAGAACAATCATTAGTTAACAGTGATCTCATGTGGAAACTTACCATCTGGGCGGCCATGGTTGCAGCGACCGTACAGACTATCAGTTCAGTAGTTAATGGAGAGGCAGGTGTCCGTATGTTAACCTTTCCTGCAAGGAACTCTCCTACTACATTACCGGTAACAAGGCGCGGTAGGGGTTAAAAGTTTAAATGCGCTTTCCTTGCCGCCACCCGTTACCATGGGTCACAGCGTTGGGCGTGGCACCAACATAGGAAGGAGTTTGGAGACGTTGGGAAAGGGGCGGAGCAGGGTATGTGTTTTTTTAAGCATGTGTTTTAATCGTGATCGCCATTGGGTGGCGCTCAAGCGCTTTCGAGTCTACAATAGAAAATGGAATACGAGAGAAAAGGGGTGGGTCCTCCTTCAGTTCTGGACCATAACAACGAATTACCCTGCATTGTCCATATAGAATGGGGCAGGGTTGAACCGACTGTCGATTACCGTAGATTACTGTAGATTGGAGGTAATAGGATTAATAGATTAGGGACCCATGGTGACCAGTTATCAGGAATCAGTGCAGCCTGCATCTGCATTCAGGTCATGGTTTGCAATAACAATTGAAATGCCCAATGTATTTTCCTTAAATTTCAGGGAGGGTTTTATGCAAAATGGGGCCCTAAGGCGCCCATAAACTAGGCCCTTCCCTGTGATGTTCCTGTAGCCCCATCACTGCGATTTACCTGGGTACACACCATCTAATAATTCAGCCCGACTGGCATTTCAGTGTTTCAGTCCTGCCGCGACTTACAGTCATTCCTCGTGGTTGATCAGGAGGAAGGATCTGACCATGTTACCCAGCTTAAGAGCTATAACGTTAAACACAGCATTATCCAACCAGGAAACTACAGCTGGCTATACACGGGAAGACATTCTACCGATCGACGGCAAAAATCACAAATCCAATCAGAAGAACAGCTCGAAGTTCTTTCTGCAGAAGATGGGATTGGCTAAAAACTTTCTGCCTGGCCTGATCTATGTTTTTCCAATTAACTGCTCAATATTGTCGAGTGGTCGATTGGGGAAAACAAGTTTAAGTAGGATAGATATATATATAGACACAGGATAGATAGAGAGATACATAGATTGATTGTCTCTCAGCTGGACTACTGTAAAACCCTCCTGTGCGATCTACCAAGCTATTGACTGGCACCTCTTCAATCAATCCTTAACTCTGCTGCCAGGCTCATCCACCTCTCTTCCCGCCTAACACACGCTGCCTCAGTGTCAATCTCCACTGGCTTCCCATTACCCAAATGATCCAATTTAAGATGCTAACCTTATCCTACAAGGCTCTCTCCAATACAGCCCCCCCGTACATCTCTGATCTGTTATACAAATACTACCCAAGGCATAACCTCTGCTCTGGTAATGATCCTCTCATCTACTCTGATCACCTCTTCCCACACCCGTATACAACACTTTTCTCGTGCTGTCCCTCTGCTCTGGAACTCCCTTCCTTGCTTTATACGTCACTCGCCATTACTTCATATCTTCAAACACAACCTCAAAAATCAACTCTTCAGGCAAGGTTACAATCTGGGCCTTGACACTTCTACCCCTTACTGACCCATCGCAGACCCGCTAGTTAAAATCCACTGACAACTTAGTTACAGCTACTGATCTGCTTCACCTTATGTTTCATCCCCATCTCCTCTAGACTGTAAGCTCTCGGGTAGGGCCCTCCTTCCCATTGTACCCCAGTAATGCTGTAACCTACCACACTGAATGCTGCTGGACCAGCACTTAAATTATTTGCACTTTGTATTACTTGCACTACCCTTTTATGTAACATGTATGTTTTCCTTATGTATATTAATGCAACTGTAAAGCACCACGAAGATGTTGGTGCTATATAAATCCTCAATAATAATAGATAGATAGATATTCAGTAGGATAGAGATAGACAGACACAGGATAGAAATATATTTGGATAGAGGTAGATAGATATGATAGACACAGAATTGATAGTAAGATAGAGGTAGATAGATATGATAGACACAGAATAATTAATAAGATAGAGGTAGAAATATATGATAGAGATAGATATGATAGACACAGAATAAATAATAAGATAGAGGTAGATATATATGATAGATATAGATATGATAGACACAGAATAGATAGTAAGATATATATAGATATATATGATAGAGATAGATATTATAGACACAGAATAGATAGTAAGATAGAGGTAGATATATATGATACAGATATGATAGACACAGAATAGATAGTAAGATAGAGGTAGATATATAAAAATTAACGGGTTATTAGTATTACATGGAACATATACTCCAAAAAATAACAGTTACATAAAACTATAATTCTAGATGAGGTTGTCTAGCTGAGGTTGCCAGCTGTGGCCTGTTCCTGAGAAATGCCCCTGCTCTATAATTCAATGGCTTTTTTCCTGACAGTCCAAATGGAGCGCTAATGTGAGACACACAATTCACGGAAAGAAGCGGTTACTCTACTTTCAGACAAAGAGCCAGGTTACTGCTGAAAGTCTGAGTGGTTTCCAGATGCGACCTGCCTATATATAAGGTCGCCCCTAGTGTGAAAACTATTGGAACAGCTTCATTTTGTGTGAAAGAAGCCTAAGAGTAAGATCAGAGCCCACATTTAAAATTTCAGGATGGTTTCTCATGAATGAGCTCCGATTGTTTTGGAGTATACGGTTGAGAGCCACACTATGAAAAAATGTGGTAAAAGCGTTACTGCCGTTTGCGGATACGATCTGCACAATAGTCCACAATCCGAAGCACACGACGATTCGCAAGAATGGTGAATCGCGTGCCCTTGAAAACAGATGGCAGGGCATGCAGCGGGCCAACCACATTTACATGCACATTACATTGTTTGCCAGTGTGGCCTAGCCTAAACTTTGCACCAACTTACACAAGGAGATATATACGGTCATGACGTGTTCTGTAAATGTTTACTGTGTCATCATGACAATGTTTATCCATTCCACAATATTTATATAACATAGTGAGGAGAAAAGACAACACTGAACGTCAGTACTGGTTGGTACTAGAGGAATCAGAGATGGCGAAGAAAGTATCCTGTAAATGTTATACACCAATCAATTATTTCAAGTTAGAAAAAGTTTCAAATCAGTGGAAGATAGAAAGCTGCCAGTTGGTCAATGGTGACTGTGGGTCAAAACACAACCTACCATACTGGCTGTTGTTCTCTCACATGTGGCACAATTAGCCTCATAGGAAGAGAGAAAAAATAACTTTACACCAACGTGTGTTCAAAAAAGTGTTCACGTACCAGTCATGCACAATGCATGATGATTTTACCACTCCAAAACCTTATCCCATTATGGTCTGTGTCTTGACTCAGCCAATGGAATGATCAGCTGCTCAGTAAAGGTGGCATACATATGAACGATAATAGGTAAATCCCAGCGGGGGAACAACGGGACACCTATAATCGTTAATGTGTGGGGGTGTCCCAACCGATCGGAGTGCTGATGAACCGTAGTCGGCACTCGCGATCGATCCAGAATGTCAGAAATTATCATTGGTCAGTTACTTGAATAGTAGAGGGAGCAGATAAGATGTGTGGTGTGTATGGCGCACTGCCGACCTATCCCCATACCGCGTATGGGGATCGGTCGGGATGTGTGTGCTTTCCCACAGCATGTTTGCGACAAACCAATGTGATCTGTCGGCACACATGCTGTGGGGGATCGCCATGTATATGGCCACCTTAAGTTCGACCCACAAAAAAAAAACGAAAAAATCACCGTTAGTCACATTCCAAGGAACTGAGCATCCTGTGAAAGGGAAGCGACTGATGCAAGACTTGAAATGTCAGCCTCACTACTGGCCATGACAGAACATAGGAAAGGAAATCAAATCATTTTTCAAAAATTAAGATAATATGTAGAATTGTTTCGGTATATTTAATATAATTACTTTTTAAAAAAATAATGAAATTTCCATTTAAAGAGCCGTGTTTTTTGAGATTCTCTACTATTCATAACAAGGAGTGGTAGGATACATATCATTTCCTTAGTGGCTATTCATTCTTACTTGGGGACATATTGTCCTTAAGAAGGTGGAGACAGCGCAGGCTCTGGGAGTATCCAGAGCACTGAGATTCCTTTGCAGGTTCACATCTCTCTCCTCGCATTCCTTGTGGCTGATGCAAAAATGGAAATGAAGAGAAATAAAAGGAACGGTATATTATGTAAAAAAAAATAAAAACCTATTATAGCAGTTGTAAAAATCAAAGATATACAAGCAGATATTAAATAATAATAATATAATATTGTATTGGTTCTTTCAGCAACCGTGGTCATGAAGTTAAAACCTACCAAACTACTCAATTTAGCTTCCCAATACCACACCCATAGTAAAACCAGAGAGAAACTATTAATACACATATCGGAATGTACAGATTCTTCCTTGTGGTTATAGTCTCCAGTATTCCATTTGCATTTACAACTAAGCAAGAATTATACCTCCTACCATAATTAAAAACACATGCAATTTCCTCTATAGGTTTTCTAGATTTCAGCCCATTGATAACGTTTAAATCGTATATAGTGAATTGCCAGTGGCCAGATTATATACGAACCGCATGGCATGTCCTTTATCTTATCCATTCCATATAAATCTGCAGACAGACAATTTATTAAATCTATTAGTTATCAATATAAAATGTGTAGGGTGTGCCGTTTTAATTGCTATTCTGTCAGCTGTATGACATCATATCTTATCTTACCTTTCCTAAATGTCTGTATTTCTGCACAACCTCTTGTATTTCAGGGTGGCCTTGCGGATTACACTGCTGTTTTCTGGCTCATCTGTGCTGTCAGAAATGGGCACATGGATGCCTTCTGACCACTACTGAATTGCATGATTGGTGGTGTTGGGATCCGGTCAGACCCTTTTGAGCCAGGGTCTTAGCAAATGGATCTAATGGATCATGGATTTAAAAGTGAATAATGTAGCCCCCATTGTAAAATATGGTTCCATGAACATACCTTAACCCATTTAAATATATAACTCACAGGATTATTGTTGCATAATTAAACAAAAGGAAGACAATAGGGTTATTCAACAAATGTTCTTATCGTTTAAATGGTACTCATTTTTTTTTATATTTGAACTATTGTACTTGTATTGTGTTATCAATATGTCTATGATTTGTAGTTGCCTAAACACCTGACTATGTAAGTACAGTAGAAACCCCTATATTACCCAGGCTATGCATCTTTTTACATTAAGTGGAATGAGGTATTGATAATGTTTTACACAGCCACTCTGACCTGGCCAGTATACTCAGTCCAGTGAGTATTTTAGATATTTCTCTATGATGCATCTACTGAACGATATAAAATATAGTGCTGTGTACCTAATAACTGTAGCACATATAAATAGAGGCCCTGCTTACAGACACACATTATAGGGGTGGATATTTGTGGCTAGATGTGTAACCTCCCAGGCATAACCGATGTACTAGATATACACATGTGTTTGTTTATTCCTTCTAAATATTTTAAAAAGATCAAGCAATATTTATATAATATCCTGTATATTACATTTATATAAATGTCCAATACTAGACCAAGTGTCATGAATTTAAAATCAAACCCATAAAATATACAGAAAACTTTGACAGATTATTAGTACTATACTATATACTATACTGTATTGGTACTATACTATACTATATACTATACTGTACTATACTATACTACTATACTTTAAAGGATAAGCAAACTCAAAAAACAAATGAAGTTTAAATGGAAGACTGTTTACCTAACTAACCTTGTCCTTTTTTTTTTTTTTTTTTTAGGATACAGCTTCCATTAAAACTTCATATGTTTTTTGAGTTTACTTATCTTTAAAGTATAGTAGTATAGTATAGTACAGTATATTATATAGTATAGTCTAGTATATACTACACACTACTATTCTAGATACGGTACTATACTGTACTACACCACACTACACTATTCTTTATATGTTATACTATAATATACTACATTTGTGAGTATCGGTATTAAAAGATCCTATTACAGTCACACCTTCTGGGTGTCACAGTCAACAGGAGTTTTACCTTTACTCTAGTTCACCCTGGACAATACTAGACCAAGTGTCATCATTAAAATCAAAACCAGAAAATAAGAAGAAACCTTTCTGTAATATATATATATAATACTATGTTACTATATATAGACTATAGTACTAAACTATACTATATATATAAATACTATTATACTGTACTATGCTATATAATATACTATACTGTACTATACTTAATAAATACTATACTGTAACTGTACTATACTATATACTATACTGTACTATACTATATTATATACCAGGGATAGGCAACCAGTACCGTAGATCTCCAGATATTGGAAACTACTCACAACATTGCCTAACTCCAGAATCCTCACGACGGAAGCTGCAAAATATACAGAAACCTTGACTACACTATACACTATACCATATATACTATACTATTCACTATCTATGTACATACATACCAATATACACTATACAGTACTACACTATACTATTCTAGATACTATACTATACTACACTATACTATACTACACCACACTATACTACACTATACTAACTACACTACACATACCACACTATACTACACCACACACACACTATACTATTAGATACTATACAATACTGCACTATATTATACTACACCACACAACTATACTACACTATTCTATTATATAATAATATACTACACTTGTGAGTATTAAAAATATTCTATTACAGTCACACACTTCTGGGGTCACAGGGAGTTTTACCTTCAGTCTAGTTTGCAGCTTTTGCAATTACAACTGGGAAAACTCTGTTCACCCTGGACACAAGTTTTCATAATATATAAACTTATAGTTAGCAATGAATGTCCATCTCTATGTTGACAATACACAATAAACACTAATTGTCACAAGAACCATTTATATAAAACAGCTTTAAGTAAAGATTTAAAAGGCAGCTGTGGTATCTAAACAAGTTAGGGTTAAATAAAAGCCTTCAATGGTATTTTTAAATGAACCCTGAAGGTAAAACATTACAGGAAAGTGTAGCAATATAACTTCCTGAACACTTCTTTTCACCAGCATGTAGTCCTGTGACCAGCCTCTGTGTGATGGTAAATGTTGTAGTCCCCATCACTTAATATACAAAGGATCAATTAGCAGTTTAAACTAAAGCTCTGTTCATGTAGTTTGCAAGGTCGGGGAAATATTTTAAAGCAGAGGGGAAGTTTGAATACAATATCTTACATTAATTAAATTATAATTATGTGAAATAGCTTTACTGAAATCTTCCTGCCATTTTAACAGATAATTGCATGGGTGTGGCCATTTGGTCATTTGTTGTTTGTTTATTCACCAGGTTGGACCAACAATGGTACCCGACCAAACAGTCACACATGTCATGTGTGGTTACTTAAGTAGGTAAACACAGTACTGATAAGCCCCCGATACTGTCTGATCCAACAGTATTGGGGCTTTAGGGGCCCTGGTGTGGCTGCTTCTGAACAAGCATGCGGCCGCGGGCATAGGGTCAGCCAATCGCTCATTCGGGAAAGTCCGTAAGTTTCCCTCGGCCACAGTAGTCTGCCTATGGAGGGAGTCAGCCGCAGCCAAGGGAAACACACAGTCCAGAGTGTACTCCCTATGCTGTGATATGCTGTGTATGGGGAGAACGCTCGGGACTGTTTGTAGCCCGATCAGAATGACAGAAAGGATCTTGCAGAAGGCTGTGATCAGCCACAGTAATATTATATTAACAATTCAATATAACTGTTCTTTTCTCTCTTCCAAATAAAGAGAAGAAAAATTAGAACAGATACACGTCATCCCATTGGCATTCATATTGAGATAATCTATTCTATGCCAGAATCTGTGTATAAAACAATGTGTGATTAAATAACTGGAAAAGCTATCTGATCTCATGAGACTGTGAGGTTTCCTATTACTCGGAAGTGTCACGATAACCCGAGTTATTTCACCTAGGAAACAGCCAGTCCCAGATGCCCAGCACCACAGTCTGAAGTGTCTCTGTACAATAACACATCCTTTCCTTATTTCACTTCTAGATCTCAATAATGTAATCTAATCCAGTGTTCTGATTGGAGATCCCAACAATATTTCTTGTAGTTTTTGAAGCTTCATGTCCATCTAAATGTTCATCAGCCCATGGCCTTTCAGATTTCACTTACCCTAAGGGTGTTGGCCATTTACATATTTCTACAGCTAATGTGATAAATACCACTCAGCATTGCTCTAGTTCACTGCTAAACAGCCCAAAGATGTTAGAACTCGACATTCAGTAAGATTGCTGTAACACACCGGCCAACCTTTATCCAGTTTAGCATTCACCTGCAGTCCTACATGTATTCATTCAAACAATAGGGTAAAACTATAATCGGCTGTAACCTTATTGCTGGCACTTAATTTAATTAGCTGGATGGTGAGTGAAATTGGGTGGTACACCCCAACACATAACACATGTAGACAAATGGTTCCTAATACTCACTGAAGACAAAATTGGACGCTAACAAATTAAGATAAGGAGACAGACTATTACCCTAGTGAACCCATTAAAATCATTTAGCATGTTGTTACTTTGAAGGTTATTTATTACTACAGCATGCAGCTTTATTTATAGTTAATTAATGTTGCTTTTTTGTTTGCTCTGAAAATAAAATGGCGGATCAGCAACCAGTGCCCTAAGAAACAGCGACCAGTGATCAGATTTATACATGAAACATCTTATGAGAATTCAAGGTTTGTAACTGTCAGTGTAACTTTTCTTACATAGTTTAGAGGGAGAAATGACATTCCAGTGTCAAGGCCCAGTATGCACAGGCAGGTCCTGTATCATTATTCCTGACCTATCGTTAATAAACCAGTAGTCTGACAGTCGGGAGGAAACCTGACAACTTTTTATCTCAATAATCGTGTTGTATTAACATAACCGCTATAAGCCATGACCTACCAGCAGGACTTTTTGACAAAAAATCAGTCAGGACTAATTATCGGCTTTGGGTTTAAGGAGCCCAACACATTGCCGATATTCAGTAAATCCATGTCTATGGATAGGTCACAAACCTAAGGAGATTGTGGTCGGCATCACAAACTATCAGACCGACTAAAATGATAGTGTATGTAGTATATGTTTATTTATATAGCGCGACTTGGGACGCATCGCTGTACAATGTAAAATACAAAAGCCTTACAAGGGGAACATAAATAAATACATACATATATAAATAAATACATAGGAAGTGCTAAAGTAATAACTGGTGCAGTGACAACATTCCTATGGTGCTGTGCTCAGAGAAATAGAATAGAGGTAAAGGTAAAAATACGTGGCAATTCGATCAAATTGATTGGATTATCGAAGATACTTTTGCTGGTTTTCGATAGACCGATCAGCAACATTGATTGGTCTATCAAAAAAAAAAACTGATTGGGCAAGATGGAAAACTTTCCATCGACCCCATCTACCAGAACCAACCTTCCATAGATTCAAGCTGAAATCTATGGAAGATTGCTCGTCAAGGTAGGGATATTCGATCGTTTTTTCTGATCGGATTTACAACGTTTTGGACGATCGCAAATCCGATTAGATTTAAACTTGTTTATTGAGGTTTCTTGATGAAGAGAGGGGAAATAGAATTCCAGAGGATGGAACAAAGAGAAAAAGATTTAAGGTGAGAGGAGGCGTGTAGTGTGGGGTTTGTATAAGAGATGGTTCTGTGGATGGGGGGGATATGGGCGAAACATATGGGGACACAGAGAAGAAATATAGAGGAGCAGCAGAGTGAAGGGATTGTTAGAGAAGGATTTTGTAGAATGCTTTGTTAAGTGGAGCCAGGTAGATGTCGGCACAGAGGAGACTTAATTTGCCGAATTGGTAGAGAGCGAGACAATGTGTGCAGCAGAGTTAGTATGACGACTGAAGGGGAGAAAGATGGGAAGCAGGAGACCAGAAAGCAGAAGGTTACAGTAGTCAAGAGTTTGATAGGATGAGAGCATGGATAGCCATAGCAGTAGTTGGAAGAGAGAGGAACTATGGATTTTCGCAAATTACGGAGAAAAAAGCAAATAGCAATATAGTAATAGTTAATATATAGTATGTGATAGAAAAGGAGGGAGAGGAATCATAAAACCCCTAAGCAACGTGCTGATTGAATAGGGTAAATAGGGTGTTGTCCACAGAATTGAAAAACGTGGGATAGGACCAGGTTTAGGATGTGCTTCATTCCGGATGCCCAAGGAGTGAAGAATTTGCATTAGAATGAGCCAATGGACGGATTTGAGAGACGGTGGTTGGGGTGGTGCAAGGGGCAAGGGAATCAATAGCATTAGTAAGGACAGAGTTATAGGAGTTAAGAAGCAAGTTAGTATCAGAGTTGGACACAAGGGTAGAGAGACTAGAGGAGAGAGAAGAATCCAGCACCGGAAGATCTATATGGTCAGAGAAACAGGAGAGTGTTGGGCAAGAAAGTAATAAGATAGTGATCTGAAAGCGGTAGGGGTAGTTTCAAAAGAGGAGACAGAGGTTTTTAGTGAAAACAAGATCCAAGATGTTGGCGCTATATAAATCCACAATAATAATTATAATTTGTCCACTGATGAAGGCCGAATTTGAGAGACGATCGACGTGCATTCCCATAGGGAACCACACGATCGATCGGAATGATCGAGTGTGGTCGCGGCCTCCCGCCCCCCACCAGACGATATTTCGACCGAAAGTGACGTGAATCAGTCGGTCGGCCGAAAATATTGTCTGGTCTGTACCCAGCCTAAAGCTGGCCATACACTAGGCAGAAAATAGTAGATTAGCATTTGTCTAAAGACTAAAGACTGCATTTTACAAGCAGCAGTTCTTACCTTGAGATATCCAATTTGGCCGTTCATTTTCTGATCTTCAGTTTATTGCAAAAAAAAACATGCTAGGCGCGTTCTTAGATAGATTAGACATTGTCTATAGAGGAATGTCTAAAGACAAATGTTCTAAAGTAGTGTACCTTTAGAAATTAAGAATATCTTTTTTTTCAGTGTTTCCTATGTTAGCCAATATTCTAAAGGGTGTGTATAGCTCATTAAAAAGATCCCCCAGGTCCCTGTGAAGACCTTTCCATTCTGTTGACTTACCCTGAAGCTGGGTAACACATTACAGATTTTCGAAAGATGACATACAAGATCTGCAAGATTCTGTCTGTCTTTTTCAAAGATCTGCATACACACAGTCCCGAGCATTCTCCCTATGCACATCTAGGGATAACCTGGAACTGTGTGTCTCCCTCGGCTCTATAGAGGCGGCCGTGCGCTCGTTCGGGACAACTGTACAACACATGCTACACACACTAGCGATAAAGCCCCGATACGTCGGGTCCGATTATACATTGTGTGAACTCATTATAATAATGATAACATGCAGCTGAAAGGCAGAGCTAAACTTAGGAATTCAAGAACACACAAGTTTAAAGAGCTAAACAAACATGCAAGTGAAAATTTATGCTGATGTGTGTAAAATATGCTAAGATTACTTACAGGGCAAGATTGGTGAGTTGCAAGTAGTACCCTACTTTGCCAAACCGTACTCCAAAGGGAATTTGTGCTTTTTATTTTTCATTTACTTACTTTTAGTTGAAGGTGATGTTTCCTTCTCTCTGTCGATGTACAGCTGATGTGCTCAATGTAGCACGTGACACAGGCTTGGATCCCATCATCAAGGGCAGTTCAGAGCGTAAGTTACCAGAGACTTTCCTGCTTTTTGTAAGAAAGTCTGGGAAACGCGTGTAAGAAAGGGCATGCACATAATTGCGTCCATTCTGCAGGAAGGTTCTCAGATCTAAACAGTGCACACATAAAATGTATATTAATTACAGTCGAAAGTATTCCAATCCAGATGTTTATAAAGCTTGGTACACATACGTTGTATCCTAGCTTTTTCGCTCTGTGTGTAGTGGTTTCCCAAACGAGCGGTGGCTGCCGAACATTCCTGTCGGCTAGAAGTCGTTCGGGAAAAAACAAAAATTCCCTCGGCCGCGCTAGACTCCCTATAGAGGAGTCTGCCACGGCGAGGGAAACACACATGGAGAACGCTCAGGACGTGGTGCATGCAGACTTTGAAAGATGGCAGACAGGATCTTGCAGATCCTGTCTGTCATCTTTCAAAAATCTAGTAGTGTGTGTACACAGCTTAAAGACATACAAAAGAATTTCAGAAGGAGCAAAGTATCAGAATAAACAACAGATTGTCCGATAATATTCATTACCATTCACTAATGTTCTGTTGATCACAATAACAGAAATACATTTGGTTACTGGCAATCTTGTGTACCAACAAAATAACTGCTAAAGTACCAGAGTCCAAGGTTTCTGCATGTTTTGAATTACATTGACACATTAGGTTTAATTCTAATTAGTATGAAAAAATCCTAACTAAGTTAGTTCAGCACTGTCAACTTGATTAAATCCTAATTAGTGAGTACCCAGCGACCACTAAACTATACATTTTAGTTTCCCCTACAGGAATCATGGGAATTATTCACTTAGATTGTAAGCTCTTCGGGGCAGGATCATTCCTAATGTGTCAAGGCTTGTTACATAATTATATATTATATGCTTCTAACCGATGTATGAAATTGTATTATTTATTTTAATTTAATTTTGATCTTTCTGTATAATGGCTTGCACCCTTGTTGCATATTCTGTATTTATAATGACAGTGCTTTATAAATAAAATTTAACATACAATTATAGTCTGTAGGGCCAATAGTTCATGAAAGTAGACACACTATTCACTTCATTTTAAGAATATAAACCCTAGGTAATAAAGTAAAAGTCCTCCCTTTAAACTTCCACTTGAGTAAAAGTACAATAGTATTTGACTTTAAGGTGAGGCCACAATGAGAGCGTGCGAGTGTGCATGATTTGCACACGCCGATCCCCGCTTGACTGCAATCCCTGTTATTTTCAAGTACTGGAGCGCATGTGAATCGCACCCAAAATGGTGATTGCATGCGCACAGCGCAGCTAGAGTGGCCAACCAATTGGCCAACAGGCCATCAAATCATGAGTTGAAACAGTAAAACGGAGCAGTGTGGCCTAGCCCTAAATGGTCTTTACAAGCAAAATCACTGTACTTATGGTCTAGTGTCCTAATGTAACAGAACTCCTGCTTACAGTAATTAACTCATTAAGGTGGAAGATGTGATGTCACTCTTGATACACCAATCTTAACAGAATGTCATTAAGATTGACTGTACCCTCATTGGTGCACTTACTGTGCGCTTAGGCGTGGTCACACGGGATGATATTTATCACTGAAAATCAATCTTGAAAAATGCATCATGCGTCTGAGGAAGGATGTGAAGCCTGAAACATGTAGTGCTGGTTCTTCTAAATAAACTACATTGAAATAATTGGTTCCTCTGCATTTTTCAAGTTTGAATTTGTTTACAGGAGGTGGCGGTACCACTGCAGCTGGGTTGAGCCTATACTGTGTTCCAGGGGGTACATGTTCAACCCATTTGGTCGAAATATCAACATTTTTGCTGTGACTAAATTTTCTACTGATTTTTCGTTAAAATTGTCTGAAAGTCTGCAACAGATGAGACATGTCAGTAAATTTCAGGCGATCTTGTGATTATAAATGGACCGAAGATTGGTTCCATAAAATACGGCAGTGGCACGTTTCTCCACGACTGACAAGACTACGGTCAGTTTATTAATTTGTTGCTCGAGGGTTGGGAAGATTTCAAAATTGGCCCCTGTGTACCAAACTTTGTTTTGAGCTGTCGTTAGTTCATTCAGTCCAGTGAGAAAGAAAACACCAGATTTACCGATACGAGGCTCTCCTAAACATAGATTTAAAATCTGCTGAAGCTACAGTAACGAACAACATTACTGTTCACCACTGGGTTCAATATATAATTATACTAGGAATAAAACATCACATCAATAATTACATCTCTATATGAAATTACCATTTCCCACAGAGAATCTGATACTGATATCTGATTACTATATTATCCACCTTTATAACAACTATACATCAGATCTAGACACGCAACAAACTACAAATCCCAGAGTCCTCGCAAGCAAATATATAATACATCTATGTAGAATTATATTTGAACATGTTATTGTTAGAATGTAGAACATTGTTAGAAAGTGATTTCTATCCATCATTGACCGTGTATTTTACAGAACAAACTGTCAAACTTACTTACCAAGAGCAGACTGAACAGCAGTAAATCAAAGATAGAGACAGAGCAGTGAAGGCTGCAGTGTCACCTGGAAAGTGAGAGCCTCTGTGCTGCCTCTATGAATCTTTGAAAGTCTGCACTCTCATTGGTTAATTCATTAACCACGTCCCTTCCTTTACCCAATGGAGTGACACAGCTATTGGGAAATCCTTGTACTTCAGTCTTGACACTGACATGCCATTCCTTTCTGTAATTCATTCCTGTTTATACCTTTTATTATTCATAATACCCCCCCTCCCTCAGTTCATTACATGCTGGTCTGGGTGTCTATCTGTCATCTGAAGGCTGGAGATTTACAGTGTAACACCGTCCACAGGTCTACGAGGAATCGCAGTTGAACAGCGTAGAAAAGCAACAAGTTGAAAAGGATTCTATATTTTTATTTATAACTACCCTTTGGTGGATTTCTATGGAGGAACTATAAGTTATAACCTTATAACCTACCCCTGTAGTGGATTTCTATGGGAGGAACTGTAAGATTATAGCCTTTAAATCTTACAGTTCCAGGAGGAGAAGGAAACCAGAAACCACAAAGGGGTAGGTATAATAAATAATGCACCCGAACTGTAAATTAAAGGGATATTAGAAGTCACCTTGGAGTTCTGTGCCCTGTATAAAGGTAGTCAGCTGCGCTTCCTGCTTTTATATGGTCATGGAACTCCTCTGTGACTTCTAATATCCTTAAATTACCGTTGGGGGTGCATTATCCACTATATAATAGTATAGTATATAAACGTGCATCATTGCCATGTGTGTGTATTTTAAGGTAAAACACCTATCAACATGTTTTAGGGATTTGGAAGGAGGAGAATCCACCAAAATGTGTTTAAAGCTGGTATACGCTGTAATGATCTTTGAAGAACCACATATAGGAGAACATTGGGAACTGAGACGTTCCCTTTGGCCGTGCTTTGGGAACTTTAACAATAAAGAGACAATTCTGATTATCGCTAAAGTGAGTAACAAAGAAACAAGCGTTCCCGAGAAGGAACAAACATTCACGTGTCCTCGGAATGCTCGCAACTGAGCGAAAATCTCCATCATCTTAGTCAGCCCCTGAACTAAAGTATAGGGAGTCGGTCACGGCCGAATGGATTGTGTCAGACTCTTACATCCTCCCTAAACCTTTTATAGGGAGAACGCTCGGGACTGGGTGTAGCCTTAGCTATGAAAAATGACAGACGGAATTTTAAAGATTCTGTCTGTCATCTTTTAAAGATCATTAGAGGTGTACCCAGCTTTAGGCAGGAGGCAGACCGCATCTGATGGACAATTGGTAAATCACAGTCCATTGTATAGACCCGCCGATCAGTCACGGCAAACTGTCAGCTGTGGCCACTTGCAGAGACCGAGGCTATTTCTGCCTGGACGACCAGTGATAGCGGCGACTGGTAAGCTGGGAGGAAAAATCTGCCCAGAATTTTTGAGTGTGATAGGTCAGCCTATGTGAGATATCGATTAATATCTAGATTGTAATTTCTTCAGGGCTTGTATAAAGGCTCTAGTACTTACATCGTTATATATTCATGTACTGAACTATCTATGTATTTGTTCCCCTTGTATGACTTTATTGTATTTTGCTAATGTAAAGCGATGTGCCCAAGTGGCACTTATAAATAATCTTAAATACAATACCCCTACTGTTAATGCCTTAATCTACCTTTACGGTTCCCATGGAGGTGGGGAAGGGACATCCACACGTCCCACACTCTTCTGTTTGGAAGATGTTTTTTGTACATACACAGTCCAGCCCCCACTGTAGCCGTCCAATGGTCAGGGAGGAGGGTGACATCTGGATATGTCACTTCTTTTCTTGTGTAGAGACAAAGATAAGTAAATGGGGAAAAAACACGACCCTCCCTACACAAAAACTACCCTGCCAGCCATGATGTCACTCTACCTCTACTTAATTTTGGAACAACAGCATTAGCTCCATAACAAATCCTTGTCAATAGGCAGGTTGTGCTTCCTTTCTTTATACTGAATGGGTTTGGTTTCACGCAATCACACTGCTCCTTAGCAATAAGTCCATGCCCCCGCTGGTGTTAAATAGAAAGGTGCGATTTCATTTCAAAACACGTCAACATTTTTGAAAGTTGCTAAATCATTGATATGCGATTTGGTGCAGTCACCACACATGCACCAATTGCAATACATTTCACCATACCGAATCTCGGAGAATTACCCCATCGACCATAGTGCTATAAATGGATTTTTTGATTGTTGTTAAAAACACACTTTTTGAAAAAAGCTAACCAATAATTTAGCTTGCAATAGCAAAATTATATTCAGTCTATTTCTGGCCCTTTTCTTTTCTTGGGACAAGCTCATTACACAAAACAGAGATTTTAGCAGTTTAATATGCATTAGATAGTTGCCATACCAAATTGCACTAGTAACGATTGGGGAATTCTGGGATAGCTGATCTCACAATTGTGTACCAAGGATTTAGTGGCCCTCATGCATGTTGGTAATGTAAGACAACCTATAGCTCTCGTAACATCTGCTTCCCAGGGTAGTGACACCAATAGAACTTTCAGTACATCGCCCCCCCATACCATTTAATTATGTTCAGTTGCATCAAGGGAACTAAGAAATATGTTTAACCATTTTCATAAGGCTTTATTAATTTAGAATCTGTTTGTGAATAAACACAAAATATTACAGGTGATAATTTATTATTGCTGATATTATTAGTACAGCTGGTATAGAACATTCTGTGTGGTTTAGCATTATGAAAGATAATAGAAAGCAAGATATAAACAGCACTGCAAATGAATGAATCTGTTTATTTGAATTCAGTGACACCTATTTAGATTCAATTGGAAAAGATCCTGGCAACAGGTATTGAGTTGTGGAGGAATTATACTGGATGTGCTCTTCAGTCAGACGCAGTTGGCTCCAGCATGAACATCCATGCTTACAGCTAGATTAATGTAATTACTTAAAGTCGATGGCACCAGGTATCTCTGTGACCTAGATAAGCTACGAGTCCCTTATATTCGCTTACTTGGACTTTACTGGCTGCAGTTGGGATAACATTAAAGGGCATGCTCACCCCCAAAATGAAATTTCAATCAGAGCTTATTTAACATTTGAAAGCTAACAATCTGATTTGTTGCGGCAAAATTAGCACACTTTTATTGAATAACCCTGTTAGATCATTATATTCACACTTTAAAGCTCCCATTGAATAGCAGCCATAGGATGCTTCTTTAGTTTTTCATGTTGTGCTTGATACACTGCATAGGTTAGGCTCATTAGTCTCATATAGTCTCTGACTACAATAAAGTTATAATACACAAGGCTTTGGATTTAGAATGGGGAGGTGCAGTGGCAAGAATCCTTATTACAATCACTCAGTGATGTCACTGAGTGACTTCCTGTATTCCTGCCCCTCCCCCTCCTGAATTAGTCATTTATATAGGAATCCCTGTTTATTGTTGACAGATGTTCGGTCCTCTGTCTCTTTTCAATAGGGAATGGTAATTAACTATTTATACACTAAACAGGGATCCTATATAAATGACTAATATGGGGGAGGGAGAAGAAAGTGGTAGGGTAGGGGGATAGGGGAGACTGTGTCTGTGCTATTTTTTGTATGGCCTATGTATTAATTAAGTAATGATACGCTACCTACAGTGTAATATATGGATTTACTTCATCTCGCAGTTCCATGCCCTGTATAAAAGCACTTGGCCTGTGGCTTGTGCTTCTATATGGTCATGGAACTCCTCTGTGGTGTAATATCCTACTGCAGGTGTAGCTTATTATCCCTTACATCCCTCTTATCCACTGGATACAAACCGAAATAACTGAGCGTTTACACTTCTTAACTGAGAGATTTCCCTGTTTACTCTGTTAATATGCTTCTTTAAGCAGTGTCGGACAGGACTCTTGGGGCCCACCAGGAAATCTGAGACCAGGGGCCCAGCTAACAATTCATTTCTATTATCACTCTTTAACAATCTTAGTCCTACTGATTCCTTTTGTTTATTAAAATGCATTTCTAAGCTGGGTACACGCCACGTGATTTGTCGTTCCAACTGATCGTTCGCCATTAGCGAATGTCGGGTCCGAAATATTGGATGGTGTGTACCCAGTCTTACTGTCCCTGGGGTTCAGTATTATAAGTTTAGACAATTTTCTGTTTTCTTGAGTGAATAGGCTGTGGACCCACCTGGGGATTTCACTGTAACCCAGTGAACCAGTCCGACACAGAGCAGGATTATCCACAAGGCAACCCAGGCAGCTGCCTAGAGTCCAGTTATCTGGGGGTTCCAGCTTAGAAGCATTACAATAGTCCAACACATTAAATAATATAAAGAAGAAGGGGCTCTAAATGACAACCCTGACTATAGCCCCATATGATCTTAATCCATCTCTGGTATTTCAGCTTTTCTAAATGTCCTTATTGTTTGTGGAAAACTAAATTCTATTTTCTTTCTTGACCAGTATATTTAGACCATGATGGATTTAACTGTTGAATGCCCGACACTGGTACAGCCATGGTTATCTGCAAATGGCCTGGATTAACCCTCCTGAACCTACTGACATTACATATTCAACAGATGTTTATCTCCCCCAGTGCTATTCAGGGCCATGTTCTGAACCAGAACAAATGAAGTAGGCAGGAGGTCTGTTTCTTTGCTTTTTCTATTAGGAGAGTTCCTGCTGTGGGATTGACTGGTACCTTAGTTCTGTTTTGTAGTGCCCAGTTAATGGTCTTTAAGGATGGACACCGTAAGGATCTCTACCTAAATGAAAGCCCTGTCCTGTCCCTAGGCTGAGTATTATGCACATATAAAAGCAGTGTATTCGTGCTCCATTTTAATGCACTTCTAATACTGATAATCTTCTGGAAGGAGGGCAATATGTAATGGAGACTGAATTATTTCTGGATTGTCCTGACTGAGAGGACTGCCACGACTGTGCACAGTGCATGGCAAGGGGGGCAGTGTATCTGTTTTGTAACACATCAATCACGAATACTAGGTATATCGTGTCTGTCTTATCGCCTGTCTGTCTATATTTCATATCTATCTCATCATATATATCTACCTCTACTGACTATCTATTCTGTGTGTCTATATATCTATCTCTATCATATATATCTACCTATCTACTATCTATTCTGTCATCATATCTACTCTATCATATAACTACTCTATCTTACATCTATTCTGTGTCTATTCATATCTATCTCTATCATATATATCCACTCTATCTTACTATCTATTCGTGTCTATCATATCTATCAATCATATATACTACCTCATCTTACATCTATCTGTCATTATATCTATCATATATATACCTATCTATATCTATTCTGTGTCTATCATATCTACAAAAACACACTACTTCTATTCGTCTATCATTATCTATCTCTATCATATATATCTACCTCTATCTTACTATCTATTCTGTGTCCTATTATATCTATCATATATATCTACCTCTATCTTACTATCTATTCGTCGTCATATCTACTCTATCATATATATCTACCTCTATCTTACATCTATTCTGTGTCTATCTATATCTATCATATAATCTACCTCTATCTACTATCTATCTGTCTATCATATCTATCTCTATCATATATATCTACCTCTATCTTACTATCTATTCTGGTGCTATCATATCTATATCTATCATATATATCTACCTCATCTACTATACTATTCTGTGTCTATCATATCTATCATATATATCTACCTCTATCTTACTTATCTATTCGTGTCTATCATACTATCTCTATCATATATATCTACCTCTATTTTACTATCTATTCTGTGTCTATCATAATCTATCTCATCATATATATTCACTATCTATCTTACATCTATTCTGTCTATCATATCTATCTCCTCATATATATACTACCTCTATCTTACTATCTATTCTGTTGCTATCATATCTATATCTATCATATATATCTACCTCTATCTATATCTATTCTGTGTCATCATACTCTCTACATATATATCTACTATTATCTTACATCTTTCTGTCTATATATCTATCCTCTATCATTATAATCTACCTCATCTAATCTATTCTGTTTATCATATATATCTCTATCATATATACTACCTCTATCTTACATCTATCTGTGTATCATATCTATCTTATCATAATATCTACCTCTATCTTAATATCTATTCTTGTGCTATCATATCATCTCTATCATATATATCTACCTCTATCTTACTATCTATTCTGTCTATCATATCTATCTCTATCAATTCTATCTACATCTATCTACATCTATTCGTTTCATATATCTAGCTATATTCATTATATATTACCTCTATCTTTTATCTATTCTGTGTCTATAATATCTATCTCTATCATATATATCTATATATCTTATATACTATTTGTGTTATCATATATATATCATATATATCTATATTAATCTTACTATCTATTCTGGTTTATCATATCTCTATCTACATATATAATCTACCTCTATCTATTATTTATCTGTGTCTATATATCTATTATATATATTATATATATCTTACTATCTATTCTGTCTATCATATCTATCACTATCATATATATCTACCTCTATCTATATCTATTCTCTGTCTATACATATCTCTATCATATATCTACTCTATTTTTATATCTATTCTGGGTCTATCATACATATCTCTATCTATATATCTACCTCTATCACTATCTATTCTATAATCTATCACTATCATATAATATCTACCTCTATCTTACTATCTATTCTGTGTCTTCATACGATCTCTATCATATATATACCCATCTTACTATCTATTCTGTTATCATATCTATCTCTATCATATATATCTACCTCTATCTTATATCTATTCTGTCTATCATATCATCACTTATATATCTACCTCTATTCTTACTATCTATTCTGTGTCTATCATATCTATCTTATCATATATATCTACCTCTATCTTACTATCTATCTGTGTCTATCATATCTATCTATATATATATCTACCTATATCTTACTATCTATTCTGTCTATCATATCTATCTCTATCATATTATATCCTCTATCTTACTATCTATTCTGTCTATCATTCTATCTCTTCATATATATCTACCTCTATCTTACTACTATTCTGTGTCTATCATATCTATCGCTATATATGTATCTACCTCTATCTATCTATCTATTCTGTCTATAATATCTATCTCATCATATATATCTACTATATCTTTACTATCATTCTGTGTCTATCATATCTACTCTATCATATAATCACTTATATCTTACTATCTATTCTGTCTATCATATCTATATCTATCATATATATCTACCTATATCTTTTATCTATTCTGTCATCATATCTATTATATATTATCTACTATATCTTACTATCATATTCTGTCTATCAATCTATCCTATCATAATATCTACCTCTATTACATCTATTTGTCTATCATATCTATCTCTATCATAGTATATCTACCTCATTTACTATCTATTCTATTATTATCTATCTATCTATCATATATATCTACCTTATCTTAACTATCATTCTGTTATAAATCTACTATCATATATATCTACCTCTATCTTACTATCTATTCTGTGTCTATCATATCTCTTCAATATATCTACCTCTATCTTACTATCATTCTGTGTCTATCATATCTATCTCATTCATATATATCTACCTCTATCTTACTATCTATTCTGTGTCTATCATATCTATCTTATCAATATATCTACCTCTATCTTACTATCTATTCTGTCTATCATATCTTATCAATATATATCTACCTCATCTTACTATCTATCTGTGTCTATCATATCTATCTCTATATATACTTATCTACTATCTATTCTGTTGTCTATAAATCTATATCTATCATATATATTACCTCATATCTACTATCTATTCTGTGTCTATCTATCTATCTCTATCATATATATCTACCCTTATCTTACTATCTATTCTGTGCTTATATCTATTCATCATATATCTACCTATCTATTATTTTCTGTGTCATCATATCTATCCTATCATATATATCTACTCTATCTTTACTATCTATCTGTGTCTATCATATCTGTATCATATATATCTACCTCTATCTACTATCTATTCTGTGTCATCAATCTATCTCTATCAATATACTATATATATCTACTATCTATTCGTGTCTATCATAATCTATTCTATCATATATATCTATTATATCTTACTATCTATTCGGTTCTATAATATCTATCTCTATCAATATATCTATATAATCCTTACTATCTATTTGTGTCATCATATCTATTATATCTATCATATATATCTACCTCTATCTTATTATTATTCTGTGTCTATCATATCTATCTCTATCATATATCTACCTCTATCTTATATCATTCTGTTTGTCTAATAAATCTATCTCTATCATATATATCTATATATCTTACTATCTTTTTGTTCATCATATCATCTCTATCATATATATCTATATATATCTACTATCTATTCTGTGTTATCTATCTAATCTATCATATATATCTACCTTTATCTTATATTTTATTCTGTGCTATCATATCATTATATATAATCTATATATATCTTACTATCTATTCTGTCTATCATATCTTCACTATCATATATATCTACCTCTATCTATTATCTATTCTGTGTTTATCATATCTATATCTATCATATATATCTACCTTATCTTATTATTTATCTGTGTCTATCATATCATATATATATCTATATATATCTTACTATCTATTCTGTCTATCATATCTATCACTATCATATATATACCTCTATCTACTATCTATCTGTCTATCTATCTATCTATCGTATCATATATATCTACCTCTATCTTACTATCTATTCTGTGTCATCATAATCTATCTCTATCAATTATACCTCTATATTATTATCTATTCTGTGTCTATAATATCTATCATAATATATCTATATATCTTACATCTATTTGTGTCTATCATATCTACTCTATCATATATATCTACTATCTTATCTATCTATTCTGTGTCTATCATATCTTATATCATATATATCTACCTCTATCTATATTATTCTGTGTTATCATATCTATTGATATATATATATCTATCTATTATGATCATCTATCACTATCATATATATCTACCTATTTACTATCTATCTGTGTCCAATATCATATCTTATCATATATATCTACTCTATCTTACTATCTATTCGTGTCTTATCTATCATATATTCTATATATATATCTACCTCTATCTTACTATCTATTCTGTGTCTATCATATCTATCTCTATCATATATATCTACCTCTATCTATTATCTATTCTGTGTCTATCATATCTATCTCTATCATATATATCTACCTATCTTACTACTCTCTTGATATATCTGTATCATATATATCTACCTCTATCTTACTATCTATTCTGTGTCTATAATATCATCTCCTATCATCTATCTACATATATATATTACTATCTATTCTGTGTCTATCATATCTATATCTATCATATATATCTACCTCTATCTTATTATTTATTCTGTGTCTATCATATCTATCTCTTCATATGATCACCTCTATCTTATTATCTATTCTGTGTCTAATATCTATCTCTATCATATATATCTTTATCTATATCTTGTGTCTATCATATCTATCCTATATATATTATATATATTCTGACTATCTATTGTGTTTACATATCATATACTATCATATTATCTACCTTTATCTAGTATTTATTCTCGTGTCTATCATATCTATTATATAGATCATATATGATATCTTACTATACTATTCTGTCGATCATATCTATCACTCCTATCATATCGATCTACCTCTATCTTATTATCTATTTCTTGTCTATCAAGTCTCTCATCATATATATCTACATCTATCTTACTATCGTATGGCTGTGTCTATCATATCTGTATCCATATAGATTCTCTATCGTACTATCTATGTCTGTGTCTTATAAATCTATATCTATCATATATATCTACCTCTATAGCTTAATCTATTCTGGGTCTATCTTACCTCAAATCAACCTCCACTTCTCTACTTCTATCTGGTTATCATACTATCTGATCATTAATATCTACCTCTATCTTCTTATCTATTCTGCGTACTATCCTCTATAATATCTATCTCTATCATATATATCTATATATCTTACTATCTTTTTTGTGTCTATCATATCTATCTCTATCATATATATCTATATATATCTTACTATCTATTCTGTGTTTATCATATCTATATCTATCATATATATCTACCTTATACAGATATGATAGGACACAGAATAGATAGTAAGATAGAGTAGATATATATGATAGGATAGATAGATAGACACAGAATAGATATAAGGATAGAGTAGATATATATGATAGAGATAGATATGATAGACACAGAATAGATAGTAAGATAGAGGTAGATATATTGATAGTAGATATGATAGACACAGAAAGATAGTAAGATAGAGGTAGTATATATGATATAGATATGATGATGACACAGAATAGATATAAGATAGAGGTAGATATATATGATAGAGATAAGATATGTAGACACAGAATAGATAGTAAGATGAGGTAGATATAATGATAGATATAGATATATGACACGAATAGATAGTAAGTAGTAGATAATATGATAAGATATTGATAGACCAGAATAGATGTAAGATAGAGGTAGATTATATATGATAGAGATAGATATGATAGACGAATAGATAGTAAGATAGAGGTAGATATAGATGTAGGATAGATCTGATAGACACAGAATAGATAGTAAGATAGAGGAGATATATATGATAGAGTATGTAGACACAGAATAGATAATAAGATAGAGGTAGATATATATGTAGTGATAGTATGATAGACAGAATAGATAGTAAGATATATATAGATATATATAATAGATATGATAGACAAAAAATAAGATATAAGATAAGGTAGAATATATGATAGATATAGATATGATAAACACAGAATAGATAGTAAGATATATATAGATATATATGATAGAGATAGATATGATAGACACAAAAAAGATAGTAAGATAATAGAATATATGATAGAGATAGATATTATAGACACAGAATAGATAATAAGATAGAGGTAGATACATATGATAGAGATAGATATGATAGACACAGAATAAATAATAAGATAGAGGTAGATATATATGATAGATATAGATATGATAGACACAGAATAGATAGTAAGATATATATAGATATATATGATAGAGATAGATATTATAGACACAGAATAGATAGTAAGATAGAGGTAGATATATATGATAAGATTGATGACACAGAATAGATAGTAAGATAGAGGTAGATATATGATAGAGAGATATGATAGACACAGAATAGATAATAAGATGAGGTAGATATATATGATAGAGATAGATATGATAGACACAGAATAGATAGTAAGATAGAGTAGATATATATGATAGATAAATATGATAGACACAGAATAGATAGTAAGATAGAGGTAGATATATATGATAGATATAGATATTATAGACACAGAATAGATAGTAAGATAGAGATATATATGATAAAGATATGATAGACACAGAATAGATAGTAAGATAGAGGTAGATATATATGATAGAGATAGATATGATAGACACAGAATAGATAGTAAGATAGAGGTAGATATATATGATAGAGATATATGAAGACCAGAATAGATAGTAAGATAGAGGTAGATATATATGATAGAGATAGATAGACACAGAATAGATAATAAGATAGAGGTAGATATATATGATAGTGATAGATACGTAGACAGAATAGATAGTAAGTATATATATAGTATATTAATAGATATGATAGACACAGAATAAATAAAGATGAGGTAGAAATTATGATAGATATAGATATGATAAACACAGAATAGATTGTAAGATAATATAGATATATATGATAGAGATAGATATGATGACACAAAATAGATAGTAAGATATATAGATATATGTAGAGATAGATATTATAGACACAGAATAGTAATAAGATAGAGGTAGATACATATGATAGAGATAGATATGATAGACACAGAATAGATAGTAAGATAGAGGTAGATATATATGATAGAGATAGATATGATAGACAGAATAGATAGTAAGATAGAGGTAGATATATATGATAAAGATAGATATGATAGACACAGAATAGATAGTAAGATAGAGGTAGATATATATGATAGAGATAGATATGATAGACACAGAATAGATAGTAAGATAGAGGTAGATATATATGATAGAGATAGATATGATAGACAGAATAGATAGTAGATAGAGGTAGATATATATGATAGAGATAGATATGATAGACAGAATAGATAGTAAGATAGAGGTAGTATATATGATAAGATAGATATGATAGACACAGAATAGATAGTAAGATAGAGGTAGATATATATGATAGAGATAGATTGATAGACACAGAATAGATAGTAAGAATGAGAGGTAGATATATATGATAGTGATAGATATGATAGACAGAATAGATAATAAGATAGAGGTAGATATATATGATAGAGATAGATATGATAGACACAGAATAGATAGTAAGATAGAGGTAAATATATATGATAGAGATAGATATAGACACAGAATAGATAGAAGATATAGGTAATAGATATGTAGTGATAGATTAAAGAATAGATAGTAGATAGAGGTAGAGATATATGATAGAGATATAGATAGACACAGAATAGATAGTAAGAAGAGGTAGATATATACGATAGAGATATGATAGACAAGAATAGATAATAAGATAGAGGTAGATATATATGATAGTGATAGAGATTGATAGACAGAATAGATAGTAAGATATATAGATATATATAATAGATATGATAGACACAGAATAATAATAAGATAGAGGTGATTATATGATAGATATAGATATGATAAACACAAATAGATAGTAAGATATATATAGATATATATGATATAGATATGATAGACACAAAATAGATAGTAAGATATATAGATATATATGATAGAGATAGATATTATAGACACAGAATAGATAATAAGATAGAGGTAGATATATATGATAGAGATAGATATGATAGACACAGAATAGATAGTAAGATAGAGGTAGATATATATGATAGAGATAGATATGATAGACAGAATAGATAGTAAGATGAGGTAGATTATAGTAGTGATAGATATGATAGACACAGAACAGATAGTAAGATAGAGGTAGATATATATGATAGAGATAGATATGATAGACACAGAATAGATAGTAAGATAGAGGTAGATATATATGATAGATATAATAGACACAGAATAGATAGTAAGATAGAGGTAGATATATATGATAGAGATAGATATGATAGACAGAATAGATAGTAAGATAGAGGTAGATATATATGATAGAGATATGATAGACACAGAAAGATAATAGATAGAGGTAGATATATATGATAGTGATAGATACGTAGACAGAATAGATGAAGATATATTAGATATAGTATAATAGATATGATAGACACAGAAAAAATAATAAGAAGAGGTAGATATATATGATAGATATAGATATGATAACACAGAATATAGTAAGATATATATAGATATATGATAGAGATAGATATGATGAGACACAATAGATAGTAAGATATATAGATATATATGATAGAGATAGATATTATAGACACAGAATAGATAATAAGATAGAGGTAGAGACATATGATAGAGATAGATATGATAACACCGAATAGATATAAGATAGAGGTAGATTATATGATGAGATAGATATGATAGACAGAATAGATAGTAAGATAGAGGTAGATATATATGTAGAGATAGATATGATAGACAGAATAGATAGTAAGATAGAGGTAGATATATATGATAGGATAGATATGATAGACACAGAATAGATAGTAGATAGAGGTAGATATATATTTAGAGATAGATATGATAGACACAGAATAGATGTAAGATAGAGGTAGATATATATGATAGAGATAGATATGATAGACACAGAATAGATAGTAAGATGAGGTAGATTATATGATAGTATAGATATGATAGACACAGAATAGATAGTAAGATAGAGGTAGATATATATGATATGATAGATATGATAGACAAGAATAGATAGTAAGTAGAGGTAGATATATATGATAGAGATAGATATGATAGAAACAGAATAGATAGTAAGATAGAGGTAGATATATATGATGTAGTGATAGATATGATGCACAGAATAGATAGTAAGATAGAGGTAGATATATATGATAGAGATATATGATAGACACAGAATAGTAATAAGATAGAGGTAGATATATATGATAGAGATAGATATGATAACACAGATAGATAGTAAGATAGAGGTAAATATATATGATGAGTAGATAGACAGACACAGAATAGATAGTAAGATAGAGGTAGTAAATATGATAGGATAGATATAATAGAATAGATAGTAAGATAGAGGTAGATATATATGATAGGATATATATGATAGACACAGAATAGATAGTAGTAAGAGGTAGATATACATATAGAGATATGATAGACAGAGAATAGATAATAAGATAGAGGTAGATATATTGATAGTGATAGATATGATAGACAGAATAGATAGTAAGATATATTAGATATATATAATAGATATGATAGACAACAGAATAATAATAAGATAGAGGTAGAGATATTGATAGATATAGATATGATAAACACAGAATGATAGTAAGATATATAAGATATATATGATATAGATATGATAGACACAAAATAGATAGAAGATATATAGATATATATGATAGAGATAGATATAGAGACACAGAATAGATAATAAGATAGAGGTAGATATATATGATAGAGATAGATATGAAGAAACAGAATAGATAGTAAGAAGAGGTAGATATATATGATAGAGATAGATATGATAGACAGAATAGATAGTAAGATAGAGGTAGATATATATGAAAGTGATAGAATGATAGACAAAGAACAGATAGTAAGATAGAGTAGATATATATGATAGAGATAGATATGAAATATGGACAGACAGGGCGATAGACAGACACGATATACTAGTATATCGTGATTGCATGTGTTACAAAACAGATACACTGCCCCCCTTGCCATGCACTGTGCACAGTCGTGGCAGTCCTTCAGTCAGGACATCCAGAAATAGATTCAGTCTCATTACATATTGCCCTCCTTCCAGAAGATTATCAGTATTAGAAGTGCATTAAAATGGAGCAGCGAATACAGCTTTTATAGTGCATAATACTCAGCCTAGGGACAGGACAGGGCTTTCATTTAGGTAGAGATCCTACGGTGTCCATCCTTAAAGACCATTAAACTGGGCACTACAAAACAGAACTAAGGTACCAGTCAATCCCAACAGCAGGAACATCTCCTAATAGAAAAAGCAAAAGAAACAGACCTCCTGCCTATATTCATTTGTTCTGGTTCAGAACATGGCCCTGAATAGACAAGCGGGGGAGATAAACATCTGTTGAATATGTAATGTCAGTAGGTTCAGGAGGAGATGTAATCCAGGCCATTTGCAGATAACCATGGCTGTAACAGTGTCGGGCATTCAACAGTTAAATCCATCATGGTCTAAATATACTGGTCAAGTAAAGAAAATAGAATTTAGTTTTCCAACAAACAATAAGGACATTTTAGAAAAGCTGAAATACCAGAGATGGATTAAGATCATATGGGGCTATAGTCAGGGTGTCATTTAGAGCCCTTCTTCTTTATATTTATTTAAAGTGTTGGACTATTGTAACTGCTTCTAAAGCTGGAACCCCAGATAACTGGACTTAGGCAGCGCCTGGGTTGCCTTGTGGATAATCCTGCTCTGTGTCGGACTGGTTCACTGGGTACAGTGAAATCCCCAGGTGGGTCCACAGCCATTCACTCAAGAAAACAGAATGTCTAAACTTATAATACTGAACCCAGGGACAGTAAGACTGGGTACACACCATCAATATTTCGGACCGACATTCGCTAATGGGAACGATCAGTTGGAACGACAAATCACGTGGCGTGTACCCAGCTTTAGAAATGCATTTTAATAAACAAAAGGAATCAGTAGGACTAAGATATGTTAAAGAGTGATAATAGAAATATGAATTGTTAGCTGGGCCCCTGGTCTCAGATTTTGGTGGGCCCCAAGAGTCCTGTCCGACACTGCTTAAAGAAGCATAATTAACAGAGTAAACAGGGAAATCTCTCAGTTAAGAAGTGTAAACGCTCAGTTATTCGGTTTGTATACAGTGGATAAGAGGGATGTAAGGGATAATAAGCTACCTGCAGTAGGATATTACACCACAGAGGAGTTCCATGACCATATAGAAGCACAAGGCCACAGGCCAAGTGTTTTAACAGGGCATGGAACTGCGAGATGAAGGAAATCCATATTACAGTAGGTAGCGTATCATACTTAATTAATACATAAGGCCATAAAAAAAAATAGCACAGACACAGTCTCCCCCTACCCTACCACTTTCTCTCCCTATCCCCATATTAGTCATTTATATAGGATCCCTGTTTAGTGTATAAATAGTTAATTACCATTCTATTGAAAAGAGACAGAGGACCGAACATTGTCAACAATAAACAGGATATCCTATATAAATGACTAATTCAGGGAGGGGGAGGGCAGTGGAATACAGGAAGTCACTCAGTGACATCACGAGTGATTGTAATAAGGATTCTTGCCACTGCATCCCCCATTCTAAATCCAAAGCCTTGTGTATTATAACTTTATTGAGTCAGAGACTATATGAGACTAATGAGCCTAACCTATGCAGTTGTATCAAGCACAACATGAAAAAACTAAAGAAGCATCTATGGCTGCTATATCAGATGGGGCTTTAAAGTGTGAATATAATGATCTAACAGGGTTATTCAATAAAAGTGTGCTAATTTTGCCGCAACAAATCAGATGTTAGCTTTCAAATGTAAATAAGCTCTGATTGAAATGTCATTTTGGGGGTGAGCATGCCCTTTAATGTTATTCCCAACTGCAGCAGTAAAGTCCAAGTTAAAGCGAATAATAAGGGACTCGTGCTTATCTAGGTCACAGAGATACCTGGTGCCATCGACTTTAAGTAATTACATTAATCTAGCTGTAAGCAGTGGATGTTCATGCTGGAGCCAACTGCGTCTGACTGAAAGGCATCCAGTATAATTTCCTCCACAACTCAATTACCTGTTGCCAGGATCTTTTCCAATTGAATCTAAATAGGATGTCACTGAATTCAAATAAACAGATTCATTCATTTGCAGTGCTGTTTATATCTTGCTTCTATTATCTTTTCATAATGCTAAATCACACAGAATGTCTATACGCAGCTGTACTAATAATATCAGCAAATAATTAAACACTGTAATTTTGTGTTTATTCACAAACAGATTCTAAATTAATAAAGCCTTAATGAAAATGGTTAAACATATTTCTTAGTTCCCTTGATGCAACTGAACATAATTAAAATGGTATGGGGGGGCGATGTACTGAAAGTGCTATTGGTGTCCACTACCCTGGGAAGAGGATGTTACAGAGCTATAGGTTGTCTTACATTACCAACATGCATGAGGGCCACTAAATCCTTGGTACATCAATTGTGAGATCAGCTATCCAGAATTCCCCAATCGTTACTAGTGCAATTTGGTATGGAACTATCTAATGCATATTAAACTGCTAAAATCTCTGGTTTGTGTAATGAGCTTGTCCCAAGAAAGAAAAGGGACAGAAATAGACTGAATAATAATTTTGCATTGCAAGCTAAATTATTGGTTAGCTTTTTTCAAAAAGTGTGTTTTTAACAACATCAAAAAATCCATATAGCACTATGGTCGATGGGGTAATTCTCCGAGATTCGGTATCGTGAAATGTATTGCAATTGGTGCATGTGTGGTGACTGCACCAAATCGCATATCACATGATTTAGCAACTTTTCAAAAATGTTGACGTGTTTTGAAATGAAATCGCACCTTTCTATTTAACACCGCGGGGGCATGGACTTATTGCTAAAGGAGCAGTGTGATTGCGTGAAACCAAACCCTATTCAGTATAAAGAAAGGAAGCACAACCTGCCTATTGACAAGGATTTGTTATGGAGCTAATGCTGTTGTTCCAAATTAAGTAAGAGGTAAGAGTGACATCATGGCTGGCAGGGTAGTTTTTGTGTAGGGAGGGTCGTGTTTTTTCCCCATTTACTTATCTTTGTCTCTACCACAGAAAAGAAGAAGTGACATATCCAGATGTCACCCTCCTCCCTGACCATTGGGACGGCTACAGTGGGGGCTGGACTGTGTATGTACAAAAACAATCTTCCAAACAGAAGAGTGTGGGACGTGTGGATGTCCTTCCCCACCTCATGGAACCAGTAAAGGTAGATTAAGGCATTAACTGTACGGGGTATTGTATGTAAGATTATTTATAAAGTGCCATTGGGGCACAATCGCTTTACATTAGCAAAATACAATAAAGTCCTACAAGGGGAACAATACAAGATAGTTCAGTACATGAATATATAACGAGATGTAAGTACTAGAGCCTTTATACAAGCCCTGAAGAAATTACAATCTAGATATTAATCGGATACTCACATAGGCTGACCTATCACACTCAAAAATTCTGGGCAGATTTTTCCTCCCAGCTTACCAGGCGCCGCATCAACTGGTCGTCCAGGCAGAAATAGCCTCGGTCTCTGCAAAAGTGGCCACAGCTGACAGTTTGCCGTGACTGATCGTGCGGTCATACAATGGACTGTGATTTACCAATATGTCCATCAGATGCGGTGCCTCCTGCACAAAGCTGGGTACACACTCTAATGATCTTTAAAAGATGACAGACAGAATCTTTAAAATTCCGTCTGTCATTTTTCATAGCTAAGGCTACACACAGTCCCGAGCGTTCTCCCTATAAAAGGTTTAGGGAGGAGTAAGAGTCTGACACAATCCATTCGGCCGTGACCGACTCCTACTTTAGTTCAGGGGCTGACTAGAGATGAGGAGATTTTCGCTCAGTTGCGAGCATTCGAGGCCAACAGTGAATGTTTGTCCTTCTCGGGAACGGTGTTTCTTTGTTACTCACTTTAGCGATAATCAGAATTGTCTCTTTATTGTTAAAGTTCCCAAAGCACGGCCAAAGGGAACGTCTCAGTTCAATGTTCTCCCTATATGTGGTCTTTCAAAGATCATTACAGCGTTATCCAGCTTTAAACACATTTTGGTGGATCTCCCTCCTTCCAAATCCCTAAAACATGTTGATATGTTTTACCTTAAAATACACACATTGCAATGTAGACAGTTATATATACTTATACTATTATATAGTGGAAATGCACCCAACTGTAAATTTAAGGATATTAGAAGTCACAGAGGAGTTCCATGACCATATAAAAGCAGGAAGCGCAGGCTGACTACCTTTATACAGGGCACAGAACTCCAAGGTGACTTCTAATATCCCTTAATTTACAGTTCGGGGTGCATTATTATTATAACCTACGTGGCCCCCCTGTGTTCTGGTTCCTTCTCCCCTGGAACTGTAAGATTTAAGGCTATAATCTTACAGTTCCTCCCATAGAAATCCACTACAGGGGTAGGTTATAAGGTTATAATCTTATAGTTCCTCCATAGAAATCCACCAAAGGGTAGGTAAATAAAAATATAGAATCCTTTCAACTTGTTGCTTTTCTACGCTGTTCAACTGCGATTCCTCGTAGACCTGTGGACTGGTAACACTAGATAGTAAGATAGAGGTAGATATATATGATAGAGATAGATATGAAATATAGGACAGACAGGGCGATAAGACAGACACGATATACCTAGTATATCGTGATTGCATGTGTTACAAAACAGATACACTGCCCCCCTTGCCATGCACTGTGCACAGTCGTGGCAGTCCTCTCAGTCAGGACATCCAGAAATAGATTCAGTCTCCATTACATATTGCCCTCCTTCCAGAAGATTATCAGTATTAGAAGTGCATTAAAATGGAGCAGCGAATACACTGCTTTTATATGTGCATAATACTCAGCCTAGGGACAGGACAGGGCTTTCATTTAGGTAGAGATCCTTACGGTGTCCATCCTTAAAGACCATTAAACTGGGCACTACAAAACAGAACTAAGGTACCAGTCAATCCCAACAGCAGGAACATCTCCTAATAGAAAAAGCAAAAGAAACAGACCTCCTGCCTACTTCATTTGTTCTGGTTCAGAACATGGCCCTGAATAGACAAGCTGGGGGAGATAAACATCTGTTGAATATGTAATGTCAGTAGGTTTCAGGAGGAGATGTAATCCAGGCCATTTGCAGATAACCATGGCTGTACCAGTGTCGGGCATTCAACAGTTAAATCCATCATGGTCTAAATATACTGGTCAAGTAAAGAAAATAGAATTTAGTTTTCCAACAAACAATAAGGACATTTCAGAAAAGCTGAAATACCAGAGATGGATTAAGATCATATGGGGCTATAGTCAGGGTTGTCATTTAGAGCCCCTTCTTCTTTATATTTATTTAATGTGTTGGACTATTGTAACTGCTTCTAAAGCTGGAACCCCAGATAACTGGACTCTAGGCAGCTGCCTGGGTTGCCTTGTGGATAATCCTGCTCTGTGTCGGACTGGTTCACTGGGTTACAGTGAAATCCCCAGGTGGGTCCACAGCCTATTCACTCAAGAAAACAGAAAATTGTCTAAACTTATAATACTGAACCCCAGGGACAGTAAGACTGGGTACACACCATCCAATATTTCGGACCGACATTTCGCTAATGGCGAACGATCAGTTGGAACGACAAATCACGTGGCGTGTACCCAGCTTTAGAAATGCATTTTAATAAACAAAAGGAATCAGTAGGACTAAGATATGTTAAAGAGTGATAATAGAAATATGAATTGTTAGCTGGGCCCCTGGTCTCAGATTTCCTGGTGGGCCCCAAGAGTCCTGTCCGACACTGCTTAAAGAAGCATAATTAACAGAGTAAACAGGGAAATCTCTCAGTTAAGAAGTGTAAACGCTCAGTTATTTCGGTTTGTATACAGTGGATAAGAGGGATGTAAGGGATAATAAGCTACCTGCAGTAGGATATTACACCACAGAGGAGTTCCATGACCATATAGAAGCACAAGGCCACAGGCCAAGTGCTTTTATACAGGGCATGGAACTGCGAGATGAAGTAAATCCATATATTACACTGTAGGTAGCGTATCATTACTTAATTAATACATAAGGCCATACAAAAAAATAGCACAGACACAGTCTCCCCCTACCCTACCACTTTTTCTCCCTCTCCCCATATTAGTCATTTATATAGGATCCCTGTTTAGTGTATAAATAGTTAATTACCATTCCTATTGAAAAGAGACAGAGGACCGAACATCTGTCAACAATAAACAGGGATTCCTATATAAATGACTAATTCAGGGAGGGGGAGGGGCAGTGGAATACAGGAAGTCACTCAGTGACATCACTGAGTGATTGTAATAAGGATTCTTGCCACTGCACCTCCCCATTCTAAATCCAAAGCCTTGTGTATTATAACTTTATTGTAGTCAGAGACTATATGAGACTAATGAGCCTAACCTATGCAGTGTATCAAGCACAACATGAAAAACCTAAAGAAGCATCCTATGGCTGCTATATCAGATGGGAGCTTTAAAGTGTGAATATAATGATCTAACAGGGTTATTCAATAAAAGTGTGCTAATTTTGCCGCAACAAATCAGATGTTAGCTTTCAAATGTTAAATAAGCTCTGATTGAAATGTCATTTTGGGGGTGAGCATGCCCTTTAATGTTATTCCCAACTGCAGCCAGTAAAGTCCAAGTTAAAGCGAATAATAAGGGACTCGTAGCTTATCTAGGTCACAGAGATACCTGGTGCCATCGACTTTAAGTAATTACATTTATCTAGCTGTAAGCAGTGGATGTTCATGCTGGAGCCAACTGCGTCTGACTGAAAGCAGCATCCAGTATAATTTCCTCCACAACTCAATTACCTGTTGCCAGGATCTTTTCCAATTGAATCTAAATAGGATGTCACTGAATTCAAATAAACAGATTCATTCATTTGCAGTGCTGTTTATATCTTGCTTTCTATTATCTTTTCATAATGCTAAATCACACAGAATGTTCTATACGCAGCTGTACTAATAATATCAGCAAATATAATTAAATCACCTGTAATATTTTGTGTTTATTCACAAACAGATTCTAAATTAATAAAGCCTTAATGAAAATGGTTAAACATATTTCTTAGTTCCCTTGATGCAACTGAACATAATTAAAATGGTATGGGGGGGCGATGTACTGAAAGTTGCTATTGGTGTCCACTACCCTGGGAAGCAGGATGTTACAGAGCTATAGGTTGTCTTACATTACCAACATGCATGAGGGCCACTAAATCCTTGGCACATCAATTGTGAGATCAGCTATCCCAGAATTCCCCAATCGTTACTAGTGCAATTTGGTATGGCAACTATCTAATGCATATTAAACTGCTAAAATCTCTGTTTTGTGTAATGAGCTTGTCCCAAGAAAAGAAAAGGGACAGAAATAGACTGAATAATAATTTTGCTATTGCAAGCTAAATTATTGGTTAGCTTTTTTCAAAAAGTGTGTTTTTAACAACAATCAAAAAAATCCCATTTATAGCACTATGGTCGATGGGGTAATTCTCCGAGATTCGGTATCGTGAAATGTATTGCAATTGGTGCATGTGTGGTGACTGCACCAAATCGCATATCAATGATTTAGCAACTTTTCAAAAATGTTGACGTGTTTTGAAATGAAATCGCACCTTTCTATTTAACACCAGCGGGGGGCATGGACTTATTGCTTAAAGGAGCAGTGTGATTGCGTGAAACCAAACCCTATTCAGTATAAAGAAAGGAAGCACAACCTGCCTATTGACAAGGATTTGTTATGGAGCTAATGCTGTTGTTCCAAAATTAAGTAAGAGGTAAGAGTGACATCATGGCTGGCAGGGTAGTTTTTTGTGTAGGGAGGGTCGTGTTTTTTTCCCCATTTACTTATCTTTGTCTCTACCACAGAAATAGAAGAAGTGACATATCCAGATGTCACCCTCCTCCCTGACCATTGGGACGGCTACAGTGGGGGCTGGACTGTGTATGTACAAAAACAATCTTCCAAACAGAAGAGTGTGGGACGTGTGGATGTCCCTTCCCCACCTCCATGGGAACCAGTAAAGGTAGATTAAGGCATTAACTAGTATGGGGTATTGTATTTAAAGATTATTTATAAAGTGCCACTTGAGGGCACATCGCTTTACATTAGCAAAATACAATAAAGTCATACAAGGGGAACAAATACATAGATAGTTCAGTACATGAATATATAACGAGATGTAAGTACTAGAGCCTTTATACAAGCCCTGAAGAAATTACAATCTAGATATTAATCGGATACTCACATAGGCTGACCTATCACACTCAAAAATTCTGGGCAGATTTTTCCTCCCAGCTTACCAGTCGCCGCTATCAACTGGTCGTCCAGGCAGAAATAGCCTCGGTCTCTGCAAAAGTGGCCACAGCTGACAGTTTGCCGTGACTGATCGTGCGGTCTATACAATGGACTGTGATTTACCAATATGTCCATCAGATGCGGTCTGCCTCCTGCACTAAAGCTGGGTACACACTCTAATGATCTTTAAAAGATGACAGACAGAATCTTTAAAATTCCGTCTGTCATTTTTCATAGCTAAGGCTACACACAGTCCCGAGCGTTCTCCCTATAAAAGGTTTAGGGAGGATGTAAGAGTCTGACACAATCCATTCGGCCGTGACCGACTCCCTATACTTTAGTTCAGGGGCTGACTACGAGTGATGGAGATTTTCGCTCAGTTGCGAGCATTCTCGAGGCCAACAGTGAATGTTTGTCCTCCTCGGGAACGCTTGTTTCTTTGTTACTCACTTTAGCGATAATCAGAATTGTCTCTTTATTGTTAAAGTTCCCAAAGCACGGCCAAAGGGAACGTCTCAGTTCCCAATGTTCTCCCTATATGTGGTCTTTCAAAGATCATTACAGCGTATATCCAGCTTTAAACACATTTTGGTGGATCTCCCTCCTTCCAAATCCCTAAAACATGTTGATATGTGTTTTACCTTAAAATACACACATTGCAATGTAGCACGTTATATATACTTATACTATTATATAGTGGATAATGCACCCCCAACTGTAAATTATAAGGATATTAGAAGTCACAGAGGAGTTCCATGACCATATAAAAGCAGGAAGCCGCAGGCTGACTACCTTTTATACAGGGCACAGAACTCCAAGGTGACTTCTAATATCCCTTTAATTTACAGTTCGGGGTGCATTATTTATTATAACCTACCCCTTTGTGGTTTCTGGTTTCCTTCTCCTCCTGGAACTGTAAGATTATAAGGCTATAATCTTACAGTTCCTCCCATAGAAATCCACTACAGGGGTAGGTTATAAGGTTATAATCTTATAGTTCCTCCCATAGAAATCCACCAAAGCGGTAGGTTATAAATAAAAATATAGAATCCTTTTCAACTTGTTGCTTTTCTACGCTGTTCAACTGCGATTCCTCGTAGACCTGTGGACTGTGTAACACTGTAAATCTCCAGCCTTCAGATGACAGATAGACACCCAGACCAGCATGTAATGAACTGAGGGAGGGGGGGTATTATGAATAATAAAAGGTATAAACAGGAATGAATTACAGAAAGGAATGGCATGTCAGTGTCAAGACTGAAGTACAGGATTTCCCAATAGCTGTGCAACTCCATTGGGTAAAGGAAGGGACGTGGTTAATGAATTAACCAATGAGAGTGCAGAACTTTCCAAAGATTCATAGAGGCAGCAGCCAGAGGCTCTCACTTTACCAGGTGACACTGCAGCCTTCACTGCTCTGGTCTTATCTTTGATTTACTGCTGTTCAGTCTGCTCTTGGTAAGTAAGTTTGACAGTTTGTTCTGTTAAAATACACAGGGTCAATGATGGAATAGAAATCACTTTCTAACAATGTTCTACATTCTAACAATAACATGTTCAAATATAATTCTACATAGATGTATATATATATTTGCTTGCAGAGGACTCTGGGATTTGTAGTTTGTTGCGTGTCTAGATCTGATGTATAGTTGTTATAAAGGTGGATAATATAGTAAATCAGATTATCAGTATCAGATTCTCTGTGGGAAAATGGTAATTTCATATAGAGATGTAATTATTGATAGTGATGTATTTATTCCTAGTATAATTATATATTGAACCCAGTGGTGAACAGTAATGTTGTTCGTTACTGCATTACAGCAGATTTTAAATCTATGTTTAGGAGAGACTCGTATCGGTAAATCTGGTGTTTCTTTTCACTGGACTGAATGAAAACTAACGACAGCTCAAAACTAAAGTTTGGTACACAGGGGCCAATTTTGAAATCTTCCCCAACCCTCAGACAACAAATTAATAAACTGACCAGTAGTCTTGTCAGTCGTGGAGAAACGTGGCACTGCCGATATTTTATGGCAACCAATCGTTCGGTCCATTTATAATCACAAGATCGCCTGAAATTTACTGACATGTCTCATCTGTTCGAACTTTCAGACAATTTTAACGAAAAATCAGTAGAAAATTTAGTCACAGCAAAAATGTTGATATTTCGACAGGGTTGAACATGTACCCTGGAACACAGTATAGGCTCAACCCAGCTGCAGTTGGTACCGCCACCTCCTGTAAACAAATTCAAACTTGAAAAAATGCAGAGGAACCAATTAATTTTCAATGTAGTTTATTTAGAAGAACCAGCACTACATGTTTCAGGCTTCACATCCTTCCTCAGACGCATGATGCATTTTTTCAAGATTGATTTTCAGTGATAAAATATCATCCCGTGTGTACCACGCCTAAGCGCACAGTAAGTGCACCAATCAGGGTACAGTCAATCTTAATGACATTCTGTTAAAAGATTGGTGTATCAAGAGTGACATCACAATCTTTCCACCTTAAATGAGTTAATTACTGTAAGCAGGAGTTCTGTTACATTAGGACACTAGAGCCATAAGTACAGTGATTTTGCTTGTAAAGAACATTTAGGGCTAGGCCACACTGCTCCGTTTTAACTGTTTCAACTCATGATTTGATGGCCTGTTGGCCAATTGGTGTGGCCACTCTAGCTGCGCTGGTGCGCATGCAATCACCATTTTGGGTGCGATTCACATGCGCTCCAGTACTTGAAAATAACAGGGATTGCAGTTCAAGCGGGGATCGGCGTGTGCAAATCATGCACACTCGCACGCTCTCATTGTGGCCTCAGCCTTAAAGTCAAATACTATTGTACTTTTACTCAAGTGGAAGTTTAAAGGGAGGACTTTTACTTTATTACCTAGGGTTTATATTCTTAAAATGAAGTGAATAGTGTGTCTACTTTCAATGAACTATTGGCCCTACAGACTATAATTGTATGTATAATTTTATTTATAAAGCACTGTACATTATAAAATACAGAATATGCAAACAAGGGTGCAAGCCATTATACAGAAAGATCAAAATTAAATTAAAATAAATAAATACAATTTCATACATCGGTTGAGAAAGCATATATATAAATTATGTAACAAGCCTTGACACATTAGGAATGAGATCCCTGCCCCGAAGAGCTTACAATCTAAGTGAATAATTCCCATGATTCCCTGTAGGGGAAACTAAAATGTATAGTTTAGTGGTCGCTGGGTACTCACTAATTAGGATTTAATCAAGTATGACAGTGCTGAACTAACTTAGTTAGGATTTTTCATACTAATTAGAATTAAACCTAATGTGTCAATGTAATTCAAACAATGCAGAAACCTTGGACTCTGGTACTTTAAGCAGTTATTTTGTTGGTACACAGATTGCCAGTAACCAAATGTATTTGCTGTTATTGTGATCAACAGAACATTAGTGAATGGTAATGAATATTATCGGACAATCTGTTGTTTATTCTGATACTTTGCTCCTTCTGAAATTCTTTTGTATGTCTTTAAGCTGTGTACACACACTACAGATTTTTGAAAGATGACAGACAGGATCTGCAAGATCCTGTCTGCCATCTTTCAAAGATCCGCATGCACACAGTCCTGAGCGTTCTCCATGTGTGTTTCCCTCGGCCGTGGCAGACTCCTCTATAGGGAGTCTAGCGCGGCCGAGGGAAATTTTTGTTTTTTCCCGAACGACTTCTCAGCCGACAGGAATGTTCGGCAGCCACACGCTCGTTTGGGAAACCACTACACACACTAGCGAAAAAGCTAGGATACAACGGTATGTGTACCAAGCTTTATAACATCTGGATTGGAATACTTTCAGACTGTAATTAATATACATTTTATGTGTGCACTGTTTAGATCTGAGAAACCTTCCTGCAGAATGGACGCAATTATGTGCAGATGCCCCTTTCTTACACGCGTTTCCCAGACTTTCTTACAAAAAGCAGGAAAGTCTCTGGTAACTTACGCTCTGAACTGCCCTGTGATGATGGGATCCAAGCCTGTGTCACGTGCTACATTGAGCACATCAGCTGTACATCGACAGGAGAGAAAGGAAACATCACCTTACACTAAAAGTAAGTAAATGAAAAATAAAAAGCACAAATTCCCTTTGGAGTACGGTTTGGCAAAGTAGGGTACTACTTGCTAACTCACCAATCTTGCCCTGTAAGTAATCATTAGCATATTTTACACACATCAGCATAAATTTTACACTTGCATGTTTGTTTAGCTCTTTAAACTTGTGTGTTCTTGAATTCCTAAGTTTAGCTCTGCCTTTCAGCTGCATGTTATCATTATTATAATGAGTTCACACAATGTATAGATCGGACCCGACGGTATCGGGGCTTTATCGCTAGTGTGTGTAGCGATGTGTTGTAGCGGTTGTCCCGAACGAGCGCACGGCCGCCCAACGCTCCCTATAGAGCCGAGGGAGACACACAGTTCCGAGTGTTATCCCTAGATGTGCATAGGGAGAATGCTCGGGACTGTGTTTATGCAGATCTTTGAAAAATGACAGACAGAATCTTGCAGATCTTGTATGTCATCTTTCGAAAATCTGTAATGTGTGTACCCAGCTTCAGGGTAAGTCAACAGAATGGAAAGGTCTTCACGAGGGACCTGGGGGTATCTTTTTAATGAGCTATACACACCCTTTAGAATATTGGCTAACAATAGGAAACACTGAAAAAAAAGATATTCTTAAATTTCTAAAGGTACACTACTTTAGACATTTGTCTTTAGACATTCCTCTATAGACAAATGTCTAATCTATCTAAGAACCGCCTAGCATGTTTTTTTTTGCAATAAACTGAAGATCAGAAAATGAACGGGCCAAATTGGACTATCTCAAGGTAAGAACTGCTGCTTGTAAAATGCAGTCTTTAGTCTTTAGACAAATGTCTAATCTATCTAATGTCTGCCTAGTGTATGGCCAGCTTTAGGCTGGGTACAGACCAGACAATATTTTCGGCCGACCGACTGATTCACGTCACTTTCGGTCGAAATATCGTCTGGTGTGGGGCGGGAGGCCGCGACCATCATCGATCATTCCGATCGATCGTGTGGTTCCCTATGGGAATGCACGATCGATCGTTCGCAAATTCGGCCTTCATCAGTGGACAAATTATAATTATTATTGTGGATTTATATAGCGCCAACATCTTGGATCTTGTTTTCACTAAAAACCTCTCTGTCTCCTCTTTTGAAACTAACCCCTACCTGCTTTCAGATCACTATCTTATTACTTTCTTGCCCAACACTCTCCTGTTTCTCTTGACCATATAGATCTTCCGGTGCTGGATTCTTCTCTCTCCTCTAGTCTCTCTACCCTTGTATCCAACTCTGATACTAACTTGCTTCTTAACTCCTATAACTCTGTCCTTACTAATGCTATTGATTCCCTTGCCCCTTGCAACCCCGCAACCACCGTCTCTCAAATCCTCGCCATTGGCTCATTCTAATGCAAATTCTTCACTCCTTGGGCATCCGGAATGAAGCACCATCCTAAACCTGGTCCTATCCCACGTTTTTCAATTTCTGTGGACAACACCCCTATTTACCCTATTCAATCAGCATGTTGCTTAGGGGTTATTATTGATTCCTCTCCCTCCTTTTCTAATCACATACTATATATTAACTATTACTATATTGCTATTGTAGCTTTTTTCTCCGTAATTTTGCGAAAATCCATAGTTTCCTCTCTCTTCCAACTACTGCTATGCTTATCCATGCTCTCATCCTATCAAACCTTGACTACTGTAACCTTCTGCTTTCTGGTCTTCCTGCTTCCCATCTTTCTCCCCTTCAGTCGATACTTAACTCTGCTGCACACATTGTCTCGCTCTCTACCAATTCGGCAAATTAAGTCTCCTCTGTGCCGCACATCTACCTGGCTCCCCATTAAACAAAGCATTATCTACAAAATCCTTCTCTTAACAATCCCTTCACTCTGCTGCTCCATCTTATATTTCTTCTCTTGTGTCCCCATATGTTTCTGCCCATATCCTCCACCCATCACAGAACCATCTCTTATACAAACCCCACACTTACACTGCCTCCTCTCACCTTAAATCTTTTTCTCTTTTGGTTCCCATCCTCTGGAATTCTATTTCCCCCTCTCTTCATCAAGAAACCTCAATAAACAAGTTTAAATCTAATCGGATTTGCGATCGTCCAAAACGATTGTAAATCCGATCAGAAAAAACGATCGAATATCCCTACCTTGGACGAGCAATCTTCCATAGATTTCAGCTTGAAATCTATGGAAGGTTTGGTTCTGTTAGATGGGGTTGATGGAAAATTTTCCATCTTGCCGATCAGTTTTTTTTTCGATAGACCAATCGATGTTGCTGATTGGTCTATCGAAAACCAGGAAAAGTGTCTTCGATAATCCAATCAATTTGATCGAATTGCCACGTATTTTTACCTTTACCTCCTATTCTATTTCTCTGAGCACAGCACAGCATAGGAATGTTGTCACTGCACCAGTTATTACTTTAGCACTTCCTATGTATCTTATTTATATATGTATGTATTTATTTATTGTTCCCCTTGTAAGGCTTTTGTATTTTACATTGTACAGCGATGCGTCCCCAAGTCGCGCTATATAAATAAACATATACATACATACACTATCATTTTTAGTTCGGTCTGATAGTTTGTGATGCCGACCACAGTATCTCCTTAGGTTTGTGACCTATCCATAGACATGGATTTACTGAATATCGGCAATGTGTTTGGGCTCCTTAAACCCAAAAGCCGATAATTAGTCCTGACTGATTTTTTTGTCAAAAAGTCCTGCTGGTAGGTCATGGCTTATAGCGGTTATGTTAATACAACACGATTATTGAGATAAAAAGTTGTCAGGTTTCCTCCCGACTGTCAGACTACTGGTTTATTAATCGATAGGTCAGGAATAATGATACAGGACCTGCCTGTGCATACTGGGCCTTGACACTGGAATGTCATTTCTTCCCTCTAAACTATGTAAGAAAAGTTACACTGACAGTTACAAACCTTGTAATTCTCATAGAGATTGTTTCATGTATAAATCTGATCACTGGTCGCTGTTTTCTTAGGGCACTGGTTGCTGATCCGCCATTTTATTTTTCAGAGCAAACAAAAAAGCAACATTAATTAACTATAAATAAAGCTGGCATGCTGTTAGTAATAAATAACTTCAAAGTAACAACATGCTAAATGATTTTAATGGGTTCACTAGGGTAATAGTCTGTCTCCTTATCTTAATTTGTTAGCGTCCAATTTTGTCTTCAGTGAGTATATTAGAAACCAGTTGTCTACATGTAGTTATGTGTTGGGGTGTATCCACCCAATTTCACTCACCATCCAGCTAATTAAATTAAGTGCCAGCAATAAGGTTACAGCCAGATTATAGTTTTACCCTATTGTTTGAATGAATAACATGTAGGTACATGCAGGTGAATGCTAAACTGGATAAAGGTTGGCCGGTGTGTTACAGCAATCTTACTGAATGTCGAGTTCTAACATCTTTGGGCATGTTTAGCAGTGAACTAGAGCAATGCTGAGTGGTATTTATCACATTAGCTGTAGAAATATGTAAATGGCCAACACCCTTAGGGTAAGTGACATCTGAAAGGCCATGGGCTGATGAACATTTAGATGGACATGAAGCTTCAAAAACTACAAGAATATTGTTGGGATCTACCAATCAGAGACACTGGATTAGATTACATTATTGAGATCTAGAAGTGAAATAAGGAAAGGATGTGTATTGTACAGAGACAACTTCAGACTGTGGTGCTGGGCATCTGGGACTGGCTGTTTCCTAGGTGAAATAACTCGGGTTATCGTGACACTTCCGAGTAATAGGAAACCTCACAGTCTCATGAGATCAGATAGCTTTTCCAGTTATTTAATCACACATTGTTTTATACACAGATTCTGGCATAGAATAGATTATCTCAATATGAATGCCAATGGGATGACGTGTATCTGTTCTAATCTTTTCTTCTCTTTATTTGGAAGAGAGAAAAGAACAGGTTGATATTGAATTGTTAATATAATATTTACTGTGGCTGATCACAGCCTTCTGCAAGATCCTTTCTGTCATTCTGATCGGGCTACACACAGTCCCGAGCGTTCTCCCCATACACAGCATATACACAGCATAGGGAGTACACTCTGGACTGTGTGTTTCCCTTGGCTGCGGCTGACTCCCTCCATAGGCAGACTACTGTGGCCGAGGGAAACTTACGGACTTTCCCGAATGAGCGATTGGCTGACCCTATGCCCGGCGGCCGCATGCTTGTTCAGAAAAGCAGCCACACACAGGGCCCCTAAAGCCCCAATACTGTTGGATCAGACAGTATCGGGGGCTTTATCAGTACTGTGTTTACCTAGCTTAAGTAACCACACATGACATGTGTGACTGTTTGGTCGGGTACCATTGTTGGTCCAACCTGGTGAATAAACAAACAACAAATGACCAAATGGCCACACCCATGCAATTATCTGTTAAAATGGCAGGAAGATTTCAGTAAAGCTATTTCACATAATTTATATTTAATTAATGTAAGATATTGTATTCAAACTTCCCCTCTGCTTTAAAATATTTTCCCCAGACATTGCAAACTACAATGAACAGAGCTTTAGTTTAAACTGCTAATTGATCCTTTGGTATATTAAGTGATGGGGACTACACATTTACTCTACACAGAGGCTGGTCACAGGACTACATGCTGGTGAAAAGAAGTGTTCAGGAAGTTATATTGCTACACTTTCCTGTAATGTTTTACCTTCAGGGCTCATTTTAAAAATACCATTGAAGGGCTTTTATTTAACCCTAACTTGTTTGGATACCACAGCTGCCTTTTAAATCTTTACTTAAAGCTGTTTTATATAAATGGTTCTTGTGACAATTAGTGTTTATTGTGTAGTGTCAACATAGAGATGGACAATTCATTGCTCACTATAAGTTTATATATTATGAAAACTTGTGTCCAGGGTGAACAGAGTTTTCCCAGTTGTAATTGCAAAAGCTGCAAAACTAGACTGAAGGTAAAACTCCCTGTGACCCCAGAAGGTGTGACTGTAATAGAATATTTTTAATACTCACAAGTGTAGTATATTATAGTATATAATAGAATAGTGTAGTATAGTGTAGTGTGGTGTAGTATAATATAGTGCAGTATTGTATAGTATCTAATAGTATAGTGTAGTATAGTGTGGTGTAGTATAGTGTGGTATAGTGTAGTGTAGTATAGTATAGTGTAGTATAGTGTGGTGTAGTATAGTATAGTGTAGTATAGTATAGTATCTAGAATAGTATAGTGTAGTACTGTATAGTGTATAGATTGGTATGGTATAGTACATAGTATAGTGAATAGTATAGTATACTATGGTATAGTGTATAGTGTAGTCAAAGGTTTCTGTATATTTTGCAGCATTCCGCTGTGAGGATTCTGGAGTTAGGCAATGTTGTGAGTAGTTTCCAATATCTGGAGATCTACGGTACTGGTTGCCTATCCCTGGTATATAATATAGTATAGTACAGTATAGTATATAGTATAGTACAGTACAGTATAGTATTTTATTAAGTATAGTACAGTATAGTATATTATATAGCATAGTACAGTATAATATAGTATATTATATACTATAGTATAGTTTAGTACTATAGTCTATATATAGTAACATAGTATTATATATATATATTACAGAAAGGTTTCTGTATATTTTCTGGTTTTGATTTTAAATTGATGACACTTGGTCTAGTATTGTCCAGGGTGAACTAGAGTAAAGGTAAAACTCCTGTTGACTGTGACACCAGAAGGTGTGACTGTAATAGGATCTTTTTAATACCGATACTCACAAATGTAGTATATTATAGTATAACATATAATAGAATAGTGTAGTGTGGTGTAGTACAGTATAGTACCGTATCTAGAATAGTATAGTGTAGTATAGTACATATACTATACTATATAATATACTGTACTATACTATACTACTATACTTTAAAGGATAAGTAAACTCAAAAAACATATGAAGTTTAAATGGAAGCTGTATACCTAAAAAAAAAAAAAAAAAAAAAAGGGACAAGGTTAGTTAGGTAAACAGCTTCCATTTAAACTTCATTTGTTTTTTGAGTTTGCTTATCCTTTAAAGTATAGTAGTATAGTATAGTACAGTATAGTATATAGTATAGTATAGTACAATACAGTATAGTATATAGTATAGTACTATAATCTGTCAAAGGTTTCTGTATATTTTATGGGTTTGATTTTAAATTCATGACACTTGGTCTAGTATTGGACATTTATATAAATGTAAATATACAGGATATTATATAAATATTTGCTTGATCTTTTTAAAATATTTAGAAGGAATAAACAAACACATGTGTATATCTAGTACATCGGTTATGCCTGGGAGGTTACACATCTAGCCCACAAATATCCACCCTATAATGTGTGTCTGTAAGCAGGTCTCTATTTATATAGTGCTACAGTTATTAGGTACACAGCACTATATTTTATATCAGTTCAGTAGATGCATTCATAGAGAAATATCTAAAATACTCACTGGACTGAGTATACTGGCCAGGTCAGAGTGGCTGTGTAAAAACATTATCAATACCTCATTCCACTTAATGTAAAAAAGATGCATAGCCCTGGGTAATATAGGGGTTTCTACTGTACTTACATAGTCAGGTGTTTAGGCAACTACAAATCATAGACATATTGATAACACAACTAAAGTACAATAGTTCAGAATATAAAAAAAAAAATTAGTACCATTTTAAACGATAAGAACATTTGTTGAATAACCCTGATTGTCTTCCATTTTGTTTAATTATGCTAAACAATAATCCTGTGAGTTATATATTTATAAACTGGGTTAAGGTATGTTCATGGAACCATATTTTACAATGGGGGCTACATTATTCACTTTTAAATCCATTTGATCCATTAGATCCATTTGCTAAGACCCTGGCTCAAAAGGGTCTGACCGGATCCCAACAACCACCAGATCATGCAAATTCAGTCAGTGGTCAGAATGCATCCATGTGCCCATTTCTGACAGCACAGATGAGCCAAGAAAACAGCAGTGTAATCCGCAAGGCCAGCCCTGAAATACAAGAGGATGTGCAGAAGATACAGACATTTAGGAAAGGTAAGATAAGATATGATGTCATACAGCTGACAGAATAGCAATTAAAACGGCACACCCTACACATTTTATATTGATAACACTAGATTTAATAAATTGTCTGTCTAGCAGATTTATATGGAATGGATAAGATATAAGGACATGCCATGCTGTTCAGTATATAATCTGGCCACTGGCAATTCACTTATATACGATTTAAACGTTATCAATGGGCTGAAATCTAGAAAACCTATAGAGGGAAATTGCATGTGTTTTAATTATGGTAGGAGGTATAATTACAGAGGTTTGGCTTCCTTGTAGATGTAAATGCAAATGGAATACTGGAGACTATAAACCACAAGGAAGAAGTCTGTACATTCCGATATGTGTATTAATAGTTTCTCTCTGGGTTGTACTATGGGTGTGGTATTGGGAAGCTAAATTGCAGTAGTTTGGTAGGTTTTAACTTCATGACACTGTTGCTGAAAGAACCATTATACAATATTATATTATTATTATTTAATATCTCTTGTATATCTTTGATTTTTTACAACTGCTATAATAGGTTTTGATTTTTTTTTACATAAATACCGATATTCCTTTTATTTCTCTTTTCATTTCCATTTTTGCAATCAGCCACAATGGAATCAGCGAGGAGAGATGTGAACCTGCAAAGGAATCTCAGTGCTCTGGATACATCCCAGAGACCTGCAGCTGTCTCTCACCTTCTTAAGGACAATATGCCCCAAAGTAAGAATGAATAGCCACTGAAGGAAATGATATGTACCTACCACTCCCTTGTTATGAATAGTAGAGAATTCTAAAAACAACACGGCTCTTTAAATAGGAAATTTCATTATTTTTTTAAAAAGTAATTATATTAAATATACCGAAACAATTCTACATATTATCTTAATTTTTGAAAAATGATTTGATTTCCTTTCCTATGTTCTGTCATGGCCAGTAGTGAGCTGACATTTCAAGTCTTGCATCAGGTCTTCCCTTTCACAGGATGCTCAGTTCCTTGGAATGTGACTAACGGTGATTTTTTCTTTTTTTTTGTGGGTCGAACTTAAGGTGGCCATATACATGGCGATCCCACAGCATGTGTGCCGACAGATCTGTTGGCACACATGCTGTGGGAAAAGCACACACAGTCCCGACCGATCCCCATACGCGGTATGGGGATAGGTCGGCAGTGCGGCCATACACCACACAATCGTATCTGCTCCCTCTACTTCAAGTAAACTGACCAATGGATATTTTCTGACATTCTGGATCGATCGGAGTGCCGACTACGGTTCATCAGCACTCCGATCGGTTGGGAACAGCCCCCACACATTAACGATTATAGGTAAGTCCCGTTGTTCCCCCGCTGGGATTTACCTATTATCGTTCATATGTATGGCCACCTTTACTGAGCAGCTGATCATTCCATTGGCTGAGTCAAAGGACAAGACCATAATGGATAAGGTTATTGGAGTGGTAAAATCATCATGCATTTGTGCAGTGGTACGTGAACACTTTTTTGAACACACGTTGGTTGTAAAGTTATTTTTTTCTCCTTCCTATGAGGCTAAATTGTGCCACATGTGAGAGAACAACAGCCAGTATGGTAGGTTGTGTTTGACCACAGTCACCATTGACCAACTGGCAGCTTTACTTTCCACTGATTTGAAACTTTTTCTAACTTTGAAATAAATTGATTGGTGTATAAACATTTACAGGATACTTTCTTCCCATCTACTGATTCCTCTAGTACCAAACAGTACTGACGTTCAGTGTTGTCTTTTCTCTCACACGTTAATAAATAATTTTGTGGAATGGATAAACATTGTCAGTGAACACAGTAAACATTTACAGAACACAGTCAATGACCGTATATATCTCCTTGTGTAAGTTGTGCAAAGTTTAGGCTAGGCCACACTGCAACAATGTAATGTGCATGTAAATGTGGGTGGCCACGCTGCATGCCCTGCCATCTGTTTTCATAGGGCACGCGATCACCAATTTTCTGCGAATCGCGTGTGCTCTGATTGTGGACTATTGTGCAGATCGTATCGCAAACGGCAGTAACGCTTTTTACACATTTTTTCATAGTGTGCCCTCAACCGTATACTCCAAAATCAATCGGAGCTCCATTCATGAGAAACCATCCATGAAATTTTAAATGTGGGCTCTGATCTTACTCTTAGGCTTCTTTCACACAAAATGAAGCTGTTCCAATAGTTTTACACACTAGGGGCGACCTTATAGCAGTGACCATCTGGAAACCACTCAAGACTTTCAGCAGTAAACCTGGCTTTTGTCTGAAAGTAGAGTAACAGCTTCTGTCCGTGAATTGTGTTCTCACATTAGCGCTCCATTTGGGACTGTCAGGAATAAAAGCCAGTGAAATTAGAGCAGGGGCATTTCTCAGGAACAGGGCCACAGCTTAAGGCAACCTCAGCTAGACAACCTCAGCTAGAATTATAGTTTAATTGTAACTGTTATTTTTTGGAGTATATTTGCCATGTAATATACTAAATAACCCGTGAATTTTGTTTGTTTATAGCTGTTCAAACTTTTAAGTACGATCAGTTTTTTGAAAAGAAAATCGATGCAAAGAAGAATGACCATACTTACCGCGTCTTCAAAACTGTCAACCGTCGGGCACAAGTGTTCCCAATGGCAGATGATTATTCGGAATCTTTAACAAGCAAGAAAACCGTCTCTGTTTGGTGCAGTAACGATTACCTTGGCATGAGTCGCCATCCTAAAGTGGTTGGAGCTGTGATGTAAGTATTCATAAGCACAGGAGGGAAAAATGCAGTGTGTATACATAAATAAAATTGACATAAATGCACACAGCAAAAACTGGGGAACTGGATGTAGAGTAACTACATTCTGACCTCTTTTACATTTCATGTTTCCTTTTAAACTAGAATACTATGTAAGGAGACATCTGAATATATTTGAAAGAGAATCGTGTTCTCCAGACAAGTTAGGTTAAAATAATAGGTTTCTATTGTGTCATGGTCAGTTCTTTGAGTGCAGGTAGTCAGATAATATAGTGGTTTAAACGTTAATGTTTCATGTGTCTGCTTCTATGTTCCCAAAGAAAGCCCAGATTTTTAACTTAACCCTAACTTGTTTGGAGAATACATTTGTCCTATAAAACTGAGTACCCCTGTGAGGTACTTGTGTATAACAAGTGTATAAGTCGACAACTCCTCTTATTGCGTAACTTCCAACATTATCCCTTAAATAGGTGAACAAACAACACAGTACAGAGTATCAGGGGGAAAGGGGGATAATTAAGTGAACCTGATCATAACACAGCTCTGTTTAAAGCATTTATCAGAAGCGCACCTATCTAAAGGTGAATGTTGTAGGGCAGGGTATTGGTGTCATATTAAATCCACATGGCTGGTATATAAGAGCTGATTCGGCCACACAATTTGCCAAGAGGACACCACTAAGGTTAATGCCTGTAAAGGTAGCAACAGACCCAAATTACATCTTATGCATATATAATAACTGATGTTAAAGGACATGTCCACCTTTAAAAAAAACAGCAACCCAACTGTAATTTTTACCAGTTTATTACATACATTTGTAACCAGATATTTAATGATTTAAAGGGCAAGTCCAGCCCCAAAATGAAAACTTACATACAGGTAAATCACCCCCCAAAACCCTAAAAGGTAATAGTTTGAAATGTGAAATATATCAGTCTAACCTGAAATCCGGCACAATGTCCTGTTGCCCCTGTTTCTGCTTCCTGGTTCTTCCAGTTAGCAACTGTCAGTTATAGATTTGGCAGTTGACATCACAGCCAATGACTGAATGTTAATCCCCTATTTGCCTCTTCTGAGCATGCTAAGGCTCAGTACAGGTTTCTAAATTGCTCAGTTTCCATGTGGCATCCAGAAGCATAGCAGGCATACAGTAATGAAATTATAGGACAAACTATGATATAGCAACCTATTTTAAAGAGACCATTCTTTCTAAAAGATGTTCTTATGAGGGTGGAGTTGTCCTTTAAGTTTAATTCTGGAAAAGGAATCTGCCTCTTCTCATTGAGCTTTTTACAAGCTTAAGCATGGGCAGAGTAGACTGCAGGGGACACAGCAGACAATCATTGGCAGTCCTAGCCTTGATTGACTGCATGGAGGGAGGGGTCAGTTAACTCTGCCAAACAATAATTATCCTGAAATATCTGGTTAGTAATGCATCTAGTGCTGAATATATCAGTTGGGGTCGGGGGCAGATAACTGACAAGTGACCAGTGTTTTGTTTGAAGGGTGAACTTGCCCTTTAAATAAAGCATAATATAGACGCAAATATATTTAGGGACAGATGCCCTGTTTTTATTTTTATTCATTTAGACTAGGGATGTATAACTTGCAGCTGCTAATGAGCTTGTATCCCACTGAGATGTGGAGATGCTAGTAAGGGACCTGCCGAGTGAACTAAATAAACACTGTACTTAAGTAAATAAGTTGTTTTTGCATCTTTTTTTCCTTGTTCAGATGATTTTAAAGCTCCTGTGAATAACCATGAGTGATCTGTATACTTGCTTAGAACCCTTTCATCCCTATTTGGTATATTATGGAGTTAATCACCCAGCCCTGGGTACAGTGTGCTTTCTCACCCAAGGCCATAGACACATGATGGCCGTGTTCCAATCACTGCTTTCTATCCAAGGTTACTGCATGCCATTCAGGCTTATCGAAGAGATACTCCTTGACCCAAGTAAATTAATCTTTTCATGGCAAACTCCTACTAAAGTGATTAAATCAAAGTGGTTTATTGAAAAAACAAAAATAAGGTCAGGCGTAAAAATTCTGTCAACCTCATCATTAATCTTATGTAGATTTCAAAATAAAATCTGCAGAAGATGGGGGGAGCAAGGTGGGAAATTTTGATTGGTTCTTCTGATAGAGTTCAGGATTGGCCGAAATAATTGAAAATTTGATCAGAATAAAAATGGCCCATGAATGGCCTGCAGGTCATACACTACAAACTTACCTCCTGGCATTCCGACAACTCTTTGGCCTGATCAGATTTCAATTTATATTACGATTTTATTAGCGAGCGTAAATTTTGATCACAAACACTAGCAGTGTGGGATTGTCGCCCAGTAAAACTGCTGCGCAACTCATTATTACAAGCGATTTGATATTCATCTCCGATCGAATGTTGTATCGGTATAATGTCAAGGTAGTATATGGACAGCTTTATTTAACGTATCTAGTTACACATAGAAGCCCAAGTTTATTTGCACCTAAATGGTGAACCATGGCTAATCTAGTCTTACAAACTGTACCTTGTCATAACTTTGATTATACAATGACCCACATTTTCTTATTTCTGGGTTACATATTACAGCGCACTGACAGTTAGAAATAGGTTAATCCTACGAAATACAGAAGGATCTTTTGAAATGGGTCCTTAGTTCATAGCTATTAGCAAATGCCTTGTAGTAATGTCTTCTCCCATTACAGCTCTCATGAAATACAATGTGGTTTCCTTCTTGTGTAACTCGGCTGAAAAAAATCTTTGTGATATCTTTTGTGCAGAAACCTGTTGTCTTCCCGTGTTACAGTAGGTGCTGAGACTTGCCCTAGTTTTACCCGTACACTGGGCGTGGAGGATTAATCACGCACTCTATATTTTCTGGATTATCTGCACAGAAAGCTTTATTGAGTCTTTAACATTGTACATTTATTTCACCCTCCCCTATCCTACCCTGATTATTATGTTTTATACCCAGAGCATTTTCCTATTCTTCAGCACATTTTTTTTACTCCTGAACACAAGGCCATAATAACCCTATTTATTAACATTAGGAAGCCTTGTTTGAGACAGTGACATCATGTGTACCTACTAAATTATTTTTTCAAGCCAGTTTACCCTGCTGGTAAAATCAGTGTGTTAAATTTTTATTAACCCCCAAGACGTCTTGTAATAAAAGGATAGCGTTTACCAGCCTGTTCTATTTTATTTCTCTTGTTTAGAAAAAGCAAAAATATAATTATCCTGACATCTGTATGTAGTTAGATCAAATAGACTTGATGTTTAGTTCTTGAAGACTTTTCGCTTGTCATCCGACTGGATCTCTCAATTCAGAATGACTTGTACAAAAAAGTTGTAAATAAGTACCCTGGAATGTGTCACAATTAGCATATCACAGCCAGGTGTTAGGATTGGGACTTTCCAGGGTATTAATTACCAACAGACTCTTGTACAAGTCATTCTGAATGGAAATCCAGTTGGATGACTAGCGAAACTAGATGTCAAGTCCAGTTGAATACAACAGATACAACAGATGAACCTTCACAAGCAATTATCCTCATAGTTAGAAATTTGGTATTTTTACAATTCATTTTTTTGGTTGGTTTACATAGGGATACATTAAAAGAACATGGTGCAGGAGCTGGTGGTACCAGGAATATTTCAGGAACCAGTAAATTCCATGTTGATTTGGAACACGAACTTGCTGATCTCCATAACAAGGACGCAGCTTTACTGTTTTCCTCCTGCTTTGTGGCCAATGACTCCACACTTTTTACACTGGCTAAAATGTTACCTGGTAAGAGATACTTGTATTAGGAAATCTGCAGATAGTAACTTGTTTACAAACATAAAATATATAGAGACTGAATGGTAGAAAGGCAGTTCTGTGAGGGTTTTAAACTAATATTGTTTTGCCTATTACATTATTATAATATGTTTTGCATTTTATCCATAAAGAGGCAATACGCCTTGGAATAAGATAGAGCACATAAGGGACCATATTATTTACATATCAAGTAATATTAAGTTGATTTAACTGGATTGTTTTAAAGGACATCACCACTGCTAAAAAATGTTTGCTAATCAGTTTTATTGAAGAACAGGAGGTAAAGGAGCTGTGTCTTACCTCCCATTCTGCAATAAAACCTGCAGGAGCTGGGAGAGAAGGTAAGGTCAGCCACATGTCCCGACGGACTTAGAACTCTATGCGCAAGTGCAATGTGCATAGAATACAGAGTCTGTCGGGATCTGTCAGACTATGCGTCGGAAAAACAAGCGATCGGGTAAGTTCCTTACCTTCTCTACTGGCTCCTGCAGGTTTTATTGAAGAACGGGAGGTGAGACACAGCTCAGTGGTGCTATCTCTACTAGCCCTAAAACTCAGGGTCATTTTGACAAATTACAAGTCTTTAGCTAGCGTTTAATTTGAACCCAACGAGGAAAGGAATCATCCCTTTGTCCTAATCTTGCCCAAGATACTTATCTTTTTAGGAACATATTGTGCTGTGCGCTATGAACCCCAGATTTTAAATTAACTTTTGTTTTAACATGTCAGCAGCAGCTGCTAGAAGAGATGGCTATGGTGCTTTTGTATTTTGTTACATTTTCTTGGCTCTGTCTTGTAACTCACATATATTGTGCTATACAGCCATCCTTTCTGTTTGCTATGCATACCACGTATTGTTATATTTACAATGCTGTTTTCCTTTTTAATCCAGGATGTGAGATCTATTCGGATGCTGGGAACCATGCCTCAATGATCCAAGGCATTCGTAACAGTCAAGTGCCCAAGTATGTCTTCCGTCACAATGATGTTGGCCATTTACGTGAACTGCTTAGGAATTCTGATCCATCCACACCGAAGATTGTAGCGTTTGAAACTGTCCATTCCATGGATGGTAAGTTCCTGGTCACATGACCACTTCTTGCTTTTATATCAGAAAATTAGACTATTCAATGCTCCAAAACAGGAATGTCAATGCTTTAGCCTTAAAGGACTATAAATCCCATGGAATTCTGGTAGGGTATGTATCACGCTCCAAAATTATGTGGCACATTGAGTGAGGTTATAAACTTGTAATGCTAGGTCACGTTTTCTTCCAAAAAGTTAAACCAGAAGGGCTTTAAAAGGTCATAAAGAGGATAACTACAAGATGAACATTGTACACACGTACAAATGTAAGATGTGTACCTCGGAACTCTGACCGACTCCCGATCGCAACAAACACCCGTGGCGAATGACCCCCGACTGAACGCATACACACACGCGACTATCGTCCAAAACGGCATCAGGGGCCGGTCGGAGCTCGGAGGTCTGCGGAAAATCTCACGTGTGTACGAACCTTTAGACTGAATATAAATCTTTATAGCATCTACAGAGGCCCATCAACAGGAAATAAATATCGAAGCATTATGGTTTTATGCAGAATAACAAGTTTCAAGTTTTGTGTTTAATTAATGTAAGTTTCAAAAGAATATTGACGCACATTATAAATTATGGCTTATTATTTTATTATACCAAAAGACCTTCCTTGTGTAAATGTTTAGTAAATAGTTAAAAAAGAAGACACAGTCTGACAGCCTAATAGTTTAGTTTAGACCCATCTATTTTACAAGTTACAAGCAGATTTGCAACAAACCATTCATACTATCTTGTCTGAATCTATTCCAACAATTGTCTTGTATTGTTTAATGGGTTTCATTGTATAACAATCCTTTGTTACAGGCGCAGTATGTCCTTTGGAAGAGATGTGTGACGTGGCTCATGAATTTGGTGCCATAACTTTTGTGGATGAAGTGCATGCTGTGGGATTATATGGTGCCCGTGGAGGGGGGATTGGAGATCGTGATGGCGTAATGAATAAAATGGACATTATTTCAGGAACACTTGGTATGTGTACCTTTCTACATTCTAAATTCCTTATAGCTCACCTCTCCATTTTTCTTTATCTCTTCTTTGTTCTATTTCCTATGTATCTGTTCAGTAAAAAGGACCCGACTTCAAAGAACTTTTAAAAACTTAGGGTACACTACTTAAGGTCTAATGGTTTTCTGATCTGATTTTCGATTGAGCAAATCAATTGAAAATCCGATCAAAAAAACCTTGTGCCAAGATCTTCCGTAGATTTCAGCTTGAAAACTAGGGAAGATCTGGTTCTCGTAGATGTGTTCGATAGAAAACTTTTCGATAGACCGAACAATATTGCAGATCAATATCGTTCATGTATCTTTAGACAGATTAGACCTTTGTCTAATTTTTTTTGCAATCAATTTGAGATGTTATTATCTCAAGATAAAAACACTACTTGTGAAATGCAAGACATTAGATATCTCCAATATTTCTTATGTCTGCCAAGTGTATGGCCAGCCTTAAGGTGCCCATACATGAGTACTTACTTGCCAACCATCCTCGACATTCATTGAATACTTCCAGAACCGCCTTTACCATTTTTCTTTGTGACCTACATACGAGCTCAAAATGAATCGCGAGACCGTATGTTGGTCAGGAAAAATTCCTGACTGCTTCCTGTTCAGAGTAACTATAGCGCACATTATCGGGCATGCGTGCTATAGTTACTCTGAAACAATAAGCAGTCAGGACCTGTCACTGCTGTGGAGGATCACGTGTAAGGTAAGTTTCTTTGTCCATCTCTCTTGTGGAATTGATTGAAGTACGGGAGGTAAGGCATAGCTCCTTAACCTCCGATCAATCAATACATTAAAGAATTAGTTCACTTTTTGAGTGAACTATTCCTTTAATGCTGTGTGCACACCATGCAATTTTTTTAGCCTGATCAACCGACAGTTCATTGTATCAATCAATCCAGAAAAAAATGCGGGGCTTTTCAGCAGCCCACGTTTGTCCAAATTCGGTACTTTTGACACGACCAACAAACCTTTGTCTTGGGCGACCGGTCGGAAGTGCTAAACGGTTGGTTAAGACCTATGGTGTATACCAGGCTTAAAAGTGCGTTTGTGTCATCCAGTCTTTCTGTAACATATGACATGTCTATAAACCCTTGTTATTTACCAACTTTTAATACAATAGTTGGTATTCACTGCACTGTAGGTAATGTGGTCAATATATATTAATTGGTGTTTACTAGAGTATAACTGATGCAATAAAAGTTGCACATTTTGTATGTGCTATTAATATACAGCAACCAACCAGATGTTATCTAACTGCAGTAACCCAGTAAAAAAACAAATATCTGATTGGTTTCTGCAATAGAATAGCACGGGCAAACTCCACCTCTTATTATATCAGTAGTATTTTAACTAAGAAAAGAAATTACCTCACTACAAAGGACTTTTAAGAAATGAAAGTTATTTATTACTCAGTCACGTAGCACAATCTTTCCAGTAGACCAACATGGTAAATCTACATATTTATAATAATTTCCCCTAAATTCTTTATAATAGTTTTACTTAACTGTGCTAAAAAATAGTTTACTAATGTTTGTTTGGGGTAGTGGAGTAAATAAAAATATTTTTAAATAAATGTAACATTAATCTTCTTCCCGTAAAGGTAAAGCATTTGGCTGCGTTGGTGGATATGTAGCCAGTACAAATGCTTTAATTGACACGGTTCGATCCTACGCAGCCGGTTTCATCTTTACAACCTCTTTACCACCAATGCTTCTTTCTGGAGCGATGGAGTCGGTGAGAATCCTAAAGAGTGAGGAAGGTCAAGCTCTACGGCGTCAGCACCAGCGGAACGTGAAGCTCCTGAGACAGATGCTGATGGACTCGGGTCTCCCAGTGGTACATTGTCCCAGCCACATTATCCCTATAAGGGTAAGGCCTTAGATTACATATATTAGTTTGCGTATAGTGTTTGATTGATTCATCATCACACACCCAAGTTTACAACTTTGATTTGCTGTATAATTGTAAAATAAAACAAAGCCAATCCAGCACCCTGGATCCTTATTTTCATCTTAGTTTTATATATACATTATATATTACCTTTATTTCTCCTTTAATTATTATCAATGTAGTTGATTTTACAGCTTACCACAAATGCATTAGTAGGAATTTGATTTAATTCTTATAGATTTTGCTAGCTAATAGAAAACATTTAAAATAATAGGACGACAGATAATGAAATTCAACGCTTTCTGATTTGTTCATAATGTTTCTAGCCAAGTCTTATAGTTCACATCATACTTGTTAAAGGGTAACAATGACTTGCCAATTTTTAAATAAAGTGCCCAGTGCAAATCAAGAGGTGATTTATTTTATTTTATCAGTTTGTAAAAGGTTTTTCTTCTTTAGGTTGCAGATGCTGCCAAAAATACTGAGATTTGTGACCAACTTATGAGCAATTTCAACATCTATGTGCAAGCAATTAACTATCCTACTGTTCCCCGTGGGGAAGAACTTCTGAGGATTGCACCTACACCTCACCACACCCCGCAGATGATGAGTTATTTTCTGGGTAGGTTTTCATAATTTATTTTCCTGCTATTACAGTTTTAGTCCATATTTTGTGATTTAAATTACATCATGTAGAACAGTAATGTCAAACCTTGGCACTCCAGGTGTTTGGAAACTACAACAAATGCAACCAACCGCATGCTGGGAGTTGTAGTTTCTAAACATCTGGAGTGCCAAGGTTCGCCATCAATGATGTAGAACAGTAGTTTTGTAAACTGAGAATAGTTGTTGATTCATCCCTAATTTGCAAGTTACTGGTATTGATACATAAAGTAGAGTTGATCCAGGGAAATTTCCCATTGAGTCAGGAAGGAATTTTCTTCCCCTTCGTAAATTTGGTGGGGTTTCTTTGCCTTCCTCTGGATCAACAGTTAGACAGGAAATGAGGATATTGCTAGATGGGTTGGACTGGATGGACATATGTCTTTATTCAACCTCAAATACTATAATATTAATAAACACAGGTAAAACATTTCTAATAATTGTTTTAAATGACAACGGGGGAGTTTTACCCAGAGCTGCTATCGCGCCGGGTAAATGGATATTCGTTGGGCCTGCTGCACAGGTGTATTTTGTGATACCCATGCAGTGAAGGGGTTAAAGTCGTGCTTATCAATATTGAATTGGTTCACATGACTTTAACTCTTTAAAACTGCACTGTAGCTCTGGGTAAAGGAGTCCCAATGTCTTCATTCAGTACAGTGTTCTAAAATAAAGAATTAGATGAATCTTCCAGAAACCATAAAGGCATTATCAGGGAGATATAATAAAAGTTCTTATCGTTAAAAACGGTGCTAATTTTGCCCCAACCAATCAGATCTTATTTAACATTTGAAAACTAACATCTGATTGGTTGGGGCAAAATTAGCACCATTTTTAATAAGAACTTTTATTGAATCTCCCTGTAGGAATATAAACTTCTGACGAATGGGCAATCGGACATGCTGGTAAATTACAGCCGGTCATGCAGTCTCCCAAGGACTACACGATTGGACATGGCAAACTGTCTACTGCGGCTTCAACCCCTCCTGATTCACTCTACTTAACATCCCTACCATCCTCTGTGGTCTGTAATGTCAAAAGCTTCTATGCACATTTGAAACCTGAATTTGCACAGTCCAGGTCAATTGTGTGCTTTGTAGGTCTATGTAGAACAGGAGTAGATCAAAAATATATTTAATATTTCAACCAGTATTACATCACAATCTTTACTGTACATGCAAAATCAAGGCACAGGGAGAATAGAGAATAATCTGCTATTGTCTTACATTACCATAACTGTGGGTTATATTCACGTTACACAATGTCCTTCCATTTGTTCATTGCATTAGCTGATCAATTGAAAAGGGCTGACCCTTTTTACTTTGTATGTGAGTACATCATCTGCTTAGCAAAGTAATCTTTATAATAAAAAAAAAAGTAATAAAAGCAGTTTACCAGCAACCGAAGAAGCCCATATACACAATCATTGTGATCTTGCCTTACAAGTTAGTAAGCGAGAGTGTACATTTTGTTTTGTTTGCATGTTTTGTGTTGACAATATTTCTTGCTGTTTACATAATATTTTCTCTCTTGCCTTAAACAGAGAAGCTGTTAATGACCTGGAGAAATGTCAACCTCAAGCTTAAGCCTCATCCTTCTGCGGAATGTAATATCTGTAGGCAACCCCTCCACTTCGAGGTGATGAGTGAAAGAGAAAAATCCTATTTCACTGGCTTAAGTAAAGTGGTATCAGCAAGAGCTTGACGATCAAGACATTATAAATGTATTAATAGATATAGTAATAAAGTATGGGAATCCTAGAGATATACACTTTTATTTCACACTGTGTTGTAATATGCCCAATAATTATTATTCTGCCTTTCATTTTAAAAGTGAACTAAAGCTAAATTATAAATGACCCCGCATGAATTCTACAATTGCTCACAAACAGATAATCAGAACTTTCACCTGGAAATCGGCAGCATTTTGTTGTAATCAGTTTAATTATATAGAGTTCAAGGTACATTATGCCTGGGGCAGATCATATGTACACAGATGATGACTTAAATAAACACGTCAATATTCTTGTACTACATTGCATCTACATTGATATAAAAGCTTTGATATTGAGCTTTCTGATTTAAAAACACAAGTGTTCTTAACTTGCAAAGAGCTGAGATAAATTGAGACCCACTGCTCTAGGCATATCCCCTCCCCCCACCTAGAGCAGTTGAGACAATATTGTCCACTTTGTAATCAAGACTATGAAAACCAGTTGTTAGGCTGGGTATACACAAGCAGATTTTTCAGCCCAACTGGCCAATATTTTTGTGTATCGGTCGGTCAGGCTGAAAAATCTACAGTGCTTATGGCCCTGGCAGATGAACGAGCAATCAGAGATATCGGTAAATCACTACCGAACATAGATTTCCTAAGGACTGCACAATTGGACGCAGCGTACGGTTGATTCGGTCAGGCCAGCATCCCTCCGTATGTATCCAGCCTTACCAACTAGGAAGGAGGTCTGCACATCAAGAAATGTCGGAAACTTTCAGAATTACTGTATTATGTTTTCTCTACAATGCTCTGAATTTCACAATTATGGCTACCTACTACTAGGAATTGTAGAATCCATTCAGGCTTATTTACATTTAACTTTAGTTCTCCTTTAAATATTGTATTTAACAAATACTGTATTTTGCCAATGAAATAAATGTATTTGTTTATTATGAAACAAAGAATGTTTAATTACCATGGCCATGATATCTAAATCACAATTTATCTGTGGCTGTTGCTTTTCATTATCCATGTCTATAGGAACTTGTCAGTGTATGGTGCCACTTAAGAGATACTCCATAAAGAAATTAAGAAATAAAAATAATTATCCATCTTAAGGTTATTCACTATGGTGATATTATAATAAAATAATATTAAATAGATAAATTTAATAAAAATTATTATTTTTCCATATTACGGTTTATATGAACCGGTAGGCTGACATTCTGAAGACACGGGAAGGTCCTTCTAATAATGAAGAGCCCTACTCAACTTGAATTCAAGCATCACTGATATTAGTGAAGCACCACCTGCCATGCCAATTGTTAGCTCTCATAATCAACAATATAATCAGTAATAAAAGGGGGTAGAAAACAAAGGTTGGATTTAGTACAGAATACAGACTAAGCTGTTACAGAAATTACAATCATTATAAAGTGTGTTTGCACATTGGTTTTGGCAATAATCCATTTTTAGGGCACATGCAATGCGCACAAAAAATAGTGATCACGCGCTTAAAAAAGGGATTGCAGGGCAAATGTGGCCACCCACATTGAAAACTGGCATGTTATTCTCACACACCAACAGATCACAAAATGTGTTCAAAAGTGAGTGTGAAACGCTCCAGTGTGGCCTACCCTTTACTGTTCTTTCATTTTCTTCTTTTCTTTTAATCTTCCTGGACTGTATCTCCTCCCAGTTTTGGAGCTAGAAACACAATAAATAGGTACAGATGTGTGGGACATATGGGAGAAGTGAGTTGACCCTAGATATCTGTGGAAGCTTTCCCAAATTATCTACCTAATACAGACATCCCACACCCTTCCGGGCAGGGTGTGGAAAGGGCATTTGCGAGGGGGGGCGTGATGTCTGATGATGCCACTTAGGGGGTGGTGGGGGAGGCGGGGTTAGGGCAGGTTAAGGCATGACCAGGGAGGAGACTGGAGTCTCCTCTTGGTCGCGGGAGACTGGGGTGGTCTTGTGGGAGTGCGGGAGACCACCCCAGAATGTGGGAGACTCCCGCGAGATGCGGGAGGGGTGGGATACCTTCTAATATTTTTTGCAATTCACATTAGACATGTACTTAAATGCACCTAATGTTAGGATCCTCAAATGTTTCTCTCTGACAAACACACACTCTTTCCAAACCAAAATCCTATAATTTCAAATTAAATGAACAATAAATAAATATATGTAAATTAGAAGTATTTTATTTCCCTTATAGTTTTATTAAGCATGCTGGCTCAGTGGTTGGCACTGATGCCTTGAAGTCCTGAGTTCCATTCCACCCTTGGACACATCTGCATTGAGTTTGTATGTTCTCCCCGTGCTTGCGTGTTTCCATACTGACAGCTAGGTTGTATGTGTCAAATAAATGTGCTTAGATTGTAAGGCAGGGCCTGATGTGAACGTATACATGTATTTGTAAAGCGCTACGGAATATGTTGACGCTATATAAATCCATAATAATACATTTTTTTCATGTGACACTGATGAATCACTAAGCAGCTATTATAAGGATATTAATTACAGACCCTTGTGTACTATGTTATCTCTAAAGATATTGATGTACCTAGGAAAGAAAACAAGTTGCAGTTAGTAATGGAACTTGACCAAAGAAACAGAAGATGGCAGCTCTTATGGTTGAGAACGCAGGGGAAAGCACATTGTGATTCATTCCTTCCCTGTAAGTGGATACACAGAAAGCATGCGCAGAATGAAAGTTTTACTTCCGCTATAGCACGGAAGCAAGGCGTTCTGGGAGTTGTAGTTGGTTAATTGCAAATCCAGGAAACACATCAGGACCGGAAGTGCGTGCAAAGGTATGCTGAGCTACTCAGGCGTTCCCGTGTTACGTAAGTAGTTCCCACTGGTGATTAGAACGCTCCGCCCTTAAGTTGTGTGAAGGTGACCAGCAAGTTTACCAAGGTGTTGGGTGCTCTACAGTGACTTACACTGGCTCCTTTCTACTGTCTAATATAGTAAGTAAACCCGGGGAGGTGGATGGGGTGACCTGCATCACCGGTCTGTTATATCATTGGCATGTGTCAGGGCTGGAAAGACTCCATAGGACTAAGGTGCCTAGGAATGTTCACCTGCCCCCAGATTATTCTATTGGGACTGGCTACGTAAGCATAGCAATGAATGGGAATAGTAAGTACCCAGTCCTGGTGTATAATGATTGACACATTAGTTAAAGGTAAAGTTCAGTGGAAAATATTATTTTTCTTAGTTTATATTATTATATTGTACATATTATTACTCTTCCATTTAGAAAAATCAGTTTATTTATACCCTTTGCTGTTCCCTGCTGCTGACATTATTGAGCTGACATTTCAGGTTCTGTAATGCTCCTTCTTCTCAGAATGCACCACATCCTTGGAATGTTCCTAACCGTAATCTCTACTGATTGGCTGTTGAATGGGTTAAACATGCTCAGATCTCTACTGAGTAACTGAATCAGGGTTGCCAGGTATCCCTATTTGGATGTGATTTCCCCTACTGCAGAATCCTGAGTCGCGCTGTCAGGGCTGAAATCCTGTCCAGAGACTGGCCCTGGCAGCCCTGCCTAGTTGCGCCCGCTCCCCGCCCAGTTATGCCCCTAACTGCCTTAGTCCACAGCCCCACCCCCTATGCACCAACCTGCCCGCTGATATTATACAGCCTCATAGCGATCCTGCTCGGGCAGCCAAGATCTGTCAACCTTGAACTAAATTAACCTAGGTGCTGGGTTAAGGGCAAAACCATAATGGTCTCTATTAGGGGTCCTGCAAACAGGAAGTAAATATTTCGGAAGCATTTATTTATTCACAGACTAAATGTTGAATGGCCAGACTAAGGTCCTTAGGATAGAAAAATACTGCTTTTTTTCCATGAAAGTATATGTATTATCACAGAAATTCCCCTTTAAGCAACATTTTAATGGCTCCATTGTGAGTAAATGACTAATGGTGGCCATAGGTACTTCAGTTTCATTGTGCGATCTGTCTGGCGAAAAATGGGGCAATAGAAAAAACTATAGTATGATCATCATATTATTGTCCATACACAATCCAACGATATCAGAACATCTCAATATAGTACAACCACGATCACTGCGTCTATGGCCACCATAAGATCTAGATGTATCTTTTACTGTCACACGGGTCTAGAACATGTATGATTTAGTCAAGTGAGTTATACACCCTCTATGGTTAATCATTTTATTTTTATAGTTATTTTAAAGTAGGAGGTACATTCATTTCTCTAATAAGCAAGTTATAAATGGGTCGTGTCACGATGATGTGCAGAATTGCAGATTATGACTTATTACATGTTTATTAGGCTTCATTCACATAGGCCATTTCTTAACGCAGCAGAACATCATGTTTGCGATTTAGTGCGATGTTCCACTGCTTTAATGCACAGCGGCAGCCATTAAGGTAAATGCCAACACTGTGCATTAAAACATCAAACTGCTGCATGCAGTGCGTTTTTAAAAGAAAAGAACACGAATACCAACTGTGAAGAGGGAAAGAAGACAGAAAAAAAAACATGGTCATCCCACATGTAGCAGGGGTCTCTGAGAAATTAAGAAGAATTTTCAAAATACACAGTATCCCTGTCTGCTATAAACCAAACAACACACTAAGGCAGCAATTGGTACATCCGAAAGACCTAGTACTGAAACACAAGAAAAGCGACATCATATAGACAGAGCTGTGTAGTGAAGAGTGCTCTTATTTGTATGTGGGCGAGACCAAACAGCAACTGCGCCAACGTATAGCCCAGCACAGAAAGCCAATTCCTTGGGTCAGGACTCAGCCGTGTACCTGCATCTTAAGAAAAAAGGACATACCTTTGAAGATTGTAATGTCAGCATATTGGCAAAGGAACAGGTTTGGATCAAGAGAGTTGTCAAGGAGGCCATTTGTGTGAAAATAAAGAAACCAAGCCTGAATAGAGGTGGGGGGTTGGACACCAGCTGTCTGCCATGTACAATGTTGTTTTGACACCTTACTCTGGGTAGTTTCGATAACACATCTTAGCCTTAATGCAATCAACACCTTGCATTTAGAAGGTCCCTAACACCTACTCATTTTGAATTGAGAAAGCCAAATGTCTTCAAGAACTAAACTTTTAAGTCCAGTTGATCTAACAGAATACAACAGATATACCATGATCTGGATGAATGAGAATCTTCACAAACATACCATATAAAAGATAATTTGGGGAAAAAACATCTATGGGGAAGACTCTAAGACATTATAGGGATCGGGCTTAGTGTAAAATGTGGCCGAGATTACTGGCCTTTTATGTGGGCTAATAGTACAGACAGACAGCTTGATCTAATTTATATTACAGTGTCAGGTAGTTTACCAGGGGCTTAAATGTGCCCTAAAAAATATCACTCGAAGACAAAATTCACTGCTAGATCTGAGATGTTATGCTAGATGTTACGTAGCAGGTTCACACAGGTGTGTCTTTAAGCAAACTGTCCAATAGTTGATTTGGTTTACATTTAGGCAATAAAGAAGTCCTTCTATTCAGCAGATTTGGTGTAATTTAAATATAAAGTCCATAGTACATATACCGCATATACTCGAATATAAACCGAGGTACCCAATTGTACCTGAAAAACTAATAATAGTGATTGACTCGAGTATAAACCGAGGGTAGAAATTGACAAATTCTAAATTCTCATACCTTGGCACTCCAGATGTTTGGAAACTACAACTCCCAGCATGCTTTATTAGTGAGTTGTAGTTTCCAAACATCTACACCCTCACCCTCCCACCTAATTCAAAGGGTACCTTCTCTCCAGTGTGCATCCAGCTATCCAGTGTGCACCCGGGTTCCTGTCTGGGTACCTTCTCTCCATTGTGCATTCAGCTCTCAGTGTCCGGGATTCCTGTCTGTAAGTGCAGCATACAAATTGAATCTGTCTGTAAGTGCCATCCTGCAAATTGAATCCTGTACATTACGGTACTTAACCATTTCGGCAGCCGCGCGCTGAGTCCCTGTACTGTCGCGCTGGCTGACGTCACTGGCGGGCAGTGACGTCAGCCGGCGTGACAGTACAGGGATCAGCGCGCGGCTGCCGAATGGTTAATTACCGTAATATATAGGATTCAATTTGCAGGATGGCACTTACAGACAGATTCATTTGTATGCTGCACTTACAGAAAGGACATGGACACTGGAGAGCTGGATGCACAGGTAAATATACGACTCGAGTATAAACCGAGTTAAAGTTTTCAGGCTGATTTACAGCCTGAAAAACTCTGTTTAAACTCGAGTATATACGGTACTGACTTATCTGAGATAGATTTGTCTTGTAAGCAACAAAATCCTAGTCTTACTTAGTAGGTAATTCACAGAATGGCCAATTGTGTTGTAGCAAGGACTTCAAATATTTGCACAAGTCTTGTGGAAAACCTCCTCTTGTTCATCTTGTAAACAGGGATTCACCTTGGTTTTTCTCTCTCAACAGGGTAGGTTTCTGTGTCCCTAAAATAGCAAACCAGCGTATCAGTCTACTGAAAAAAAAATGTCTAACTATATTATCAAAATTATTGGTTCTATTAGTTATGGTTTAGTTATAGTGATGAATAAACTGGCAATTATGTACCCTGGAAAATCCCAATTAGCATATCACAGCCAGGTGTTAAAGGCGTGATTGCATAGTGGCTAAGAAGTGTTATATGAACACACAGGGTGAGGTGTCAAAACAGCATTGTACATGGCAGACAGTTGGTGTCGAACCCAGTCGCATGTCTAGCAAAATGTCTTCAAGAATTAAACTTCAAGTCCAGTTGATCTAATTGAATACAACAGATATAACCCATCAACAGTTAGGTAATTGTTTAAGGAAAAACGTTGTTTGCAGTATGCCGTGTTTACGTTTAAAAGAGAAGTTTTTAGACTGTAGTCTAACAAGCTTTTTCATAGATAGGTGTGGGCTGTTGGTTAAAAGGCCTGCAGTTGATTTCAATTGTGAAGCTATTGTTGTGAACTCTTGTTGTTTGGTGTCAATGCAAGTACAGTTTCATTGTCAAAGTTTACATTCAAGTACTGACTTCATGAATACAAAATCTATCAGAAAATATCTAGGAAGACTGCCCAGTTCTGGAACAATATGTACCAGGATGATGGACAGAGAAGAAACCAGTTTTATGATTTGAAGAACACATTATCCCATGAAGTTGGTTTTTTAGTATGGGTACAATATTTGGCTGCCAAGGGAACTGGGTCACAAATATTTATAATATTACTGCTGCCAACAGCATGGTGGATTCTGCAGTGTATAAGGCTATACTATCTGCTCATAGTACTTATTTCACACAGAGACAGTGACACAAAACATACTGTGAAAGGCAGATAAGTGGAATAATAATTAACATCTTTTCTAGTTACATGAGCCTATTTCTACAGAACATTACTTTCTTATTTGCAAAACTAGAGGCACAAAGACCAACAAACACATCAACTGAAGACTGCTGCAGTGAAAACCTAGTAAAGAATCGCTAGCCCAGCAATTTAGGGATGTCCATTATTTCAGACCATTTGCGCATTCAGTATGAGTCAGCACTGGTTAGGTAATACACTGGCTGGTTCTTTCAAGTTCCTTGAGCAGGTATTAAGTATTGTCCTTGTTGTGGTGATGAGGTGAATTAAAGCCTATTCCCTTTGCAGTTATCCTCCTTTCAGCCCGTTGTTTACCTTTTATTTATAGATTTTTCTATTTGACTATTATCCTTGTTGGTTTATGAGAAGGTCAGATTTGTCGTAATACTTAAAAGAAATGGGTAGGAGGCAGTAATTCCAATCCCATATCTATGGCACTGGTAGAGTACCATACAAAGTACATATTAAATTGTTGTTACCGTATATAGACTACATCATTATTTTTATTTGATTTTACGAACTTCTTAAAACTGCAATAAAGAGCTCACTTATTTGGATTTTAAATAGTCGGTGACAGAACTGGCTGCCCTGCTACACGATAAAAATAAAATAATCCTTTTAACATGTGGCTTTTTACTTTTTCAACTACAAAAACTACTTAAAAAGAACTATGAACTGTTTTCTTAAAATCTGTAAAATTGCAGGGTTGGTTAGACTGGTTTTGCTGTGATCCAAACTAGGCTTTTGTTCATAAGGAAAGGGGAATAACTGTAACCCAGGGAATGGCAGGCCAGCATCAATATTTAAGTACAGAATAACAAATCAACTACTGTAGATATCAAGGGGCATGGGTAAATGTACCAATGACAGTGTGGAAAATTCCTAAGATTGGTAGAGGCAGCATTAACTTGTGCTTTTCCAGGTGACAATCTTTCCCTGCCAGGGCTTTATGATGATAAATATTAGATTCACCTCTTTACAGTCTCTGTTCTTGTTAAATATGTTTGACATTTCGTTGTATTGTAAAAGTAGATTTATCTATAATTTATATAAAACTATTCAACATATGTAGCTACAAGTATTATATATATATATGTACTTTGTCCTTTTTTAATGGACTCTTATTCCCCATATCGCTTGTTGCGGATGCCAGCAGTTGTAGTGTAGTAGTAGCTGGGTACACACTAATTCACAGGTTGATTAGAATTCACTGCTCTGTGCATATTTCTGTCTACTTCTGTAAGTTTTTAGCATAGTTAGAATTTTTCCCAATATTAGGGTCATTGTTTCATGAAAATACAGCTCTTAGGCTCGGTACACCCGGTAATATATTTCATCAACTGGCCAGCAAGATATTTTGGTGGATCCATTGAAAATATCAGTGGTAATTTTTATCTCAATTGACCAGCTTTAAACTTTCATACTGGATGAAAGGTGCTGTTTAATTCTACCAACCGGTTTATTGGTCAGTATTCTGTCAGTCTTGAAGACAGGTCTGAAATTGTACCAACCTTGAGGTCCACACAGATGTGTGATCGGGGTTAGCCTTACGGTCACACATCTGTATGGACCTTTAGACTTCAAGAACACAAGCTATTAAATTGTAGATACTCAAGTTATCAGAAAGTCTGGTAATGTTTGTACAAATTGGATTAAGAAAGCTGAGGATCCAAACTGTCTTTATTTTATCTGATTTATCAGCTTCATATTATATATAACTAAATGTGCAGCCAACTTAATTTTAGCTTTTTGTGTGTATTTCCAGACTCTAATATACATTTAATGTGTACACTTTAGATCTGAGAAACCTTCCTGTAGAATGGAAACTATTGTGCGCAGATGCCCCTTTCTTTCACGTGTTTCCCAGGCTTTCTTGCAAAAAGCAGGAAAGTCTTTGGTCACCTACGCCCAGAACTGCCCTGTGATGATGGGATCCAAGCCTTTGGCATGTGCTCCCTTGAGCACATCAGCTGTACACCAACAGGAGACAAAGGAATCCTCAATGGACACTAAAAGTAAGTGATTACTTATTAAGATCAAGTTTTACTGTGTATTCAGTTTTTTTAAGTTGTGTCCTTATATTCTTTAATTAATCTACTTTTTAAAATACTTGAGCTTTTTGTTATACAGTTCTCATACTGTAGAGAAAATGTCTTTATTAAAGTTCCTGGGACATATTTTTAATTAACTGTGCACCCCACATGCGATCGCAAAATCCCTTTCATTTTCCGATCGCATGTCGGTCGAATGTAAGATCGGGAGAAGCAGCTCCGACAGGATCGAAGGAACATCGTGTGAGCCCTCGGTCGGGTAAGTAATATCTCATAGATGTATGGCCACCTTTACTCTGTCACTGCATAAGTAATTGAGTCTCTGGAGCACAGCCCCAATCTAGCACTGCAATTCTAAAGTGTCCCCCCCACAATAACCTACAAACTCCTACAGCTGAGGAGTATTCTGGTATAATAAACTGATTGCTGAAGCCACTGTATTAAATAATAATAATTACCAATTAATGATCTTTCGTTTTGCTTTTACGAAGCAAGACATATGGCAAGCAATCTAAATACCCTTTACTTTTAGGCATGTTCACATCTGTAACAATTTCTCTGATTCATAAAGTGACATTTGAGTTCCATGGGTATATCATGAAGCTGTCATCTCCATCATTTTGTGTTGGGCTGTATAGACACAAGCAGCTGTGATTGTCTGAGTTTCACTTTACATCCAGCTAATTAAGTGGCACCAATGAAATTGCAGGCAAGTTTACCCAATTATTTAAATGAATGTCTGTACACATCCATTAATAATGAACTGTATAAAGTTTTGTCTGTGTGTTAAAACATTACTCATACATATAATTGTCATGCTACATTATCTTTGGGAACAAACTAGAGTATCATTAGATACAGTATTTATCGATTTTAATCTACATATATTTAATCAAAATCTCAACGTGAGTAATGCATATCCTATAGTAAAATAGGAAAAAAAAAAGAAATCTGGCAAGACGGGTTACTAAGCGATGTTGGCAGTGCCAGTACACACACTGTATTGGCAGCTGAAATGATTATTCTCTGCTGTTTTGACCAAAATTATTTAGCAAGAAAGTAGTTTTGAGGAATTTTAATGGTGAACATGAAAGAACCGTGCCAATTAATATAAAAAGAACCCTATAAATTCTGTATTGGGGGAAAAAGTGGCTTGGATATCAGGACAAGGCTGTGCAGTCTGTAGCATGACGGGTGAATTGCAACACCACCGAAGGGGAAATATTCTCTTTTATCAGAAACATGTAAGGCTACATTCACACTACACAACAAAAAACGCATGGAAAAAAACCCAGTAGATTGCATTGCGATTTAAAGCATTTTTATGCATGCGCATTGCGTTTTTCAGTGCTTTTTTATGCGGTGCGTTTTAGGGTTAAATGACAAACACATTAAAACACCCGTTTTTATACGTTTTGTCCTAGCACTAAACTGCTGAAAGAATTGCTTTCCAAAAATGCAACGCACAAAAACGCAGTAGTGGGAACTGTATGATGACATCCCAATGTGATTTTCATGTCTTTGCCTTTTTTTCCCTAACGCATGTGTTATAAAAACGCACCAAAAAGCAATAAAACAAGTCTAGTGTGAGCGAGCCCTAATATTTTATAACTAGACATTAAGCCCGCTACAATAACGGGCGCTAGAAGCACAGAGTGCCCCCTTAGTGTCCCAAATCCAGAGTACCCCCTGTGTCCCAAATCCAGGGTACCCCCTGTGTCCCAAATCCAGGGTACCCCCTGTGTCCCAAGCAACCTTACCTGCAGTCTGTTTAATTGCTGTTCTCCCTCCGTGTGTTTCCTGTGTTTCTCCCTCTAGTGGTGAGTCAATAAGAACTGCAGAGACTCTCCCTCTAATGGTGAGTCCATAGGAACTGCAGTGACACACACGGACGCACACTTAGGGTTTTATTATATATGATAGGGGGCACATTATTCACATTATACAATCTACCAATGTTACTCTAGATAATAGAAGTTTTGCTCTATTAATATCTGGTTTGTCTAGGGCTACTAATTAAGCCTGGTATGAACGTTCAACCAGGACCAAGGACTGTCGGTCGCAGCATAAGTAGACACGGCCGATGACTTTCTTGCGATCGATCGTGCGGTCCATAGAGGACCACATGATCAGCCGTGGATTTCAGATTCATCCGATCACCCGCTTGTCTGAATCACACAAAAGAGCAAACGGTCGGATGTCAGTAGCGGCCCATTATAAAAGCATGCAATTTTTTCGGACTGATACACTGGCCTGAGAAATTGCATGGTGTGTACACTTCCTTAGACATGTGGTAACTGATCAGTTCCTTATCTGGGAATGCTCTCATTTTTGTGTGGGTTTTATTGTTTTTGTGCACCTTATAAGCACTGTGTTTACTTGATTTGCTCTTGGATCACTTTTTTACTTAGACTCTGTGCCCCCCCGCAAGCAAAACCTAGACCTCACTGAGGTAGTTGGTGACCAAACTTGAGTTAAAAAGAAAATGAAAAGTAGAAATGGACTTATTGAGAGTTGCTGTCAAAGCAAATGGCAGTTCTGTGGGTTATAAACCATGTATACCTAATAGATGGCTAAATATTACAAATATCATGCACTGTGTACTGTTGCTGTGTTTGCAGTTTACAAGATGCTTGTCTCCTATTTTATTAAAAAATGTTTCTTTAAATTCTAACAGATCCACTCCCTGAGACCCAGGTTCAAAGAAGTCTGACTGAATCCCAACAGCCACCAGATAACACAAGCTCAGTCAGTGGTCAGAATGCATCCAAATGCCCTTTTCTGGCAGCACAGATGAGCCAAGAAAACAGCAGTGTTATCCGCAAGGCCAGCCCTGAAATACAAGAGGATGTGCAGAAGATGCAGACAATGAGGAAAGGTAAGATATGATGTCATAACTGCTAAAGTTGCTTAAGAAAATATCACTGTTGCACTGATCTATATATAAGCAAATTTTCATTACTTAGGGCTAGGCCACACTGCTCCGTTTTATCACACACTAACAATCGTGGTTGGAATCCATTAGCATTTGAGAGTCACAGAGCAGTGCATGCTCTGTTTTCAGAGTGCATGTGCTCACGCTTTTTTTTTTTATGGCTCACGTTCTCAAGATTGCACAAGAACAAGAGTTCGGATTGCAGGTGGAATTTGTGTGTGTTTCATGCACATTGCGGTCAAGCAGTGTGGCCTCGGCCTTCAAGTAGGTTTTTGCAAGCCATGCAAGTGTTTTTTGTTTTTTTTTAAAAAGGGGATCTGACTTCAAGGTGAAATCTGCCTAAGATCGATAGTGCAAGGTGGTACATCAGTCACTATATCTGAATCGATTTGCAATTGGAAGTTATTGATCCTTTTCACCACCATGAATGGTTCTCTTTAGCTGTTTTTCCTCATTCCAGATGTTAAACATCATCAAAAAATGAAAATGAATCTGTTAGACATAATAATAATAGTCAATAATGACCGTTCCAGCTTCCTTGTTGGTGTCTGTAAATTCATATTTTATACTGGAAACCACAAGGAAGAAAAGTTTTTTTATTTCTGTATATATTTAAAAAGGGAATTTGAATCAATATTTGCAAGATTTGTGCAACACAACTCTTCCTGGTGACAGCAATGAGTCACCAGTGTAATTAGATCACTTGCTCTGTTATGTAATGGCTTCTGAGTAGAGCTTACAATTTATTTTGAATATTTCTCACTATCTTTTTTTTTTTTTTTTCTGTTTCTTCCTTTTTTCTTTTCCAGATTTGTGTTCAGCCACATTAGAATCTGGGAACAATAAAGTAAACCTCCAAAAGAATTTCGGCACTTTAGATAAATATCAAAGACCAGCAGTTGTCTCTCACCTTCTTCAAGACAATTTGCCCAAAAGTAAGAATAAATAGATATAAGGAGAAATGGACTTTTCTGTAAAACAATCCTAAATTGTTATAAATGTTAAAGAATTTCTCAAACCTTTTTAGCTTTTTAAGGGCAGTAGTATGTGCAGCATTCTCTCTCGCTACCCAGTGGGAGCAATATGTGACCAAATAAAAGGAATCAACCCTGCATCAATTTAGGTAGAGTTAGAGGAGGGTATAAAGGTCGGACTAGATGGACGTATGTCTTTATTCAACCTCACTATGTTACTATGAATAGGGTTTTCTATTCAGTAGGTGCTGTGAAACACGTAAGACCACCCTTTAGTACAGTCGATGTATCCGTTTTTTATATATTGCAATTTGCATATATCTAATAAAGTTGGAATTTTTGAAGAGAATGGATAGGGAGCCAAACTTACCTTTACTGTAAGAGATGCACGGAATAGGGTGAGTTTATAATATTCATAAGGTTTAGCCACAATTACTAGAGATTTAAAGCAATAAAAATATAGAAGAATAATGCTGTCTTGCAAAACAAATAAGCTTGCCAACTTAATCAACATGTATAACCACGTTATGTATTAAATGTATTATCTTAAAGGAAATTTAAACTGGGGCAAATCATTTTTTAAATAATCACACAGTAATTAGGATTAATTAACGCCAATCTTAAATCTGCTTTTTTTCCCCCCTCTGACCTTCCTATCCCTTGTTTTTTAGCTCTGGGAGTTTTACTTTTTAAAGGGGACGGGACACAGCTAGTCAGTAAAGAACTGTCAATCACCCAGCCCCTCCCCCTGGCACACTACATGTAGACACTATCCATTCTGTAACGGTGACTGATGTACCACCTTGCACTAGCCATTAGTATGGCTAATTGATGGCTAATTGTCACTGTATGGCTAATTGATTTAGCAATTAGCATTAAGATCAGGAAACAAAGCAGTTTTACTTTCACTCAGCACAAAATCACTGGTTGAATGCTATTTGCTGTAGTGGGGCACAGATCACCTCCATTGCACATGCTACACACTCCATTTGTGCCTCAGTTTTGGGAGGGGGTGGATACATAGAGAGGAGACATGCATACTAACTAGGAGTGAGCTGAACAGGACACGAGGAGATCTAGTGACAGGGAGCACTGAGAGCAAAAAGTGATCAAGTTTCTGACAGCACTAAAAATATAGAAATGGACAAAGGCAAGTCATTTTTTTTTCAGTTTAGTGTCCCTTTAAAGGGCATGTCCACCCCCAAAACTATAATCCCCCCCAACTACTGGCCCCATCATGTAGTGTAGTTTAATCCTTACCTCACATCCCAGCTCCATAGGGTTCTCCTTTAATCCCCCCCCAAAGTCCCAAAAACTGACCACTAGGAGGATAGCAGGGCTCTGCCTCCTACCTGGCCTCCGGTAGATATTTGCCATGCGTACTGCAGCCCTTCTCCCTCCCTCTCCCGATTCCCTCCCTAGCGTGAAATCATTCATATGTAAGATTCCCCCTGGGCTCCCAGCCCGAACCGCTATGTTTATATCTTTGGAAAGCTCCCCAAACTTTACTTACCGCTCCTCTTTCCTCCGGCGAAGTGAGCTGCCGGCAGCCGCGTCAGCGATTGGCTGCCGCTCAGCCAATCACAGATGCAGCTGCCGGTTCCGCCCCTCCGCTTGCATTTTCTTGCAAGCAGAGGGCCGGGAGCGTGGCGGAGGAAAGAGGGGAGGTAAGTAGAGTTTGGGGGGGTTTCTAAAGATACAACTATAGCGGTTGGGGCTGGGAGCCCTTGGGGAATCTTATATAAAAAAATATTATTTTGGGTGGACATACCCTTTAAACATTCCACGTAACCGGACAGATACACTAAATACAACAAAGGGGCCGTGTAAAACAAATAGCTAGAGGGCAATACCTAGAGTAATGATTGTAAATTATTAATATAACACAAAATAATTCTATAAAATGTAAACATATTAAAATTCATTCACTATTAAATTAATTAGTTAATTAGTCTTGTCCCAATTATATATATTCTGTTTAAAAAAACTGTCTGAGCTACAGTCAATGTAGAAAATTAGTTTTGGCTGCCATTGCAATTGGTTACTGGTTCTATATATTGATTCTTTATTGTTGCATTTCAAAGAATTAAACTATAACTGACCTGCTAGAATTCTGTAATTGCTAGCTAACGGATATATCACTTGTTATTCTATACAAATTTCTCACACAAACCCAGCATTCTAAAGTAAACTGTCCACCATTCGCATCATTTCCTTCTCCCATTAGCACAGAGGGATACAAAGTAGCTGATAGGAAAGCTGCTCTCTGTCTCCCCCTAGGTAAAGCATTTACTGAATGCTCAATATCTGTATATCTCCTGTTTTTACAGTTTCTGACAAAAGTCTTGGCGCCTGTGTATTTTGCAGTAACTCCTGCTATTAACCTGATTTTTAATTGATCAATTGGTGTTAGAAATAGCTCATATGAAAAGCTAAAGCCCTCCCCAATAATAATAAATGTACTGGTAAATAGTTGGAAAAAAAGTTTATCATTTAATCAAGACAGAAAGGTCAGAATGTTGCAAGACAAAAGTGTAGTCGCCTATACAGAAAATGATCTACTTTACAGCCAATCCAAAAATATGTCAGCAAATTAAGTAGTGGCGATATGAGATCCAAATTTAATATCTTGTATGACTTCCATGAGCTTGAAGGACAGCATCCATGCGGTTTGGCAAGGATTCATACAATTTATTGATGAAATCATCAGGAATAGCCAAGAAAACAGTCTTGCATGCCTCCCAGAGTTCATCAATATTCTTTGGTTTTGTCTTCCATGCTTCCTCTTTCATCCTACCCCATATATGCTTAATGATGTTCATGTCAGGTGACTGGGCTGGCCAATCCTGGAGCATCTTGATCTTTTTTGCCTTAAAGAACTTTGATGTGGAGATGGTATGTGGAGAAGTATGTGAGGGAGCACCATCCTGCTGCAGAATTTGGCCTTTTTTATGGTTGGGAATATATGAGGTAGCTTAGATTTCTTGGTATTTTACACTATTGATGTTGCCTTCCACCCTGGAGGTCCCTCGCACACCCCCATACTGGATGTAACCCCAGACCATGATTTTACCTCCACCAAACTTCACTGTTTTCTGGGTAAATCTCGGCTCCATGTGGGTTCCAGTAGGTCTCCTGCAATATTTGCGGCGACTGTGGTGTAATTCAACAGAAGATTCATCTGAAAAATCCACCTTTTGCCACTTTTCCTGCGTCCATCCTTTTAGTAGGCTGTAGGCAAATGCCACACGGTTTTTCAATTGTCTTTTGTTTAGTGCCGGCTTATGGGCACTGATTCGACCATGGAGGCCATTTCGAGACAGAATCTGACAAACTGTTCTAGTTGACACAGGGATTTCCGGTGACCAGGTCTCCTGGAGCTCTGCTGCAGTTGAAAATGGGCTTGCCTTGGATTTTCGAGCCAACAAACAGTCCTCTCGAGCAGTTGTATTGCAGGGTCTATCTGACCTGGGCTTGTCAAAAACTTCTCCAGTCTCTTCATATCTTTTCTTTATCCTCTGAACTTGACGCTGAGAGACATTGAAGGTGTGCGCCACAACAGCAGTGGATTTGGTCTTCAGCCTCTTGATAATCAACACTTTAGTCTCAGGGTGAATCTTACGTAGAGGTCTATTAGCAGTTGATGTGAAGGTCTAGTGTACTGGGGTTCTTTTTATACACACCTGACACCTAATTGATCCATTAATATTCACAGGTGAAGCCCATATGACAAGGCGACAGCACTTATGTCTTCGCAAAAATTGACTCAATGGGCTTTACCAAGCTGTGAATATTAGGATACTTTTTGTTCGTTTGTTTTGCATTGAAACATTATTACTAAAACTGTTTGGGGTAAAATGAACCATTTCTTGAAACAAAATTTTCGTTAGAATTATTTTTAAGCGGCTTTTCAGGTCTATTTGTACACAAGCGACAAGACTTTTGTCAGAAACTGTATGTTGTGGGAGTTTTATGAACTTTGCATTTCAATAAACATTTATTTTGACATTTTTCACAGCTGTTCAGACTTTTAAGTATGATCATTTTTTTGAAAAGAAAATAAACGAGAAGAAGAATGACCATACTTACCGCGTCTTCAAAACTGTCAACCGGCGCGCACAAGTTTTTCCAATGGCGGATGATTATTCGGATTCTTTAACAAGCAAGAAAACAGTCTCTGTTTGGTGCAGTAACGATTACCTTGGCATGAGTCGCCATCCTAAAGTGGTTGGAGCTGTGATGTAAGTATTCAAATTCCTTTAAAGGAGAACTGTAAACCAAAAATGTCTTTAAGTAAATTGATAGGAATTGCTCCCCTGAGAACTTTTGCAATTTATTTTCATTGTTTATTTTGCATAGTTTTGAAGATATTTTCATTTTTGTGTGTGATATGGCAGCAGCATTACCAGGTCCCCTGCACTTCCTGCTCTGAAACCATGTCCGTGGATGACAGTCAATCTGCCCTGTGTCTCCTCCTCCTCTTGCTAGCCCCCTTGTCCCTCCCACTCATGGACCTCATGGCCCCTCCATTTGCAGGCCCACCTTGGCCCCTTCCCTTACAACCCCATGTGGCCCCACCCACTTGTGGTTGCCTTAGACCCACCCACTCACGGGTGCCATGGGCCACTCGGACCCCCCCCCCCTGCAAAAAACTGTGTGAAAACAGCTTTTTGAAGATGTTTGTAAACTACAACTCTCAGCAACAAAAGCATGCTGGGAGTTGTAGTTTCCAAACATCTGGAGTTTCAAGGAGTTGGGGTGTTACTGTATGGGATTACCATTTAAAGGGCAACTAATATTTAAAACTATACAGAATCAAGATGGTATCTATTGTTAAAGATTGCCTTCTGATTCTGTATTGTTTTGAGGCTTTAGTTGTCCTTAAAATGGACAGTAGAATTCCCATACAGTATCCCATACTGGATTTGGCTATTACTGTATTGAGACTACTATATTGGCATTCTGCTGTCCATTTAAAGGGCAACTAAAGCCTCAAAACATTACAGAATCTTAAGGCAGTAGTGGTCATTTTCTACCCTTTACTTATACTCGAGTCAATCGTATTTTACTAATTTTTCAGGTAAAAATAGTTACCTCAACTTAAACTCGGATTGACTTATATTTGGGTATATATGGTAAGTTAGACTAAAGGGGGACTATGCCAGGAATTCTAAGCTATAATTTACTAGGATATTGTATATCACATTGGAGTTTCATCTGCCTTGTGTTTTTATATGGTCGCTGAACTCCTTGTGACTTCTAAAATCCTTATTATAGTTAACGGTAAGTAGTACATTATACACTTTGTATCCTTGATGAAAATGTTATTAATATAAAACATACAATCTTTGTCTGCCAACTGTTGATAACCTATATATAACTCCACAACCAATGAAGGAACAATAGAAAGAAGACTAAAAGTTCTAGGCTAACACCAATAATAAAGTTAATTAATACCCTATTTGTGTTTACAGTTGATCTGCCTTGTTGAAGTGCTCTTTTTAAAATGTAATTGATTCTTTTTGAGCATAGCTATGAGAGATCACCCAGCAATGACAATAGTGTGCTCTCACCCCCAAGGCCATAGACACATGATGGCCTTGTTCTAATCACTGCTTCCATCCAAGGTTACTGCATTCCATTCAGGCTTATCGAAGAGACGCTCCTTGGCACAAGTAAATTGTTTTTCACTGCAAATGTCTCTATAAATCCTTAACTCTTATCTGATCTAAAGTATCTAGTTACACACAGAAACCTTCTAATCTATGTCTGCAATAGCGAACGATGATTAAGCTGTGCTTATATAAAAACGTGATTACTCTGTGACACATTTGATTTTTTTCTGGGTTACATTGTACAGCACACTGACCGTGCAAATTAGGTTAACTAACCCTTACCCATACAGATGGATCTTTATTTCCCAACTATGAGCCAGTGCCTAGTTGTAAATGTCTTCTCCCATTACAGTTTTCATAACACAATGTGGGTTTTCAACTATAATATAAGTTAGAGGCTAGATACTGGTTCAAATGAGGGTTTCCGTCCTACATTAAAGTAGTATTCCACCAATCTCCTTTAAACTGTGAATTCCAAATGGTAGATGTGGAGAAACCAAGTACAGGCACAGACTAAGCTGTGAATACAACTGTGTGTGTAGCATGTATTTGTTTAAATAAACACAGTTGTATTCATAGCTTAGCTTGTGGTTTCTTTTTTTGTATAGAAACCTATTGTATGCCTGTGTTACAATAGTTGATGAGTTCACCTATTATACAGTTACAACAATGGTCAAGTGGGTGATTATCCACGCACTCCACTCTGTTCTCTAAATCAGAGATGTCAAACTTGTGGCCTTACAGATGTTTTGAAAACTGCTGCTAGGGAATGCTGGGAGTTGTAGTTATCAAAACATCTGGAGGGCCACAATTTTGACCTTCCTGCTCTAGATTATTAGAACAAATTATAAAAAGCTTAATGGGGCTATGCACAGAGAGCCAGTATTGCTCTCTATTACCTCCTCTAGGCAATGCACTGAGCATATAGCGGCTCTCAGTGCATAGCGAATGGGGTTTATTCTGTCTTAAACAGATGTTATCGGCTCGCTACATACCTTGCCGTGGTTGTGCACCACAGTTTTTGCGTACCGCCGTAAGTTGTGTGTTAACCCTTGATACAAGAGATGGAAAAAAGCCATTTACGGCTCTCCATTCATAGCCCTGTTGTCACATTTACCCTTCCCAACCCTGTCTACCTTATTATGGAGACCTCTAGTCAGCCTTATTATTTTGTATTTTGTTACCCTAAAACACAAGGCCATTGTAACCTGTTGCCAAGCTGTACTCAAGATTAAGAAACATTGCCTGGTATAATTACATTTATTTTGTTGGTTTACATAGGGATACATTAAAAGAACATGGTGCAGGAGCTGGTGGTACCAGGAATATTTCCGGAACCAGTAAATTCCATGTTGATTTGGAACACGAACTTGCTGATCTCCACAACAAGGACGCAGCTTTACTGTTTTCATCCTGCTTTGTGGCCAATGACTCCACACTTTTTACACTGGCTAAAATGTTACCTGGTAAGAGATACTTGTATTAGGAAATCTGCAGATAACGTGAATCTTAAAAGGCAGTTCTGTTTTTTTTTTTTTTTTTGGAACTGATATTGTACAATTGTTTGGGACATGTGTCAATAAGGAAGCCACAAGCCTTAGAATAAATTGAAGCACATGGCCAGCGAAGGAGAGGAATAGGTCCTCTATTTCTGACCAATCCCCTGTCCGTGTCAATTGATATTATACCTGGAAGGCTGAACCCCCATTCGAGCAAATTGATGTCTCCACTAGCGAGTTGCTTTGTGCTAAAATAAATCAAAGTACCTAGGGATTCTAGAAAACAGAGTACATCCTGAAATGCATGTTAAAGTACTTTAAAGCATTTTACACAACAATCATGGTACATAGATGGATTTATGGCCAAAAAACAGGGTCTGAGAAAAATCAAATTGTAGATATTAAGCAAATACGCATTATTAGCTAATATAAAATCTGAGCCAAATGAGACTAGTTTCTATCCTTTATTTCTAATATGGATTGCATATTTTGTGCTATGTGCCTTCGTATTTCCTTAGCCAGAATTAAAAATAAATGTGATCCACACCATGAATGGGATCACATTTTAACATGTATCTGTAATGGCCAGGCAGATTGCCATGCACTGCTCTGACAATCGCAAACCGATGTGATCTGAAAATACAGACCATAATGCACAGCAGTGGGGCCTAACCCTTACTGCATTCTGTGTGCAGCAGCTGTTGCACTGAGCAGATTTGGAACAGCTGAAGGTGACAAGAGAATTAACTTGCAAGAGATGAAAAGTACACGTAGTGAATTAACCGCATCAGCACTGCATTATTTTTACTCCTGCTCAATTAGCCACACCCAACCTTGAGTGGTCAAAAAATAATTAAAAACAAAACACTATTTCTTTCTTTTTTTTTTTTTTTTTTTTTTTTTTTTTTTAGGGTATTTAAAAAATAAATCATTATTCAATTGAATTGAAGACAAGAGGTAAAGGAGCTGTCTTACCTTCCATTCTTCAATTAATGCGCCAGGAACAGCCTTACAACTTAACCGCAATCACACTCGTCCGTTGCTTCCTCTGACGGTCCGACATCATCCACCTTTCTTTGCACTATGCGCACATATAGTGCAAGGGAGTGTGGATGTATCAGATGTAGAATGGGGGATAGACGTGATCCTTTACTCCCTGTTCTTCAATTAAACTAATAAGGATCTTACATTTTGGGCAGTGGAGATGCCCTTAAAAGCAAGAAACAAATTTATATTTTTCTATTGAGATGGAAGGAAAGGGCACGTCCACCCCCAAAACTAAAATTTAAACCACTACTGGCCCCACTGTGTCGTTTAAATAAAATCCTTACCTTACATCTCTGCTCTTTATGTTCTCCTGCAGTGCTTGTCCGAAATCCAGGAAACCGAAGAGTAGGAGCTGTCTCTTTGTGAAAAGGTTTCTGTCTCTTTCTGGTGCTCCTGAAGGACTGTGACTGTTCTCTTTAAATTTTCTTTTCTGTAGTGTAGGGCACCCCTGCCCACCCCCAACCGTAATTCGTAAAATAAAAAGCAGCAGAACATATTGCGCGCCTTTGTTCCCACGCCTGTGTTCATAGCCGGCAGCCGCATCTGTGATTGGCAGCCTCTCAGCCAATCACAGACGTGGCTGCCAGTCCGACCCGTTTTCAGCTCCCTGTTTTCTGGACATAGCAATCAGACAGCCATGGGAACAAAACACTGTTAGTTAATTTCTGCTGCTTTTTTTTTTTTTTTTTTTTACTAATCTAACTTTGCGGTTGGTGGGCAGGGGTACACTACAGAATATTAAAATTTATATATTCAGGGCGGAGATACCCTTTAATTATGTTTACATCATAAACCATAGTAGACAGCATGGTGGAATTAAAGTGTCATCTGTGTGGCTCCTGACCCTTTGAGAGGATCACACATGTCATATATTGCATTCTATGCTGAGGGACATTAAATATTTATTGCATTTGTTGCAGTGAAACAGTGCACACATATAGATTGAGGTCCTTAAACTTCCTGATGCCTGTAGAAAGATTTGAACTCTCTACAATATAGGTATCACCTGAAAAAGAATGTAATACAAAAAGTTTAATTTCCTTTTAAATCCAGGATGTGAGATCTATTCGGATGCTGGGAACCATGCCTCAATGATCCAAGGCATTCGTAACAGTCGAGTGCCAAAGTATGTCTTCCGTCACAATGATGTTGGCCATTTACGTGAACTGCTTAGGAATTCTGATCCATCCACACCAAAGATTGTAGCGTTTGAAACTGTCCATTCCATGGATGGTAAGTTCCTGGTCACATGACCACTTTTGTAATGGCCTTTATGGTTCTTCTATGCACAGAAAAAAGAATGTCAAGCCTTTAGCCTTACTGGGATATAAATTGTATGTATTGTTCTCTAAAATGATGTATTAAACAAAAAAAGTTGCAATGCAATAGTATTCATTCTTGATGTCTAAATAAAGGGATTTCCCTCTATTAGACAAGTAAATATCACGTATTTAACCCTATGTATGTATGTATGTATAGTTTATTTATAATGCCCCACTTGGGGACGCAGCGCTGTACAGTGACAAAATACAAGGGGAGCAAATAGATAAATAGTTCAATAAATTATATAAATAATATATTTATGTAAATGCTAGAGCCTTGCCACAAAAGGAAAGGAGGTCCCTGCCCCATAGAGCTTACAATCTAGTTAAGTGGGTCACATACAGATACAATGGAATGAGACGTGCTGGAGTGAGACATATGAAGTGCAATAAAACAATCATATACTGTGCTGGTTACCAGATAGGGGATGAAGGCTAGATTTAAACCTGCTTATAATGTTCCTTGACGTAGAGAAAGGGAATAGAATTCCAGAGATGGGAGCCACAGAAGAGAGAGGTTTAAGATGAGAGGGAGCAGTATGAGTGGGGTGTCTGTACAGGAGATTCTGTTCTGAGATGAGGAAGGGTACGGGTGGGAACATGGGGACACTAGAAGGAATTAAGGAGGTGCAACAGAGCAAAGGGATTTATATGTTGGAGAAAGGTTTTGTATACAATTTAATAATAATAGGGTCCAGGTTGTTGTACGATACAGAGGAAATTTGGGATCCTGTTTCTAGAAAGCAAAACAATATGTGTAGCAGAGTTTAGTATAGACTAGGTGGGATGCAGGAAGACCGGTAAGTAGTAATTTGTCGGGTTTTATCAACGTAGTTAATGTGGTTAGAAAAGAGAGAGAGGAGTCAATTACCCCTAGGCAGCATGCTGACTGGAAAGGGAAAGTGGGGTGTTAACAGAATAGAAAAGATGGGACGGGACCAGGTTTAGGTGGGAAATGATTTGTTAATTTTAGAAAGATTCAGTTTGAGGCAGAGTTGAGACATCCAGGAGGAGATGGCAAGGAGACAGTCGAGACACGTAATGGATGTCGGGAGATGGCATAGGGGTGGACAAGTAGATTTGTCTATCATCTGCATATGATTGATACTTGAAGCCAAAAGAGTTGGCTATTGTAGGGTAAGGAAGTTTGCTTAGGGTTAACAAAGCTGAATTTATAGCATATATGAAGACCCATCAACAGTAGATACATATTCACACATCAAGTGAAATTCAGATTGCCTTGAATAGGCAATAGACAGCAGAGGTTTAGTAAATGTTGCCTATTTTGTTTATAAAGCAAAAATTAACCTAATACAAAACTCTTTTGTCTTTTAATGATTTAATATCATTTAAACTTCCAATCTTTCCTATCCTTAAAGAATACATGTGTATAGAGTTTTCTCAATATACAGTTAGCATAAAAGTACTAGGGACAGGGATATAGATGGTAATTCTATCTCCCGATATTGTTTTCTGTGAGGAGTACCAGCCCAAGGAAACGGATTCTGCCAGTTTTCCTCCTGGCTTCAGCACTATCTTTAATACAGAACTAGCCCAGGACTAACCTGGCAAATAAAAACTGGCAGTGCTGTAGCTTCTCAACGAAACAATATTGTGAGGTGGGATAATCAATCCAACCTCCCTGCCACAGGTACTTTCCATTTTTAAATACTAATTTGTATGTATAGTTATCCTTTTGATGGCTTGTACACATGCACGATTACAGGGGCACGATGCAATGTGTACGAACAGCCATTTGGACTGACTATCGGTAAGTGAATGGGAAGCTTTGGCTGATTTCATTTAGATCCCACCATCCTGTTTGAATCTGTTCCAACAATTGTCTGTTTGTTTAATGGGTTTCATTGTATAACAATCCTTTGTTACAGGCGCAGTGTGTCCTTTGGAAGAGATGTGTGACGTGGCTCATGAATTTGGTGCCATAACTTTTGTGGATGAAGTGCATGCTGTGGGATTATATGGTGCCCGTGGAGGGGGGATTGGAGATCGCGATGGCGTAATGATAAAAGGACATTATATCAGGAACACTTGGTATGTGTAAATTGTCTGTAGCTTTTACTTTTCCCTTATCTCTGCTTTGTATCTGGTCAGTTAAAAGACTACAAGGGCTTTAAGGCTGGTACACACAGGCAAATTTTTTCACACGATCAGCCGGGGGAATCACTGTCGGGCGACCATTCGTCAGTACCACTGTGTCTGAACGACTTTTTGCCCTATTTGGGTGAAACAGGTGGACATTGGTCGCTGATGACTGCACCCGCTGGTGATTTTTGAGCCGACAGATATATGAATATATAATTGGTTTGCCCACAAAATCGCCTCGTGTGTACCCAGCTTTAAAAACGAAGTGCCTTTTTTTTGTCATCCAGTTACTTTGTCCACAAACACAGAATTTCTGATGGTCAACGGAATTGTACATAAAGTATACTGAAGGCTCCAGCACAAGTGCAATCACAGGCGCCCTGTAATGCCGATGTGTATGAGCCCCCATTTCGGCTGACAATTGTGCTGTGTATGGGCACTTTGTAGTCCGAAACAAACATTTGGATGGGGCTCATCAACAAGCCCTGACCGAAAAGGCAGTTTTGGCTAACAAAGTGCCCACGATTGCCAATGGGCACTCTAACACATCGTGCGTCACAGGTTGTCCCCATGATCGCACTGTTGTATGAGCCTTTAGGCTAGGTACAAACGGGCAGATGTTTGACAACCCTTGCAAATACCAACTTGTTGGCCGGGTCAAATAGCGGCTGTTTGTGCGAGTAGAAAAATATATGTTGACTAGAACACCTAGATCCGCAGTGTGCGGTACATATTATCTTATTTTCTACTATTAGGGACACGTGCTTCCACTGTCTGAATGCAACACACTGAAACCATATATTCTTTTTCATAATTTCCTTATACATTGCCGTACATTGAAAAAAAGAGAAATAATTGTAATAGTATACAAAATTCTTTACAATGTAGGTTTATCAAAACAAAAAGTGAAAGTCATTGCTGATGGTTTATATTCACAAATATTTATGTTATGTAAATAACTATAAATGTGACATTTCCCCCCCCCCCCATTTAAAGGTAAGCATTGGCTGCGTTGGTGGATATGTAGCCAGTACAATGCTTTAATTGACACGGTTCGATCCTACGCAGCCGGTTTCATCTTTACCCCTCTTTACCACCAATGCTTCTTTCTGGAGGCATGGAGTCGGTGAGAATCCTGAAGAGTAGGAAGGTCAAGCTCTACGCGTCAGCACCAGCGGAACGTGAAGCTCCTGAGACAGATGCTGATGGACTCGGGTCTCCCAGTGGTACATTGTCCCAGCCACATTATCCCTATAAGGGTAAGGCCTTAGATTACATATATATGTTCATGGAATCATTGCCACATCCTCTAGTTTACACTTTTGGTCTGCTATATTCTTATTACAGAGGAGGAACATCTACCGTAAATTGTACTTTTAGCAAATGTTTGTATTTTGTAGCTGAACATTATTAATTAAAAGAAATTGTAATCTAAAATGTAAAAAAGGGGAGCCTGTATCGGTCATCGGGAAAGTAGGATGATGGGCTCTCCCGGCCCCTGATAGTTACACCCCTGCACACAATGGCAACGGGACTAGATAAGGTCAGTTTCATAGACCTAATTACATTGTTGGCGATCAGTTTGTCTTATAAGGTTCTAAGATGTCTATGTACATTGTTGATTTAAAGGGCATGTCCACTTCCATCACATATTTTAACAGCAGGTGAAGCCCCCCCAACAAAAATATCCATTTTCAAATTTACCTTAAGCAAAAACGCTTCTGTTACTAGTAACAGTCCAATCCCTCGCTGGGCAGGTAGACGCCCCATCTTCTGCTGTACACATTAAAGGGTATGTCCACCCTTCAAAATATTTTTTTATATGTTACTCCCCCTGTCCCCCCAGCCCAACCGCTCTATTTTTTATCAAAATGCCCCAAACTTTACTTACCTCCCCTCTTTCCTCACACTCTGCTGGCCCTCTGCTTGCGAGAATGCAAGCAGAGGGCGGGACCGGCAGTCGCGTCTGTGATTGGCTGAGCGGCAGCCAATCACGGACGCGGCTGCCGGTTGTTCATTTCGGCGGAGGAAAGAGGGAGTAGGTAAAGTTTGGGGCACTTTCAAATAAAATAATAGAGGGTGGGGCTGGGGGGACAGGGGGAATTTTACTAAAAGGGATTAACGCTAGGGGGAGGGAATGCTAATCGGGAGGAGGAGTGGAGGAGGGAGGGAGGGGGAGAAGGGCGGCAGTACGCATGCCAAACTTCTCCAGGCCATGTGGAGGCTATCCTCCTATATGGACGCGGCTATCCTCCTGGTGGGCAGTTTTTTGGGACTTTGGGGGGGGGGGCTGCAGGACAACCATATGGAGCTGGGATGTGAGGTTAAGTATTAATATACACTACTGATGGGGCCGTAGTGGGGGGGTTATAGTTTTGTGGGTGGACATGCCCTTTAAATATGTGCAGCACAGCAGCAGAGGAGGCTTTTTCTCTGCAACTCCAGGAACGGTCAGCTAATTCCGTGGTGCAAGTGTCATGGGCAAGACCATGTTCCACAGTAAAGAATCTGTCTCTTTAAATAGTAATAGAATAATTTTTGCAAAAGGTAAGTATATTAAAATGACCATTTTCGCAAATGTATACATTGGGAATTTATTCTTTAACGTTATTTGATAATATTATTAAAACTTTATTTTTTTTTCTTCTTTAGGTTGCAGATGCTGCCAAAAATACTGAGATTTGTGACCAACTTATGAGCAATTTCAACATCTATGTGCAAGCAATTAACTATCCTACTGTTCCCCGTGGGGAAGAACTTCTGAGGATTGCACCTACCTCACCACACCCGCGATATGAGTTATTTTCTGGGTAGGTTTTCTTATTACCAAATCAAATTTCTAATGCAGCCTGTGATGAGTTATATTGGTGGAAAGGTTAGCACTTCCTGCTTGAGTGACATCACCTGCTCTCAGAGTTCCAAGTATGCTGATAGAAGACTAAAGCTTCTTAAACATGCGATCGCGGGTCCCACCCGTGGCTTGCCATGTGTACTAAATAGCCATTTGGATGAGTATCGTTACATATATGGGACTCGTTAACAACATACGACCAAGCAGTTCATCCACAAAGTTTGAACCAAAGGTGTTTCACCCAACTGTGACATTTGATAGTTATCCGAAAAAGCTGTTGTTTACAAATCATGTGAGGCGGGCCTGCAATCCTATGGGATTTAAGGGTGGGAAAGAAAGGAAGTCCGCACAGACAACTGATAGTAAGTATTAAAGTCTTCCGATCCTTCATCCAGACCAATCATTCTGCACTTCTGACTGATTCGAACGAATGGTCAGTTGCCAGTCGCATCCGTCCGAAAACCCATGCAATGATTATGACCCAATTGACAGATACACTGAACTATCGGCCGATTGGACCAAAAATTACACTGTGTGTACCCAGAATTAGAGCGCCCTTCCTCTGACTTCTGGGTCTTTTTAAAAGCCAGTAAAATGTTAATCTTCTGATTTGAAAATAGCTGTAAAAGATTAATAGTTGAAGACTGGACAGCCGTTTCATTTGTTTAGTCCATCAGCAATTTAAAGGATATTTCCACCCCTAAAATGTTCTTGTACCTATGTGTAACAAATTAGTAAGCAAGCAAGCATCTTGTTGTTTGTGTTTTGTTCTCTCTACAATATTAAGTGCAATTTATACCATGTTTTCTTTTGCACAAAACAGAGAAGCTGTTAATGACCTGGAAGAATGTCAACCTCCAGCTTAAGCCTCATCCTTCTGCGGAATGTAATTTCTGTAGGCAACCCCTCCACTTCGAGGTGATGAGTGAAAGAGAAAAATCCTATTTCACCGGCCTAAGTAACGTGGTATCAGCAAGAGCTTGACGATCCACCAGTTATAATTACAAAAGAAATTATAAATGTATTAACGTATAGTAATGAAGTATAGTAACCATAGAGATATACATTTTTATTCCACACTGTCTTGTAAAATGCCCAATAATTATTCTGCTATTCATTTTAAATATTGTATTGGACAAATATTGTATTTTGTCAGTGAATTAAAATTATTTGTCTGCAAACTATGAAACTGGCCGTGCACCCGCCCGTGGCACAATCCCTTCGCCGCGATACTATACTTGGGAAGAGAGCTCAAATTACCACCGCACATCGCTGCAGTATTGCTTTATCGCCGGTATCGCCTGATCAAATACACCCATGTATTCTATATCTTATAGATAATATAATAATAAGAATATAATATATATATTCTCTTTTTTCCATAATTATCATCACAGTTAGCCAATACAGATTTCCGCTTTACTTCTGTTATAAAGTATTTTCATTAAGGCTGGGTGCACACTAGCAGATTATTCGGGCCAACTGACCGATATTTCCATGTATCGGTCGGAGGTGATTTTGCTGGTGGCCAAAAGTGATCTGTCCCGGCCGACAACTTGCAAACAGTTGGTCAGGACAAAAAATATATCTGTGTTTTACCCAGCCTAACACGATCATTTTGTGTAAAGAATATATGGAAGTCTATAGTGCACATCATTCTTGTGTTTTTATTTCAACATGTGACGTTTTAGTGTCTTTGTGACACCTTCACACACCACCTTCTGTCACAGACACCAAAATGTCACTAGTTAAAATAAACACTTGTTATCAAGAAAGGTGAGCGGTATGTCCAATTTGCATGTATACACTAGAGGCAGGTAAAGCAGCACCCAGCAGAAACCAACCAACACTAGTGTGCGAGAGAACCACCATATTTGGAATATATTGTACCATCACTCCTGTGTATATGTAGTTTAATGAAATATTGACAGCTATGCAACCACCACCAGGTTCTCTTAATGTCCCTGTTCCTGCTCACTAAGCTCCAACACAGTGTAACAGGTACAGTTAGTACTGTATGTAAACCCAGTCTCGGCAATTGGCTTAGGTAGCAGCAGGGCTAATGTTGATACAGTTCACTATACTGCTGTCAATTACAGGACAGACTGGATACACTTTTGAAACAAATTCTGGTTCTCACTCGGCTCAATTAACGATGTAACAATCTTTATAACGACCTATGGAAGATTCTATGTAACAGTCCATGGGTACCAGGAGAAGCAGAACAGCAGACTGTACTGAGCCACAATAGGGGGGGGGGGGATTCCAGGCACTACTATTCCCCCCCCCCCCCAAAAAAAAAAACAACAAAAAAAACATGCCCCTCGAGGAAGGCGCAAAAAAAAAAAGCTGGGGCAATTCCTTTCTGAATCTAAATTTCAATCGAAAAGTATCCCTGGATCTACCAGAATTATACGAATGAATGCATTTAGCAAAAGCATCAAGTTCATGATAGTGCAGTTAAGTAGGAGGCATTCGGAACATCTTTCAGGTATTCGCCTTGATGTTCAGCTTATAGCCAAGCCACCTTCTCTGTCTGGTTCCAGCTCATAGGCACAACGGAAGACACTGCTAGGAAAAGCGGATTGGGAGGAATACCTTCTTAAGGCTTCTTTCACACTGGCTTTTTTCCGACCAGTTCTAGATGTTCGCCGCTAGAGAAACACTACACTATGGGCATGTTTATAAAGAAAGTATTCACCAACAATGGGCTATCGGCGCACACCATGAAACTCCACAGGAAGCTTAAAATCAGGAATCTTTATTTAACAGATATGCTCACATACATTGCTCCGGCCTTACGTGTTTCGGGCCCCACGTGGCCCTTACTCATAGGCTGCCTATGAGTAAGGGCCACGTGGGCGATTTATACTGCAATTTATAAAAGGGCGAACGCGGTGGCAGAAAGTTAATGCCGTGATAACATCGCATCAGTTACTGCTGTTCTGGCATTAACCTTGGACGTTTCAATTCGCCAACTTTGAATTGGCAAAAATGTCTGAGCTCACCTCCAGAGAGCCCCCCCTACCCTCGCTCCCCTGTGACGCACAACCTTGCCAGCAGCAAACTCCGCTGTAGTTGCCAATACCAGGCCGTGTCACTGTCGCACCGGTGGCTTCAATGGAGCTGATGTTGCCAACCTCTTCTTTATTCTGCCATCAACTGCGATGACTTCTGAGCTCCACAGGGTTTGCACCTCTTTATATAGGTTTGCTGAAGGACCTAATCCAATTCTGATTGGTCAGTTTTTCAATGCTTGCAATCACATGATTATACAGTAGCCAATCATATTTCTGTTTGAGCTGCAGGACCCCCAACAAAGGTACTTTGCTGATCCCGGTATCCCTTAAGCCCCAAAAGGCCTTTGCCAGGGCTGGGGAGGGGGTCTCGGTTTGAGCTGCGGGACCCCCCCAGGGGCCATTCTCAGGGCCGCAAAGGCACTTTTAAGTCCCGGGGAAGGGAGGTCCCAGTTCGAGCTGCAGGACCCCTTAAACCCCAAAAGGTACTTTTCAGTGCCCCCGCTGGATGGGCTCTCCCCCCCAGTGGGCCCCTCCCTTCGCCCCCTGCAGGCTGCTGGGATGGTCGGCGGGGTGGGCGCACACCCTGTCCGCCCCCTCTGGCGGCGGATGCAACCACCCACGGCACAGTCCTTTCCCAGCTGCCCCTCCCAGCCCTCTTCTCTTTGAGCCCTATGCCGCAATACTAAGCACAGTACATTATTGCGGCGAAGAGAGCTCAAATTACCACTGCTGTATTGCTTTATCGCCGGTATCGCCTGATCGCCTTTATAAATATGGGGAGCCCTTAAGCCCCAAAAGGCCCTTGTCAGGGCCGCAAGGGCACTTATAAGTGCTGGGGAAGGGGGGTCCCGGTTCAAGCTGTGGGACCCCTTAAGCCCTAAAATGCACTTTTCAGTGTAGGGGGTTGGGAGATGCTGGGAAGGTTGTGAGGTGGGTGGTCTCCACCGCAGGGGGTGAGGGCAGGATGGCTGTACACCCGCCCCCTCCTGATATCTCCTGATCGCCTTTATACATATGCCGTTAATAACGATTTTTCCACTGCAATGTGCGGCTGTATTTTTTGGGTGAAATTAACAATCTTTTATAAATATTCCCCTATGTATCATTTCGTTAGCAATGGCTGTTTGGGGACTGCTCAGAAAACATTCACAGAAACCTGCCCTCAGTAAGAAGGAAGACTACAGTGGATTGAAAAGGTTTTTTTGGGGGGGGGTGTGGGGTGGAAGGAGGGGGTTAATTAAACTTTGTCAAAATGTTTTGGTGGGTTTAACTTTCCCTTTAACTAAATTATATCTCTTCAATCCTACTGATTTTACAGCTGAGAGCCTGTGTACAGCTCAGTATTGGATATTGTACATCTGCACTATATGTATTGTATGTATATTATTTAAGTCGAGGTAGCTATTTTTACCTGTTTCAGTTTCTAAACCTGTGGAGTGGCAAGGTTCAGTAAACTTTTAATTAAGCTTACCATCATTTACAATTCACCTGAACCCCCATATTGTAAGGGCCCTCTGACCCCCATATAAGAAGGACACTCTGACCCCATATAGTAAAGGACTCTCTGAACCCAATATTTAAAAATGTCACCTGAGAGTTGTAGTTACAAGCTCATTTGCACGTACTAGCAGCTGTTTTTTGCCCCAAACTGAGGAGACCCATCAGATTTACTGCATCCAAAAGACAGTGACAGTGCTGAGTGAGTCCAGCAGCCAGACTACAGGAAGCAGGAAGTGTAAAGGCAGATCAGCTCCTGTAATTTTCTATGCTGGTTAACACCTACTGGTTACTATCCCAATTGCAGATTTGATCTAAATTAGGACTTGACCTGAATATAAGTCGAGGTTAGGTTTTCAGCTAATTTTAAAGCCTGAATAATTCGACTTATACTGGAGTATATACGGTAGTACCCCCAAGTACCAGTAATAATTTGTGAATTCAATGACATTTCTATGGGGTGCCGTTTGTTTCCAGATCATTTAGTCAACAAAACCAATACTTTGGTGACAAAACTATAATTAGTTGACCAAAAGAAATTATATGGGAACCACAATTACATTTAGTCAACGAAAAATGCACTTTTGGTGACAAAAACTATTTAGTCGACCAAAAGAAATTCAGTGGTAAAAAATCAAAATTTAGAGCTCTGTGAATTTGACCCCCCTACATTAGCACAAATAACAATTCTATTGTTTTCGGTTTATGTCCATTTGTACAACAAAAATTAAGATTTGTGCTGCTTTCAATTAAAAGATAATAGTTTTTTTTATTAAGGTCAAAAGGTCATCCAGCCCCCCTAAAACAGAGTACGGACACGAATCTGGTATTTTTGGTTAGTGCTACATATGTACTGTTTTGTGCTGCGAAAATTTGTTCTAAATGCAGTTGTTTTTGAGAAATTAACATTTTTTATAAAGGTCAAAAGGTGAAACAGCCCCCCTACAATGGAATCCTGACACAAAACCAGGCTGGTGGGTTACTGCTACGCTTGTGCTGCAAAAATTAATATTTGTGCCGCTTTCGTTTGGAAGATAATAGCAGTTTTTAACAAAGGTCAAAACGGAAGCCAGCCCCCTTACAATAGAATCTGCATATGAAACCAGGCTGGTTGGTTAGTGCTACATCTGTGCTGTTTTGTGCTGCAAAAATTAAGATTTGTGCCGCTTTCGTTTGAAAGATAATAGCAGTTTTTTTACAAAGGTCAAAAGGGAAGCCACCCCCCCAACAATGATATCTGCATATGTAACCAGGCTGGTTGGTTAGTGCTATGTTTGTGCTGTTTTGTGCTGCAAAAATTAAGATTTGTGCCACTTTAGTTTAGAAGCAATAGTTAAGGTTTGTACCGTGTTAGCCATAAGTAAGAGAAGAGAAGTAGAGCTGTGATACCTTTTATTGGCTAACTAAATTAAAAAATTAAGCAAGCTTTCGGTCCTCAGCCCCCTTCATCAGGCTGGATGTTACAAAAGAAACTGAGAAATCACACAAAAGGTCACCAGCCCCCCTACAATGGAATCTGGATGCGAAACCAGGCTGGTTGGTTAGTGCTACGTTTGTGCTGTTTTGTGCTGCAAAAATTAGGATTTGTAATAGCATTTTTTTTTTTTTTACAAAGGTCAAAATGTCAGCAGTCCCCCTACAATAGAATCTGAATATGAAACCAGGCTGGTTGTTTAGTGCTACGTTTGTGCTGCAAAATTAAGGATTTGTGCTGCTTTTGTTTGGAAGATAATACCATTTAACCCATTTAAACACTTTTTTTATTATTACATACAAAAGCCCTAGAGGCAACCCTGAGGTCCAGACAGGCAGAAGCGCCTATGATCGGCTGAAACGTATCCTTGCAGGACGTGGGACTGCCTTCCCTTAGCTGCCTCGCGAACTGTCACTCACAGTGTCACAGAGAAGAGGATTGAACTGCAGTACTTAGGGAATCTTCAAGCAGTGCAGGACTTGTGTAAAGTACCCAGAGGTGAGGACTTAGCATTTTAGGTCCTCAACCTGGGTACTTTGCAGGAAAAGGAAACTAGAGTGAGTTGTAATTGCCCTTTAACTCCCAAATGAAAGCGCACAAATCTTAATTTTCGCAGCAAAAAACACCGGATCCCATGATTCAGTAAATTTCGCAAAGGGATTTACAACATTGTGGGATCTCGCAAAGGTAAGTAATGCAGCTTTTGGTTTTGCATCGCCTCTATGTTTTATAAAACACAACAATCTTATAATGTTCACCAACTCATTTCTGTAGAACAAGTCTGTCAATTCTGTTCACCAAATAATTTCTGGTGAACAATTTTGTCCCGCAAATAATTTCCATGGAACAGTTCTGTCTAGTATCAACATAGTGTAGCTTTCATACAATTAAAAGTTGTTTTTAAGGTGGACATGCACTTTAAAGGACGCGAACACGGCTTCCGGCTGTGTAAAACGTCGAGAGAAACAGGCAATGTAAGTAGTAATCGGAAAAATTATTTTACAAAGTAATATGGTGGTTGGGGGTGGGTGAGGGAGCCCTACACTACAGCAAATGGATTTTGAGATAGGGGGAGGGAGAGGATAACGGGAGGGGGGCTGCACTGCGCATGTCCAAATTCTCCCGGGGAGAGACAGGAGTCAGATACAGAATGGGACACAGCCAGGCTCCTCGTCTTTACTTTTTGGACTTTGGAGGGACGTAGCAGGGCAGCCATTTGGAGCAGGAACGTAAGGTAAGGATTTTACTACACTACACAGTGGGGCCAGTAGTGGGTGAAAATATAGAGATTTGGGGGTGGACATGCCCTTAAACTCCACACTAACCCTATATTACCAGTAGGCGTGGGTTTAACTCCATTTTAACCACAAAACCCACATATTACATCTTCCTGAGTTATCTTACAGTGGGGCTGATGCAATAAGTGGTGAAAAAGTTTTGCCTGTACTATTATCTGCAGCAACCAATCGATGTTAGATTTTTACTGGGTTACTTCGGTTAGATAACATTAGATTGGTTGCTGCAGATTAATAGCATGGGCAACTTCTCGCCTTTAATAGTATCAGCCTATGTATGTGGTACGGGCTGTTATTTCAAACTGACCCTGGTTTAGGGGAAGAACCGCAAGTTTCTAGATTTAGTGTATTCATCAAAACTTTGAATTTTAATGTCAAAAAGGTTATAATCATGTGAAAAAGTTCTAAAAATCCACTTCGATTCCATATACAGATTCGTTTTTACCGTAAGTGTATTTTCACTTCTGTGAAATTCCAATACATTGGCTCATTTGAGCTCATTTGAAAAGTGTTTGGGAAGTATTAAGTGGTGTGGAATTTCTGTAGCAATAACCTTGAAGATCTAAGATAAAATAAGGGCTGAATAGATCAGACATCGCTATACATGTGATGTGCCCAGTCATCATTTGGTACAGATTACCACATATCTTCTACAGAAGATGTGGGTATAGCAAGAAAAGTCCTGGTACATAATACATGCCGATGAACTGTTTACATATGCAAAATGGTTATTAAACAAGCACTAATATAGGAGAGATAAAAAGTAGTTTGTCAGTTTGGTACCATTAACTGTCTTATCTGTAAGTCAGGCCATTTCAGGAAAGCCCACCATCATGTTAATCCTAAATAAATAGTCAGCCCTTCAGGTCAGCAGACACTAATAGGTCAGACCTCCAGTTCCCCAGCCAGTGTTGATAGTGGATGTAAAATCTGGAGGGCTAACATATATTTGCCAAACAGAGTGCCCCCAAACAGAGTCTGGTACATACAAGTTTTCCCACAGTGACTGGTAAAAACAAGTTTCCCCTCATTGAGTGTGATTGGTACATACAAGTTTGCCCACAGTGAGTGGTTCATACAAGTTTTCCCACAGTGTGACTGGTACATACAAGTTTGCCCACAGTGACTGGTAAAAACAAGTTTCCCCTCATTGAGTGTGATTGGTACATACAAGTTTGCCCAGTGAGTGGTACATACAAGTTTTCCCACAGTGACTGGTACATACCAGTTTTGCCCACAGTGTGGCTGGTTTATATACATTAGCCCACAGTGACTGGTACGTGCAACATTTGCCTACATTGATAAGCACATACAATTTGCCCGAGTGATTATGACGTACATAGACGTTTGCCCACAGTGAGTGTGACTGGTACATACAATTTTGCTCACAGTACTGGTTGCATATAAAATTTGAATATACTTACTATGGCAGGCAGAGTCAGGAAACAGAGTGGCACAGATGCAGCTAGATGGTCCGGAAGCAATGGACATTTGTAGCACTTTTTGCAGTCGTGCTCACCGTTCTTATATAATATATATATATATATATATATAAGCAGGTGTCGTGGTTAGCGGGCACTCCTGAGCGTAAACTGCCTGGGTGCTCAATCCAGGATATGTAGGATATCCATCTTACAGGATCTGTCTCTGATGGTTACATTGTCCTCGGGGTTTTGAATGCACATAGGGTTAAGACACACCCCTTCACTCGATGTGTTGTTATAATCTTTGCTCTGATACTTATAGTCAGCTGGGTTTTCCCTGCAGAGATCTTTCTCTGACACACACCCAGTGCCGCCCTCGTAATGATGCAGGGTGCAGCAAATGCAGAGCGCACCCCTTAGGGAAGCGGCACTCTGCCGCACTGTCACTGTCTCGGTGACTGTATTTTTTTTTTTTTAAATGGTCCAAAATGGAGGCCGGCAACTCCTCTCCCTAATCTGTGGGGGGGGGGGGGGGGGGGGTCCGGACCTACCTAGCAGTAACAGCCAGCCAGTTACATTTGTTTCAAGTAAGTTGTAACACCGGGAATCCGATTCCGAGACTCCGGAGAAGAAGCCGAAGTGAAAGTCCGATCACTTCACTGGCTGTCTCCACCTCCATCTCGATCCATCCATTCGGCGTTGCGTGCGCTGCGTCGCGTTAGTGACGTCAGCGCTCAGCACTTAGACGCGCTAGTTGTTCAGCCCGCGCAGCGCAGGCCAGACAAGTTGGAGTCTGTGCTGGCCTGTCTTGGAGCCTGGAGGCCGCCCGCCTGCGTGTGTGGACTCCCGGCCGTGACTCCGTCCCGGCGGCATCCTCCGACTTCCGAGTCCGAGAGTGAATCTCCTCTCTGCAGTGCAGTCTGCACGGTCTGGTCCTCGTCATCTCCTCTAACTCTCTGAGATCTGATCTGACTCTCTCACAGACACAGTGAGTGACATTGAATTGATTGTGTTGATCATCATAAATAATTGATTGATATAAACAAAAATAAATATATATAACAGAAATTATAATGAATTGAATTTTTAATTATTGAATCATGGAAATCCTCCTTCCAGCTCCTCCTATCCTAATCCTTCTAATATTAATAATAAGGCAACTGTGGCAACAGCATCAAAACATCTTTTAGGGAATGGCTGGCCTGGGGTGGCTGGGGGGGGTATCGTCGTTCGTGTTCTTTCTCTCAGAACAGAGGAGAGACAGAACACGAACAACGAACCCCCCCCCTCACCACCCCAGGCCAGCCTCCCTAAAAGTTGTTTGATGGCGTTGCCACAGTTGCCTATTATTCGGGCCCTGTGACTTCCAGCCTGGATAGATAGATAGAAGATAGGAATCTAAGATGGTTAGATAGCTAGATGATAAATGGATATGATAGATATAGATAGATGCGATAGATGAAGGTAGATAGATAGATAGTAGTAACTGGATAATAGATAGTTGATAGATAAAGAATAGATCGATAGATATAGTGTGTGATAGCATATCCAGATAGATCGAAGATAGATACTGATAGATGATAGATAGCAGTAGATAGATAGAGGTAGCTAGATAGATAGACTATGATAGATACCAGACGAAGATAGAAGGTAGATAGTATGATTAATACTGAGAGACGACTACGATCGACTCTCCTAGCAGCTACAGATTGCTTTCTGCTGAGAGTGCTCGATAGCTAGCTGATGATATGATGGATAGATAGATAGATGATAGATAGAAGATAGACTAGATAGATAGCTTAGATAGATAGAGTAGATATAGATAGTAGATAGATAGATAGAGCTAGATCGATTGCAGATAGAAGTGATGATAATGAAATGATGAATAAGGATTACGATTAGATAGATAGAGATAGAGATAGAAGTAGATAGCACAGATAGATAGATAGATAGATAGGGATAGCAAACGGTTAGATAGATACACAGTTAGATAGATAGATAGATAGATAGATAGCAAAGTTAGATAGACGATAGATAGATAGATAGATAGATAGATGTAGCAACAGTTAGATTAGATAGATAGATATATAGAGTATCAAAGGTTAGATCAGAAGATAGATGATAGATAGCAAAGTTATAGATAGATAGCAGCAGGTTAGATAGATAGATTGCAGGTCGAGTAGATAGCATAGATAGATAGATAGATAGATAGATAGATAGCAAATGATAATAGACTAGATGATAGATAGATAGATAGTAGATAGCAAAGTTAGATAGAATAGATAATTAGATAGTCGAGAGTTAGATGATAGCTTGCCGAGTTAGATAGATAGATAGCAAGATAGATAGCAAAGTAGATAGCAAAGATAGATAGTACGATAGAAGATAGATAGATAGCAAAGTTAGAAGATGAATAGATAATCAGCAAGTTAGATAGATAGATAGCAGAGTTAGATTAGATAGATAGATAGATCGATAGATAGTAGCACAGATAATAGATAGATCAGATAGTATACAAGATAGATAGATAGCAAAAGATAGCAAGTAGATAATAGATGCAAAGTTAGATAGATAGATAGCTAGCAAAAGATTATAGATAGATAGTCGCAAAGTTAGATAGATAGATAGATAGATAGTCAAAGTTAGATAGAAGATAGATAGATAGCAAAGTTTAGATAGATAGATAGATCGTATAGCCAGTTGAGATAGAAGTTGCAGTTAGATAGATAGCAATTAGAATTAGATCGAGTAGATAGATAGCAAAGTTAGATGGAGTTAATATAGATAGTAGACTGTATAAAGCCGATAGATGAATCAACGTTGTATCAGGCCCCTCCCTTCTTGGACAAGCCACATCCCACTTCCGGACAAAGCACCACCCACTCTCAATTAAAACCCACCACCCTTCGTGGTGCGAGGGGGGCGGACATTTGGCAATTTTGTGTCAGGTGGCCAAAAGTCTAGAGACGGCCCTGCACACACCCCTAAACCTTTTGTTCTCATTGGTGGTTGTACATGATATCACTGAGACACACCTATGTCACTCACAGGGATTGGAGGAATTCTGTATTTAGTTCCTGTTACACAGTATTCTGATGTTCTGACGGCCCGTTATGAGGGCGAAACATGTCAACCTCCATGTTGGAATAACTTTTTATGTTGTTAAAGCCCTGTGTGTTGCCTCCGTTTCTAGGTTGCTATATTATATGTTATGTATGTAGGTATATGTATGTATACCGATATACTCAGAAAGTCGAGGTTTTAGGCTAGATAAAATAGCGCTAATTGAGCCTCGACTATACTCGAGTCAACTCGCTGTCTTAATTCCGCATACCACTCTCTGTTGGCTGAAGTCCTACTCTGCTGGCGCATTAGTGGAGACTCAGCACCAGCAAGAGTGGATTTGCGGTGTAGTGGCCAATGCTGGTGTGAGAAGACGACCCGTCAGAGCCAAAGCAAGGACCTTGCTGGGACTGGACCTTACCTATACTAATTCGTGACAAAAAAAAAAAAAAGCAATGAGGATACAGCCAGATTCCATGTTCCAGATGGCAGCACCAGAAGCAGCCTCATTGCCTGAATTCCCAACAAAGGCAAGTCCACTGTAACTGGGGGGGGCTCTGGTGGAGTGCAGTGCTTTGCCATGACAAATGTTGGAAACTCCAACTGCCAGCGCTAAACCACGCTGGAATCCTGAGAGTAATCTGGATGTGATGCTTAGAAATTCCACCAACTGGCCCTAAGAGTTGGCAGGTATTTTCCACACCCTTGTATGTTACAGAGGATGACTGCAGTGCTGGACTGTAGGTTCTTAGTGTGCCCCTTCCTTATGTATCTTGGGAGTCCATATATGCATGGATGTGCTCCACCAGGGGTAGGGGATGATAAATTGCTCGATCATGGGCTGTATCCCTTTTGAGCTGTTGTTAGTAAGTCTATGACCCTTCTTGTAATGTGCTGGTGGGATACCTTGTTTAAGCACTTCAGTGTTTTTATCGGCCAGGAGCATGGTCCACTTATTCATGGTTAGTCGAGGTTTGATACCACTGGCATCTTCCCTTGTCTGCGTTAGAATGGTGATATGAATCTTTCTTGAGGATGTTAAGGCCTTTTTTCCTGGTGGTCAGGTTAGAGAGGAGTTTTTAGCACTGGCTAAGGCTGCAGCGTACCTTAAGGCGAAGTTGTTTCCTCACTCTGTGGTACCTTATTATTGTGATTGAGGCTTGTGTGGCGCATAATATCCACACAGGGATGGCTTTAGGGTGAGGCAAAAATTCAAGCCCTTACAAGGAATTCCATTCTGCTGGGTCAGGGCCTGTTTAGACAAGTTATCACCCAGTACCTCCTTTGTTTGAATGAAGTACCACTTCCTCCTTTTGGAATCCAATGTATTGTTCTCCTTTGGGGGTGTTTTGGGATGACAGATGAGAACTTGTTCGTTGCCTTTTTTTGCCCTTACATGCTGAGAAGATGTGCTTGTTTTTGTGAACTCTATCACTCTTTCGCCCTGGACACAGGTCTGTGAGAGCCAGGTTCTGTTCTAGTTGACTAATGTTGTGCAATTAAAGCATGACTGTAAAAATGTGGTCTGGTAGTACCTGTTCATTTGAGCTGTGTTTGAGCCGTTTGCAGTATTGTTTGGCTTGAGTGACCTTTAACTGTGGATCCAACATATGCCTGCATGGTACTAGCTGTGTTGTCTGCATGGAGTTAAATAGCCGGTGGTGTTTCTGTAGGTCTGCCCCAATTTCCTTGCTGTCCTTTTCATATTGCCAACAAGTTGGAGGTGTTTCTCCCCAAATGATTTGAAATATTCTGTTGAAGATTCTCATTTATCTAGGTATGTATGATCTGTTGTGCATTCCATAGATCAATGGACTTGAATTTAGTGTCTTAAGCCACTTCGCTAGTCTCCGACTGGCTGTTCTCAATTCAGACATGACTTGTACAAGAATCTGTGGCAATTATGTACCTCGGAAATCCCATTAAGCAATCCACAGCCAAGGTTAAGGGCCACTATCCCACACAGCCCTTAACACCTTCCATCAGGACGGCCCTGCATATGGGCTGAAACGCGTAGGCTTTCAGACCTTTTCTTAATAAATATTGTGTTCCACTCGGCGTGCTCCCGTATCTTTTGGAATATATGAATATATATAACATCAAGAAACGGGGCGCACTACAGGACTAGTGGAAAACAAAAAATGGTGTTTATTCACCAGTGTAAGTGTTAACATGTTTCCGCCATTAGAGGTCCTTCATAGAACATCTGAAGCATAAAGTGAGTGTTTAATATGTGTTCACCAATCAGAAGAGGTACTGGAGTGCTACATGAGGGAGTGGTTAATCGAGTGTGATAACCCACTAGGGTCACATACGAGAGAGAATAACATCGATAAACACATATTATAGAATATAAGTGGTAAAGCCGTGCAAAATAAAGTGGCATCAATTAGATCATCAAACACATATACACAACTGGCACAATAAGCAGTTATATGACTGACAAATGTCAAATTGGTGACACCACTTTTTTGTTTTCACTAAGCCCCGTGAGTGCGCCCTGTTGTTTGATTGTTGTAGCTACCTTTTAGAGACTGCAGATTGGAGTGCCGACCGTCTTTCCAGCCTTTGTATTCCTTATGGTCTGTGCACCCTCTCGTAATACCGCAGTGGTTATCGTTCCTACAGAGTGACTACAACTCCAGCGTGTATAATGGCCGAAGCTATTCCTTCAGTCTTAGATGTTGAAATGGATCAGGAGTTCTTCTTTACACAGGATGATGTTAATCGTATCCTATTTGGTGAGACCTCCTTGAATTTTTAAGTCCCGCAGAAAGACTTGTTTTTTCAGCTTGTTAGACTGAAAAGGAAAGAAATTGATTTTTTATTACACGGCATTTACCTGTCAGACTATTATAGAGACAAAAAAAATCCCAAGGGGTTTCCGAGTACACAACACTCCCACCATCGGGAGGCTTGACAAAGACTTCTGTACCCGTTGGTGTGGAATCCTCAACAAATGCTTAATGGACTTGATGTTGCTTTGTTATCGAGCAATCAGGGAAAGAGTTAAATAAAATTAAACAAGAGATCCAGACATTTGAGCAGACACACCTGAACACTCTTAAGGCTGACAAGACTGCTGATTGGTTACTAAAATTGCAAGATCAAGTAGACAAATATAAAAATGAACTGATCACATTTAAGTCCAATAAACGCAAATCAGTTGATTCAGATTATAGTGATAAGCGGATGTCTATGGTTGGTTATCGGGGATAAACAACAGATTTCGAGTGAATTAGACGCATATAGTGCACGTTTACGTAATCCCTGTTCCGCGCGTAGTCGCGGGACTCCCTCGGAGGGGAGAATCCCCCCAACCACCCCACTGCAACAACCACCGCTGCAGCGCATCTATGGCTTGTGAAACCCAGGATCGGGTGACAAAAAACAAAAAAATAAGACAATCGGAGGGGCAGACCAAGCGCTGGCAAACCTCCAATCAACGTGCCACTGAAAACCAGCGAAGAAAGGCTTATCTTTATTCTACCAATAAATTAAACCCATTTGAAACTGAAGTCGAAAAAATTTTTTTTCAATAAAGGTAACGAGTGTGAACAAATTCCATGGCTATCCAGTAAACATCTGAATACAAAGAGGAACGATGTCTTCCTAACTGCATCACTAAAGTGTTCACGAGTTTGGTGTCAGGTCAATCGACTCCATCTCTAAGATAAACCCAGCAAGATGTTTCTAATTTATCATTGAGAGAGGGAAGCAATGAAAAGCACAAGAGAAATAAAAAAGTTTGGATCAGGCCCTACCGACTAAGGTGGGGCATTGTATCTGAAACACAATTCAATTACTACATACAAGAATTAACACAACAATTGTCTGACACGAAGAACCTTGAGTGGTCAAAAAATAATTAAAAACAAAACACTATTTCTTTTTTCTTTTTTTTTTTTTTTTAAAGGGTATTTAAAAAAATAAAATCATTATTCAATTGAATTGAAGAACAAGAGGTAAAGGAGCTGTCTTACCTTCCATTCTTCAATTAATGCGCCAGGAACAAAGCCTTACAACTTAACCGCAATCACACTCGTCCGTTGCTTCCTCTGACAGGTGCCGACATCATCCACGCTTTCTTGCACTATGCGCACATATAGTGCAAGGGAGTGTGGATGTAGTCAGGATGTAGAATGGGAGGTAAGACGTAGATCCTTTACCTCCTGTACATTACCTACTTGCCCCTATCACATAGACTACCTACCTGTCCCCTCAAACCAGTACCATGCCCTCCCACACAGTGCCTACCTTCCCTTCATACACACTACCCATCACATAGACGACCCAGCTGTCCACCCCACCCAGTACCCTGCCTTACCCTCCACACTACCTACCTGCCCCCACACCACTCCCCACCCCCGCAGGCCTTATTCCTGCCCCCACCGCCTCTCACCAAATGAGTTGAGGAAATCCGCTATTTTCTTGATGCTGCTGGTGATCACCTCTATATACTCCCTGTTGGCCCAGTCCTGGTGAATCTCCCTCTGCACGGGATCCTCCTGACCGGACATCTTCAATTCCCTTTTATTTTTACCGGAAACGAAATGTTCCTTCTAGTGAAAAATTCCCAGCCCCGCCCACTGGGCCTGTCACAACAGGAACCACCCACTTCCCGTCTAGGGGTGGGTCCATCTTTCAAAAGGGCAACGCGACAATGAATTATTACCTGACACTAGAAAGACAAGAGCTATGAAGCTGTCCATAAAAAAATCAATTCTGCTTTGCTTAATTTGAGTTAAAAAAAAAAACCTTCCCTGCTTCGGCCAGAACATTTAATTCCACGTCTCTGACAGCACTTAACATGGCCGCTTCCTGTCCTTTGACTGTACTGCGCATATGCGGAAATGTAACGGAGAAAAGCTGACGGGTAATCTACACAGGTAAGAGACCTGCAGGTGCGGAGACTCCAGCCAAGGTAAAGCAGGGAGAGAAGGGAATTTTATTATATCAATCTTGAAATATGTACAAATGATGTAGGGATTATTTTCAAGAAAAATATATATATAATGATTGTATAGAAAAAAACAGATAGAACAGACAAATTATAGGATGTAATTGGGGGAAATAAAAGAGCTACTGGAATCCAGTGACCAATATGGAGGATTTGCCATGCTATAAATCTGCGGCAACCAATCCGGTTTTATGTGACTTGCTGTAAGGAAACACCAGGGATAAGAACTTGCCTAGGGCTGTGTCCCACTGTGCGTTGTGTTGTCGGTTTTATGTGCGCTTAGGACAATGCATTTTGTTTGCAGGTTAACAGACGTGCGGTTTTCTACGCATTTGTCCGTGTTTCAGGTTCGTTTGCATTCCTGTGCATTTTTACTACAGTTAATATTGAAGAAAACGCAAAAAATATGTTTGTCCGCGTGTGCCCCCCACCCCCCATTTTGGTTAAGTTTAGCATTTTTTTGCCAGTCAACCACATGATATATATTGCCATATCAAGACTATTAAAGGAACATCTATAAACCTCCATGCTTACATGGTACAGAAACTGTAAATTGAATAGATATAGATAACTTTGTGTTTTTGGTAGGCCTAGTAAAGGCTGGTACAGACATGCGATTGTGCATATAGCCAGTGACTTAGCTGAACAGATGTATTTATAGCATGATAGCCGATTGTGTATGGGCACTCGGTTTGGCATCGTTCATTGCTCCTCCAGGCCAGAACACCAATGGTACCAGACTTAACTGCCAAAAGCCAAGAAAACAGCAAGTGGACAAAACAGGGAACACCATAATGATAATTAAAAACCTATTCTTTATTTTATCAAATGCTAGATTGGCCAATAAGGCAATGAAAGTGCAAATATATATATAAACAATATATAAGGCTGTAATACCACAGGACTGAATAGTTATAAAGTGTACGATAGCTGTAGTCCAAACATAGAGGATATGGAGAAACCAGATTAAAGCACAGGCTGTGCTGTGAAAAACTCGTGTTTATTCTCACAGATATCCACACGACATGTTTCGGGCGACATGCGCCCTTTATCAAGTGCCATTGAGTGCCAAAGTGTATGATAGCTGTATTGTATATCGATTCCCCCAATGTTCAGAATAGTAAGTGGCAGACGTATCCTGCCATAATAAAATGTCCACAAAATAGCAATAAACATAAGGCAGATATGAAAAAATGCCAGGGAACCGGGACTTACATCACTCAGCCTACCAGGTTCTTCACCCGGTCGCCTGGCTGCACAGCAATTCAACAAAAGACTTCCACTGTCTGATAAAGAAGGAAATCGTAATAAACATATACAGCAAAATAGATTTTCCCGGAGGTCCGGGGCTTACGTGGGCCCGCGTCCTGGCCTCTTAACCCGGACACACCGCAAATCATTTGTCCGTTTCAGTCCTCCCAGAGGACATAATTGTAATGTGCTAAATCAGCAGTCCCTATGGATTATAGGCTTCACCCCTCCGATCTGAAGGGAATCCAAGGCATAGAAACAAGCAGGGTTTTTCAGGCAGCAACAGAGTCTCACTCCAAACCTATGCGCGCTTCACCCACAATGAACCAGTGTGCATGGGCTTAATCAGGGTGTCGCCCATGCACACTGGTGCATTGTGGGTGAAATGCTAGGCTGAGTGACGCAAGTCCCGGTTCCCCGGCATTTTTTCATATCTGCCTTATGTTTATTGCTATTTTGTGGACATCTTATTACGGCAGGATACGCCTGCCATTTACTATTCTGAACATTGGGGGAATCGATATGCAAAACAGCTATCGTGCACTTTATAACTATTCAGTCCTGTGGTATTACAGCCTTAGGAACCAACAACTGTAACTGTTTTCCTTTCTGGAGGATTCATTTGGAATTGCAACAAGTAGTGATTCATTAGTGGATACTTTCAGGGAGATTCAATAAAAGTTCTTATCGTTTAAAATGGTGCTAATTTTGCCCCAACCAATCAGAACTTATGTAACATTTGAAAGCTAACATCTGATTGGTTGGGGCAAAATTAGCACCATTTTAAACGATAAGAACTTTTATTGAATAACCCCCTTTGTGTGGAACTACCTGTCTTGGGATTTCTAGGACTGCTACAATCAGGGTCCATGGCAGCTTATTACCTTTAAAAGCACACAGGGATGCCTGTGATTGCTCTATGTATGTGATGTTTTAGATAAGTTAATTGCACTTAGAATGCTAGTTGGCATTCTTGTCATATATGCATGCTTTAATTGATGTTATAAAGTATCTTTAATAAATTTGACATTTGATGGGAAACCTACCTAGCCACCTATTATTATTTTTGGTGGATCTTATATGGAGTGTGCCTTTTTTTAAGGGGTCTTTTTTCGGACCTCCCTTTGAGGTTCGTTCTAGCGTTATTCCCAGGCAGCGGACATGAGGATATGGGGATATAGGTGTATTGCTAATATTAATAGTAAGGCTAGGGAGGGGAACAGATCGTGAGGGTGGGAAAAGGACAAGTTCAGTCTTGTCCATGTTGAGTTTGAGGAAGCGGGAGGACATAAAGGCAGAGATGGCACTAAGGCAGTCCGGGACCTGGGATGTCAGTGTAGGGAGGTCGGGGCAGAGATGTAAATTTGGGTATCATCTGCATACAGGTGATACTGGAATCCAAATGAACTAATGAGTTGTCCAAGGCCATAGGTGTAAATTGAGAAAAGAAGAGGACCAGCCTTGCAGAACCCCCACAACATGGAAATCTACATGGAGTCCATGTTCCGCTATCTGCATTGTACTACATTCCATTTTTTCAACATATGTGCACCAAATGCATTATTATTTAACTTAAACATAAGGGAAAACGTACAATATCCAGCATCTCACTGCTCTAAAAATCACAAAGTGGTTTTGGAGCAGTAGAATGGGGTCTAGAGGCCCCCGTAATTCAGGGAAAAATCATATAAGAATCAGATTTTGGTGTTCATTTTTTGTACATTAATTATTTAGTGCTATAACCTTATGGCTGGTCATCTTAAAATATAATTTTGACTTTGAAAGTTGAATCAGTAATTCTTGCAAAAACCATCTGAGCATTGTGATTTTTCAATGCATTTCTGTGTACTCTTTAACCCTGCGGTTGTGCTTCCTACAATTGAATCGCATGCATTGTGATTTTGGACAGGAGTGGAACATAGGCAGTGGGGGTGGCTACATTTCCTCCCATTGGCATGCCTATAACAAATTGTGATTATTTTGCAAGATGCAGTCTGAATCTAGACAGTGGGGCCTATGGCTTGACATATGGATTGGCTAGAACCTTATGTCTATTGATGACTGTAGAATTGCCCGAGGTTTACTGCGACATAGCTGATCACTCTGACCAAATGTTGTTTTGCCTAACAATTGGTCAGGGGTGATCAAAACTGATCAACTAAAATATTTACCCTTTCGTTCCAGCCGTAAATTTACTTCCCATAGTGGGTACCAAAAGTGTAATTATAATTTTAACATTTTGTTAATGGAGGGGAATCATTCAATGGAAAGAACAAAGGGTGAATCCATGTTTTGTTTTTGTTTTTTTTTAGTTTGAGAAAATCTGTAATTTTCTGCGTAATTGATTCTAGGTGTAATTCCTAGTTTAAGCCATGTTAGCTATTTTGGCCACATCTGAAAAATTCCTGATGTCATTTTTTTTGCTTGGACCCACCAATGTAATATATATCTTTTCAATTATTTATTTCTTTCTTTTCATTATTATTTTTACCAGTTCTGGAGGAAGATTATTAGAAAATTCTGAGATGTTTTCCGATCCGGACTATGAACTTGAAGAGGACAAGCTGTAAGTGTAATCGGTCACCCATATTCACCGTATTCACATGGGCATTCTGCAGTATAGAAATGGCCTGTTCTAAAAAACTTTTTTTAAAGAGAACAATAGCCAGATTTGAGGTGCCCATACACTTTGCCGATATTACGACCAATCCGGCATGCAAGTAAATATTCCCCTTGATTGGCCCAAAAATTTTACATTTTCCTGATCCTATAATGCCGATATTCAATCCTAAAAACAATCTTAATATGATCTGGAAAGTTGTTTTTTTAAGTCGTATGGTTAAATGATTGTAGTATTTTGTGAAGTTCCGGTTAAATATAATGTAACCTCACAATAGACTTTATTAGACAATAATGGGCAAACAAACTGACAAAGTATCTGTCAGTGTTATGATCACAATTACCTTCTGTAGTGTATGGCCTCCTTTGGACTTACAGTATTCAATAAGAGGTGCAAAATGTATTCTATGATAAGGTTCGTACACAGGTACGATTTGGAACCGAGCGGCAACCCCTCACCATGATGAAAGGCTGTTTTGGCCGAGAGTTGCACATGTGTATGCGTTCGGTTGGGGGTCGTTGTCCTCGATCAAATGCATACACACGTTTGATTCTTGGCCATAATGCCCGAGAATCACACACATTGTACGTGTGTACGAACCTTTAGACATTAAGGTTTACACTACACCAGATGATTTTCAGCCTGCACTAAAGATGGACAAAAGTGACAGCTACATAAGTAATATAATTCCTATTAACAGGAAAAACACATTTATTTAAAGATGATTTTTGCCCTTATTTAATAAGAGGTGCAAAATTTTGCCTGTGTTCTTAATCTGCAGCAGCCAATTCAATGTTTTTTAACTGTAGTAGGCCAGTAAAAAGGTAATATCTGATCCAGGTTCATTTCATTAGGAAAGTGGCAGTTGGGATTTACGTTTACATGTCCCGGAAACCTCTCAATGTTCTGCTGCTTCCATGGATTCCTTATAAAATGATTTCTTCTTTGGGTCCTGCTCATTTATGACGAGTTTTGTGTCCCTCTAGCTCTAACTGTGGGAGAAGATGCCGTACAAAAAATTGGGACTGTCTGTTATATGAATATCCCATTATGTCCCATCATCCTATTTATGATATTAAATCGATAGGGCACTGGGACACCATTATATACATTTGTATATCTGTGTTTTTTGATATCCAATTTTCCTTAAATTTCTATGCTATTTAGGGGGATTCCAACAGTTCCTGGTACAGTGGCGCTGAAGAAAGATTCTCAGAATGTAATTGGGATCAGCATAGGGGGTGGAGCACAGCACTGCCCCTGCCTTTATATAGTACAGGTACAAACTTTATTCACAGTATCTGCATTCTTTACATTCTCTATCATCATTTTTATGTTTGTTTTGATATAAAACGTCTCTAATCCCTTAATCCATTGGCTGCTCAAGTGGGGTTGGTGTGTGTGTTAAATAGTAGTACTATAACATCTACAAAGGAAAGTCAGTCTCTCTCTCTCTCTCTCCTTTGCCTTTGTGAGTTCTCCACCCTTTTTTAAAAATATTTTTAAATCTTGTTCTTACTTTCTAAACTCATGACAGGTATTTGACAACACTCCAGCTTCCCAGGATGGCACCATTGCTGCAGGAGATGAAATAACTGGTGTAAATGGAAAATCTGTTAAAGGCAAAACAAAAGTAGAAGTGGCAAAGATGATTCAGAATGTAAAGGTGAGTATCTTTGTGTCCACACTCAGTAAGTCTCCTGGTAGAAGGTAAAGGGTTACCCTAAATTCCTAAACTGCGTTTAAACCATCACTCTGGTCTTTACATGCACTACGATTTGTTGCATTTCAATCAAAAACAACTCTCCAACTGTTGCCAGAATGTTTGATTGCCCTTTAAATGCATGGTGTGAGTCGGGAAGTATAAGAAAGTCTTTAAAGGGAATGTCCACCCTTGTGATAAACTTTTTATATTATGTACTGCTCCTTCCCCCAGCAGAAAGTGCCCCAATCTTTACTTACCTTGCTTCTATCCTTCGCCGCACTACCCCGGCCCTCTGCTTGCCTGGAAATGCAAGCAGGGGGTGGGACCAGCAGCCGCATCCATGATTGGCTGAGAGGCAGCCAATCACAGACGCGGCTGCCGGGAGTTCAGACCGGCGAAGGATAGAGGCATGGTAAGTAAAGATCGGGGCACTTTCTGTGAATAATAGTTATGCGTTTGGGGCTGGGGGAAGGAGCAGTACATAATATAAAAAGGGTTTTATGGTAGGGGGAGGGAGACAAAATCGGGAGGGGGGGGGAGGGCTGGATATTAACTAATTAAAGTTTTTCCTTTTAACTAGCCAAACAACCCAATCTACACAGCCGAAGCTGCATTCTTATTGGTTAGGGATATATAAAGATAAAGGTCTTTATCAGAAGAATGTTTTTTTTGGGCATGTCCGCAATTAAGCTTTACTAGTATCCATGGTGTATGCAGGGTGTGCATATATAGAATGCAATTTGGGAGATCTTTGTTCTGAAAACGAGGATTGTTGGTAACCGCTGTTATGGGGGTTTAAACGGGAAGATTGCTTTTTTTCCTTTTTGATTTTAGGGAGAGGTAACTATTCACTACAATAAACTACAAGCAGATCCTAAGCAGGGAAAGTCTCTTGATATTGGTAAGGAATTTAAACCCATGGTCATTTATAACCCCTAATCGTTTACATTTATTTCCCTTTATTGTGGTGTTATATATTTTTTTTCTGTGTGTTTCTGTACAGTTCTGAAGAAGGTGAAGCACCGTTTGGTAGAAAACTTGAGTTCAGGCACAGCAGATGCTCTGGGTTTGAGCCGAGCCATCCTTTGTAACGGTAACCTTGTACTGTATTGTGTGTAAGCAGGGTATATTTCTGCATCACTAATGGATTCTTATAATAACAGATTTTTATATAAATATTTTCTCTCTCTTCTCGCTTTTTAAGGGCATGTCCACCCCAAACTAAAATGTAACCCCGTACTGGCCCCAGTAAAAAAAAATCCTTACCTTACATCTCTGCTCCTTATGGTTTTCCTGCATTGCCCATACAAAGACCAGGAAACTGAGGAGTAGTAGCTGTCTTCCTGTTCTAAAGGTTTCTGCCTCCTCCTTGTACTTAAAGAGGACGGTGGCATGCACATGTGAGCCCTTTCCCTCCCAGCTGCACTTCATGTAGCATAAAATCTTTTATATATATTGCAGGGCATTCCTTCCTACCCCCAACCACTATTTTGGAAGTGTAAAAATAGAATCCAAATTGTACTTACAGAGCCTCGCTCCTGCTGCGTTCTCTATTGCTGGCAGCCGTGGCTGTGATTGGCTGCCTCTCAGCCAATCACAGCTACGGCTGCCGGTCCAGCCCCCTGCTTGTATTTCCGGCAAAGAGGGAGCAGGATCAGAATGACGCTGGAGCAAGGGAATGTAAGTAGAGTTTGGATTCTATTTTTACACATCTAACCTAGCGGTTGGGGGTGGGAGGGGATGCCCTGCATTATATCAATTTAATATTGAGTGTGGAGATGCCCTTTAATTCAGTAACCATTTATTGTTACGCATAGACTGTAACTAAACTGTCATTTATTTTGTAGATGGTTTAGTCAAAAAACTGGAAGAACTTGAAAAAACAGGAGAATTTTACAGAGGTATATTCATGGCTCCACAAGAACCAGTTAATTAATATTTGTTTATCCTTAGGCCAATGTCACATGGCTGATTCTCAATGCCGTATGTGATGCTATAGGAAGTCACTGTTAGTTTAGTCTTTTGAGAAGCAGAACAGCTCTAAGTATTGAATGCTGTAAAGCTAGGTACACACAGTACAGATTTCTGAAAGATGACAGACAGGATCTGCAAGATCCTGTCTGTCATCTTTCAAAGATCTGCATACATACTTCATACTTCATAAGGAGAACGCTCGGGACTGTGTGTTTCCATCGGCTCCCTATAGGAGTCTAGCGCGGCCAATGGAAATTTTCGGCCTTTCCCGAACGAGCGTTCGGCCGACCCGTTCGTTTGGCGGCCGCGCCCTCTTTCGGGAAACGAGCGTACACACATAACGATTAAGCCCCGATACCGTCGGATCCGACGGTATCGGGGCTTTATCGTTAGTGTGAGTACCTAGCTTAAGAGTAACACTGTTGGGTGTTGAGTGACAAGTCCAGTCACGGTCGAACTTCTTATTATTTGTTGCTTGTAATCCAGGTAATCCAGGTTAAAAGCATCACATCACTTTGCATTTATTCTTTTCTGCCTATATAGGCTAATCTTATGATTGCTTTCTTTCCTATTAGACATGCTGAAAAAAATGGATTGTAACAAACATGATACTGGGATCGTACAATGTATAGACACCTAAAGACTGATCTTTTAGGAGTCAACAGCTTATTTTTTAACTCTTAAAACTGATTAAAGGAGAACTAAACCTAAGTAACAGATGAAATCACAGCCAATGACTAAGCATGTAAAATATTGTAGGGGGGGTAGGCGATATATAGCATTTTTTATTTGAAGGGTGAACATTACTTTATAGTGAAAGCTTTGCTCCCTGGAACAACTTTACCTTGTAAGATACTCTCTAGTAAGTTGTATTTTAGGTGCCTGTAAGAATTCTGTAGATTCTGTTACTAAGAAGGCTATCAGGAACAATACAAAGTACCGGTAGTTGGCTGGTTTTACTGCCTTTTTCATGTGTTGGGTTAGTGTACTAATACTTTAAAACACCCCATACTTTAACAGTTTAAAATACAAAAGAGTCATTACAGAATGTAGACAGTAGAAATTGTACAGAAACAGTTATGGATAGTTTGTTGTGCATAACAGTCAATTCCTGCTAACAAACAATATATAGCTATCGTTATCTATAGAAAATTGGGCTGTTGTACATCCATATTAAAGTGCAACTAGAGACCAAAATCTAATACATACAAAAAATAGATTCTATGCACACACATCTAATTTCATATTGGCTACCTCCACAAGGTTGCTACTACAAACAGTTTGCTAAACCCTGGATAATAAAAGCAATTAGTTCAATAAATTGGCCAAATATTTTAAGCCCAGTCACCACGTCAAGTTGCTTTCTTTAACTGGTCCTAACCTACTGGTACTTGCCTTTTTGGCTGCATAGCTGACAGCTTCTCCTTTGTGGCCTGGATGCTTGAAGCTGACTCTCTAGTTTAAAGTACTTTGCTCAAACGAGCACATGACCTATTCTGGGTGCAGTAACAATTTCCCAGAAGGCTTGGTCAAACCTTCAATGTAACACACAATATATAGAAAATTGGGCTATCATTATCTATGTTCTATATCATTATACATCATTTTGTTAACATTAATAAACTCTAATACCCCGAAAAAGAACAGTTTGCCTTGTATGTTAATCTTCATGAATAATAAAGTTGGGAATTATACATTAATATTCAGTCGTTACGTGTATGTGAGGAGGTCTCCCATCTAGACCATATTTTGTCGTATTTAGTGGGGCAGCCCCGGTGGGTATAGATCAGCTTTTTAAAGGGAAGAGTTGCATTAATAGCAGACTTCCATTTTGATATTGAGGGGAGGGATGCTTGAATCCAGTTTTGGGCGATTCGTTTTTTAGCATTAAACAGTGTTTCACTTAAGAAATGTGCAGAAGAATTTGTCAGGGATCAATTTCTCCATAATTCCCAAAAGACAATCTTTAGGGTGAATCTTTTTGTTTTAACATGATTTATGCCTAACAGAGACAGGTGTCTGTGTTGTAACATGATTCTGTCAGCTTCTAGGCAGGATAGGTTACAGCTTTCTTGTTTTGGTTTGCTGTGCACTAGAAAGCATGTTTAGAAGTGTAATTCACTTAGACTTCCACCAAAACTAAGAGATGGATTAAGGGAGCTGACACTAGTACCCACAGGTTATTGAATAAACCCACTGCCACAGCAAAGGGGATTTGAGACACTGTTTGTCTTTATCTTTGAGAATGTCCTCTGTCTAATTTAGGACAATATTATCTGGTGATTTTCTTCATCTTTAAATGCAGTTTATGCAACAAAAGCCTTTTTTTTTTTTTACTGTATTTTCATGTTTGCCAACCCTGTTACTGCAATATACCTGCTTCATGATCATCCATTTTATTAATTAGAATTAGGATATTCATTATTTTCTGTTTATTGCGTGCTACTTTGCACGTCTGCCTTTCTATTTGTATTGCCTTTCCCTTTCTAATGAGTTCTGTATAATTTCTCCCTATTAGTAAGTGTTGTGTGTTGTCTGTTTCCCTGTAGGTATGATGGAACACACAAAACGCCTTTTGCGAGCTTTCTTTGAACTGTCTCAGACACACAGAGGTAATATTTTAGTTCATTGTTTTTTAAATTATTTTACTGCTATCATGTACTACAGGCTGTGGTGGTAGGGGGCACCCCAGTTTCTCTCATTAGCACACCTTGTCTTGTCAGTGGGAGCGGTATTGCATGGAGCCATGATTTCTAAACTAGCATGCTTCTATATGTAACGGTGAGCATGGATTAGCTACAAAGGGCTGTTTCAAATATGTGGCGAAAGGTACGTTAAGTAATATCCTGCTCTGCCATGCAGTGGGTAAGTGTCGATAATAGAAGAAATGTGGGATTTATTGTAGTTTTTTGGTGTCCAGATTGTATTTGTTACAAATTCTGAATGTAAACTGTACTTGCTATACATGGTATTATACAGTACGGCAGCAGTATCTGAACAAACAGTAAACCTTGATTCAGCCAGTTAGTGACAGCTGTAGATGTTGGTAGGATTAGTTTTTATCTACACCCAATTATCACTTCTTCCTTTAATTCAGCAAGTGTCAAAATAAGGCTTGAAAGGGTGACGGACCAACAGCAGGACCCAATGAAATCTAGATAGTGCTGTTGTGCACCTTTGTGGTGAAAATAGAACTTTGGAAATGACCCTTCCATTAAAATTCCTTTTAAGCTTTTGGAGATGTGTTCTCTGTTATTGGAGTCAGAGAGCCACAGCCAGCAGCAAGTGAAGCTTTTGTGAAGTTTGCAGATGCACATCGTAACATTGAGAAGTTTGGGATCGGCCTGCTCAAGACAATAAAGCCGGTAAGTGTGGTAATAAGCTGGTTGTGGGTGGGATGTGTGTAATAGCTGTTCATTCAGTAACAGGAATAGGAAAACTAGTATGTTTGTGTATTGAAGAGACTATCAGCCCCAGGCAAAGTGACAGACTGTTGTTTTGCAGGGTATGTCATAGTCTGCAGCTATGTTTATGTAAACTGTTATCATTTCCATACAGATGCTGAGCGATTTAAACACTTATCTTAATAAAGCAATACCAGACACTAAACTCACCATAAAGAAGTACCTTGATGTCAAATTTGAATATCTGGTAAGGGCGATCATTTTGAATGATCTGTATCATCTGTTTAAAATCATTGTATTGCTAAATACATTTTGTGTTTTTTATATATATATCTATATATATATAATTATATTATATATATAATATTTAAAAGGGGAACTGTTAGTTTATTGTGTTTATTTTGCATAGTTTTGAAGATATTTACATTTTTGTGTGTTATATGGCAGCAGCATCACCAGGTCCCCTGCACTTCCTGCTCTAAAACGGTCAGTCAATTTGTCCTGTGTCTCCTCCTCCCCTTTGCAGCCCCCCTGGTCCCTCCCACTCATGGACCCCATGGCCCATTATCTTACAGCCCCATGTGGCCCCGTCCACCCACGGGAGTCTAAGCCCCACCCACCCGTGGGTGTCTAAGCCCCGTCCACTCACGGGTGCCGTGGGTTACTCAGACCCCCCTTACCTTCTCTGTCAGGACTTCACACAGCAGAGAGGAGGAGGGACTTCCTGTCTCCCTCACACACTGAGGGAGTCTGAGGCTGTGCTTGCCGGCGGCAATGTGCAGGAGAAGCCTTAGTAATGTCACATGTCAGCCTCCCACCCATTAACTTTCTGGTCAGTCATTTCTTTATATCTTGAGCTGTGGAGTAGAGAGGTGGTTGGTGGCTCGTTTTAAAGGTAGGAAACTGGCCTTTCATTTAAACTTAACTTGTTTGGAGACCACAGTTCCCCAAAACATCATCTGTATATTGTGTAATGTTAAAAATAATCTTGAGATAAGTTAATGAGGTATATATTATTGACAATAACTTGCTGCAGCAGTGTCATTTGCTAGGTCAATGTGCAACATACTATTCTGATTCAAAAATATTTATGCATATTAGCGATTAAATAAGGAATTGACGGTTCAGTTTAAGGTAAGATATATTAATTCATCACCCTGGATTTCTGTCTTATACTGTCTCAAGTTCGCATTTTCCAGAGATACTTACCTTTTGTGGGGAGCTGGTAATACACTACAGCTTCCCCTCACTGCTTGGCCAAGAGTGGGTTCTGCACTGTCTAACAGAGAGGTGATGTCAACTTCTCGCTTATGTTGGGATTTTCAGAGGAAAGTATCCCCAAAAATCAAAATGAGTATAAGGCAGAGGCATGAGCAAATATCATTAATTTGCTGGATACCCTAAAAGTCTAGTAGCAAACTCTGGTTAAACCTCGGTTTGTGTGGGTAATGTCTAGCTCTGACATTACCCGCACATGACGAGCTTTGCCATTGGCTTCCTTTGTCACCCAGCAAAGTGATAATTGTTTATTATTAGGAATATTAATAGTTATTTTGAATGAGGGCATGTCTATTCTACAACACATGTTCATTGAACCTCTTCTTTTTACTTTAGTCCTACTGCTTGAAAGTAAAGGAAATGGATGACGAGGAATACAGCAGCATTGTGAGTATTGCAGTTGAATATGGGCTGGGCTTGTTTATAATAAATGTGACGAGGAATACAGCAGCATTGTGAGTATTGCAGTTGATAATGGGGATGGGCTTGTTTAGTAATAATGGATGACGAGGATACAGCAGCATTGTGAGTATTGCAGTTGATAATGGGGATGGGCTTTTTTAGTAATAAATGGATGACGGGAATACAGCAGCATTGTGAGTATTCAGTTGATAATGTGGATGGGCTTGTTAGTAATAAATGGATGACGAGGAATACAGCAGCATTGTGAGTATTGCAGTTGGTAATGTGGATGGGCTTGTTAGTAATAAATAAATGGATGATGCGGAATACAGCAGCATTGTGAGTATTGCAGTTGTAATGTGGATGGGCTTGTTAGTATAATAAATGATGAAATGACGAGTAATAAGCAGCATTGTAAGTATTGCAGTTGATAATAGGATGGGCTTGTTTAGTAATATAAATGGAAAAGGAATACAGCAGCATTGTGAATATTGCAGTTGATATATGTGGAGGGCTTGTTTAGTATATAAATGGATGATGAGGAATACAGCAGCAGTGTGAGTATTGCAGTTATAATGTGGATGGGCTTGTTTAGTAAATAATAAATGGATGACGAGTAATACAGCAGCATTGTAAGTATTGCAGTTGATATATGGATGGGCTTGTTTAGTAATATAAATGGATGATGAGGAATACAGCAGCATTGTGAGTATTGCAGTTATAATGTGGATGGGCTTGTTTAGTAATAAATAAATGGATGACGAGTAATACAGCAGCATTGTAAGTATTGCAGTTGAATATGGATGGGCTTGTTTAGTAATATAAATGGATAACGGAATACAGCAGCATTGTGATTGCAGTTGATAATGTGGATGGGCTTGTTTAGTAATATAAATGGATGATGAGGAATACAGCGCAGTGTGAGTATTGCATTTGATAATGTGGATGGGCTTGTTAGTAATAAATAAATGGATGACGAGTAATAGAGCAGCATTGTGATATTGCAGTTGATAATGTGATGGCTTGTTTAGTAATATAAATGGATGATGAGGAATACAGCAGCATTGTGAGTATTGCAGTTGATATGTGGATGGGCTTGTTTAGTAATAAATGGATGATGAGGAATACAGCAGCATTGTGAGTATTTCAGTTGATAATGTGGATGGGCTTGTTAGTAATAATAATGGATGACGCGGAATACAGCAGCATTGTGGTATTGCAGTTGGTAATGTGGATGGGCTTGTTTAGTATAAATAAATGGATGACTAGTAATACAGCAGCATTGTAAGTATTGCAGTTGATAATATGGTGGGCTTGTTTATATATATAAATGGATAACGAGGAATACGCAGCATTGTGAATATTGCAGTTGATAATGTGGATGGGCTTGTTTAGTAATATAAATGGATGTTGAGGAATACAGCAGCAGTGTGAGTTGCAGTTGATAATGTGGATGGGCTTGTTTGTAAAAAATAAATGGATGACGAGTAATACAGCAGCATTGTAAGTATTGCAGTATAATATGGATGGGCTTGTTTAGTAATATAAATGGATAACAAGGAATACAGCAGCATTGTGAATATTGCAGTTGATAATGTGGATGGGCTTGTTTAGTAATTAAATGGATGATGAGGAATACAGCAGCAGTGTGAGTTTTGCAGTTGATAATGTGGATGGGCTTGTATAATAATAAATGGTGACGAGTAATAGAGCAGCATTGTGAGTATTGCAGTTGATAATGTGAATGGCTTGTTTAGTAATATAAATGATGATGAGAATACAGCAGCATTGTGAGTATTGCAGTTGATAATGGGGATGGGCTTGTTTAGTAATAAATGGATGACGAGGAATACAGCAGCATTGTGAGTATTGCAGTTGATAATGGGGATGGGCTTGTTTAGTAATAAATGGATGACGAGGAATACAGCAGCATTGTAGTATTTGCGTTGGTAATTTGGATGGGCTTGTTAGTAATAAATAAATGGATGACGAGTAATACAGCAGCATAAGTATTGCAGTTGATAATATGGATGGGCTTGTTTAGTAATATAAATGGATAACAAGGAATACAGCAGCATTGTGAATATTGCAGTTGATAATGTGGATGGGCTTGTTTAGTAATATAAATGGATGATGAGGAATACAGCAGCAGTGTGAGTATTGCAGTTGATAATGTGGATGGGCTTGTTAGTAATAAATAAATGGATGACGAGTAATAGAGCAGCATTGTGAGTATTGCAGTTGATAATGTGAATGGCTTGTTTAGTAATATAAATGGATGATGAGGAATACAGCAGCATTGTGAGTATTGCAGTTGATAATGTGGATGGGCTTGTTTAGTAATAAATGGATGATGAGGAATACAGCAGCATTGTGAGTATTTCAGTTGATAATGTGGATGGGCTTGTTAGTAATAAATAAATGGATGACGCGGAATACAGCAGCATTGTGAGTATTGCAGTTGGTAATGTGGATGGGCTTGTTTAGTAATAAATAAATGGATGACTAGTAATACAGCAGCATTGTAAGTATTGCAGTTGATAATATGGATGGGCTTGTTTAGTAATATAAATGGATAACGAGGAATACAGCAGCATTGTGAATATTGCAGTTGATAATGTGGATGGGCTTGTTTAGTAATATAAATGGATGATGAGGAATACAGCAGCAGTGTGAGTATTGCAGTTGACTACCCAAAGACATTTAAACGCAAAACACCTGAGATATAATATAAAGCCTAATTAACGCTGCAGATTCTTGTTCTTTATCTGTGCAATGTAAACTTTGCTGCTGTGTAATTTTAATCAAATAAAATATAATTGCCATTTGTACGGTACACTGAGGATGCCCAAAATGATGTAGGGCCCCGGTTGGTCACAATCCATCTCTATTACATCATCACTCACACACCCCTTCTTCTGTCACTCCAACTGCAGTTATTGATTGGTTTGATCTCTAAACCAACCAATATTCCTATAAACAGTACTGTGCTCTGTGCTATTATTTATATTCATCTTAATTGCTTTTCCTTTTAAATTACACCAATCTATTTATCTCTAGCAAGAAATGTGCCCAATGGAAAAAAAGTTACCAGATTGAGTCCTCGTCACCCCTCCTCTCGTATTCAGTAGTAAGCTGCCCTCCCACTCACAGTACCTACCTTCCCTAGCCACACAGTACCCTGCCCTCCCTTCATACACATTACCTACCTGCCCCCATCACATAGACTACCTACCTGCCCCCTCAACCCAATACCCTGCCCTCCAACACAGTACCTACCTTCCCTAGCCACACAGTACCCTGCCCTCCCTTCATACACATTACCTACCTGCCCCCATCACATAGACTACCTACCTGCCCCCTCAACCCAATACCCTGCCCTCCAACACAATACCTACCTTCCCTAGCCACACAGTACCCAGCCTTCTCGTCATACACATTACCTACTTGCCCCTATCACATAGACTACCTACCTGTCCCCTCAAACCAGTACCATGCCCTCCCACACAGTGCCTACCTTCCCTTCATACACACTACCCATCACATAGACGACCCAGCTGTCCACCCCACCCAGTACCCTGCCTTACCCTCCACACTACCTACCTGCCCCCCACACCACTCCCACACCCCCGCAGGCCTATTCCTGCCCACCGCCTCCACCAAATGAGTTGAGGAAATCCGCTATTTTCTTGATGCTGCTGGTGATCACCTCTATATACTCCCTGTTGGCCCAGTCCTGGTGGAATCTCCCTCTGCACGGATCCTCCTGACCGGACATCTTCAATTCCCTTTTATTTTTACCGGAAACGAAATGTTCCTTCTAGTGAAAATTCCCAGCCCCGCCCACTGGGCCTGTCACAACAGGAACCACCCACTTCCCGTCTAGGGGTGGTCCATCTTTCAAAAGGGCAACGCGACAAGAATTATTACCTGACACTAGAAAGACAAGAGCTATGAAGCTGTCCATAAAAAATCATTCTGCTTTGCTTAATTTGAGTTAAAAAAAAAAACCTTCCCTGCTTCGGCAGAACATTTAATTCCACGTCTCTGCAGCACTTAACATGGCCGCTTCCTGTCCTTTGACTGTACTGCGCATATGCGGAAATGTAACGGAGAAAAGCTGACGGGTAATCTACACAGGTAAGAGACCTGCAGGTGCGGAGACTCCAGCCAAGGTAAAGCAGGGAGAGAAGGGAATTTTATTATATCAATCTTGAAATATGTACAAATGATGTAGGGATTATTTTCAAAAAAATATATATATAATGATTGTATAGAAAAAAACAGAACAGACAAATTATAGATGTAATTGGGGGAAATAAAAGAGCTACTGGAATCCAGTGACAATATGGAGGATTTGCCATGCTATAAATCTGCGGCAACCAATCGTTTTATGTGACTCGCTGTAAGGAAACACCAGGGATAAGAACTTGCCTAGGGCTGTGTCCCACTGTGCGTTGTGTTGTCGGTTTTATGTGCGCTTAGGACAATGCATTTTGTTTGCAGGTTAACAGACGTGCGGTTTTTCTACGCATTTGTCCGTGTTTCAGGTTCGTTTGCATTCCTGTGCATTTTTACTACAGTTAATATTGAAGAAAACGCAAAAAATATGTTTGTCCGCGTGTGCCCCCCACCCCCCTTTTGGTTAAGTTTAGCATTTTTTTGCCAGTCAACCACATGATATATATTGCCATATCAAGACTATTAAAGGAACATCTATAAACCTCCATGCTTACATGGTACAGAAACTGTAAATTGAATAGATATAGATAACTTTGTGTTTTTGGTAGGCCTAGTAAAGGCTGGTACAGAACATGCGATTGTGCATATAGCCAGTGACTTAGCTGAACAGATGTATGTTATAGCATGATAGACCGATTGTGTATGGGCACTCGGTTTGGCATCGTTCATTGCTCCTCCAGGCCAGAACACCAATGGTACCAGACTTAACTGCCAAAAGCCAAGAAAACAGCAAGTGGACAAAACAGGGAACACCATAATATAATTAAAAACCTATTCTTTATTTTATCAAATGCTAGATTGGCCAATAAGGCAATGAAAGTGCAAATATATATATAAACAATATATAAGGCTGTAATACCACAGGACTGAATAGTTATAAAGTGTACGATAGCTGTAGTCCAAACATAGAGGATATGGAGAAACCAGATTAAAGCACAGGCTGTGCTGTGAAAAACTCGTGTTTATTCTCACAGATATCCACACGACATTTTCGGGCGACATGCGCCCTTTATCAAGTGCCATTGAGTGCCAAAGTGTATGATAGCTGTATTGTATATCGATTCCCCCAATGTTCAGAATAGTAAGTGGCAGACGTATCCTGCCATAATAAAATGTCCACAAAATAGCAATAAACATAAGGCAGATATGAAAAATGCCAGGGAACCGGGACTTACATCACTCAGCCTACCAGGTTCTTCACCCGTCGCCTGGCTGCACAGCAATTCAACAAAAGACTTCCACTGTCTGATAAAGAAGGAAATCGTAATAAACATATACAGCAAAATAGATTTTCCCGGAGGTCCGGGGCTTACGTGGGCCCGCGTCCTGGCCTCTTAACCGGACACACCGCAAATCATTTGTCCGTTTCAGTCCTCCCAGAGGACATAATTGTAATGTGCTAAATCAGCAGTCCCTATGGATTATAGGCTTCACCCCTCCGATCTGAAGGGAATCCAAGGCATAGAAAAGCAGGGTTTTTCAGGCAGCAACAGAGTCTCACTCCAAACCTATGCGCGCTTCACCCACAATGAACCAGTGTGCATGGGCTTAATCGGGTGTCGCCCATGCACACTGGTGCATTGTGGGTGAAATGCTAGGCTGAGTGACGTAAGTCCCGGTTCCCCGGCATTTTTTCATATCTGCCTTATGTTTATTGCTATTTTGTGGACATCTTATTACGGCAGGATACGCCTGCCATTTACTATTCTGAACATTGGGGGAATCGATATGCAAAACAGCTATCGTGCACTTTATAACTATTCAGTCCTGTGGTATTACAGCCTTAGGAACCAACAACTGTAACTGTTTTCCTTTCTGGAGGATTCTGGAATTGCAACAAGTAGTGATTCATTAGTGGATACTTTCAGGGAGATTCAATAAAAGTTCTTATCGTTTAAAATGGTGCTAATTTTGCCCAACCAATAGAAACTTATGTAACATTTAAAGCTAACATCTGATTGGTTGGGGCAAAATTAGCACCATTTTAAACGATAAGAACTTTTATTGAATAACCCCCTTTGTGTGGAACTACCTGTCTTGGGATTTCTAGGACTGCTACAATCAGGGTCCATGGCAGCTTATTACCTTTAAAAGCACACAGGGATGCCTGTGATTGCTCTATGTATGTGATGTTTTAGATAAGTTAATTGCACTTAGAATGCTAGTTGGCATTCTTGTCATATATGCATGCTTTAATTGATGTTATAAAGTATCTTTAATAAATTTGACATTTGATGGGAAACCTACCTAGCCACCTATTATTATTTTTGGTGGATCTTATATGGAGTGTGCCTTTTTTTAAGGGGTCTTTTTTCGGACCTCCCTTTGAGGTTCGTTCTAAGCGTTATTCCCAGGCAGCGGACATGAGGATATGGGGATATAGGTGTATTGCTAATATTAATAGTAAGGCTAGGGAGGGGAACAGATCGTGAGGGGGGAAAAGGACAATTCAGTCTTGTCCATGTTGAGTTTGAGGAAGCGGGAGGACATAAAGGCAGAGATGGCACTAAGGCAGTCCGGGACCTGGATGTCAGTGTAGGGAGGTCGGGGCAGAGATGTAAATTTGGGTATCATCTGCATACAGGTGATACTGGAATCCAAATGAACTAATGAGTTGTCCAAGGCCATAGGTGTAAATGAGAAAAGAAGAGGACCAGCCTTGCAGAACCCCCACAACATGGAAATCTACATGGAGTCCATGTTCCGCTATACTGCATGTTGTACTACATTCCTTTTTTCAACATATGTGCACCAAATGCATTATTATTTAACTTAAACATAAGGGAAAACGTACAATATCCAGCATCTCACTGCTCTAAAAATCACAAAGTGGTTTGGAGCAGTAGAATGGGGTCTAGAGGCCCCCGTAATTCAGGGAAAAATCATATAAGAATCAGATTTTGGTGTTCATTTTTTTGTACATTAATTATTTAGTGCTATAACCTTATGGCTGGTCATCTTAAAATATAATTTTGACTTTGAAAGTTGAATCAGTAATTCTTGCAAAAACCATCTGAGCATTGTGATTTTTCAATGCATTTCTGTGTACTCTTTAACCCTGCGGTTGTGCTTCCTACAATTGAATCGCATGCATTGTGATTTTGGACAGGAGTGGAACATAGGCAGTGGGGGTGGCTACATTTCCTCCCATTGGCATGCCTATAACAATTGTGATTATTTTGCAAGATGCAGTCTGAATCTAGACAGTGGGGCCTATGGCTTGACATATGGATTGGCTAGAACCTTATGTCTATTGATGACTGTAGAATTGCCCGAGGTTTACTGCGACATAGCTGATCACTCTGACCAAATGTTGTTTTTGCCTAACAATTGGTCAGGGGTGATCAAAACTGATCAACTAAAATATTTACCCTTTCGTTCCAGCCGTAAATTTACTTCCCATAGTGGGTACCAAAAGTGTAATTTTGTAATTATATGGAGGGGAATCATTCAATGGAAAGAACAAAGGGTGAATCCATGTTTTTTTTTTTTTTTAGTTTGAGAAAATCTGTAATTTTCTGTGTAATTGATTCTAGGTGTAATTCCTAGTTTAAGCCATGTAGCTATTTTGGCCACATCTGAAAAATTCCTGATGTCATTTTTTTTGCTTGGACCCACCAATGTAATATATATCTTTTCAATTATTTATTTCTTTCTTTTCATTATTATTTTTACCAGTTTCTGGAGGAAGATTATTAGAAATTCTAGATGTTTTCCGATCCGGACTATGAACTTGAAGAGGACAAGCTGTAAGTGTAATCGGTCACCCATATTCACCGTATTCACATGGGCATTCTGCAGTATAGAAATGGCCTGTTCTAAAAAACTTTTTTTAAAGAGAACAATAGCCAGATTTGAGGTGCCCATACACTTTGCCGATATTACGACCAATCCGGCATGCAAGTAAATATTCCCTTGATGGCCCAAAAATTTTACATTTTCCTGATCCTATAATGCCGATATTCAATCCTAAAAACAATCTAATATGATCTGGAAAGTTGTTTTTTTAAGTCGTATGGTTAAATGATTGTAGTATTTTGTGAAGTTCCGGTTAAATATAATGTAACCTCACAATAGACTTTATTAGACAATAATGGGCAAAAAACTGACAAAGTATCTGTCAGTGTTATGATCACAATTACCTTCTGTAGTGTATGGCCTCCTTTGGACTTACAGTATTCAATAAGAGGTGCAAAATGTATTCTATGATAAGGTTCGTACACAGGTACGATTTGGAACCGAGCGGCAACCTCACCATGATGAAAGGCTGTTTTGGCCGAGAGTTGCACATGTGTATGCGTTCGGTTGGGGTCGTTGTCCTCGATCAAATGCATACACACGTTTGATTCTTGGCCATAATGCCCGAGAATCCAACACATTGTACGTGTGTACGAACCTTTAGACATTAAGGTTTACACTACACACAGATGATTTTCAGCCTGCACTAAAGATGGACAAAAGTGACAGCTACATAAGTAATATAATTCCTATTAACAGGAAAAACACATTTATTTAAAGATGATTTTTGCCCTTATTTAATAAGAGGTGCAAAATTTGCTGTGTGTTCTTAATCTGCAGCAGCCAATTCAATGTTTTTTAACTGTAGTAGGCCAGTAAAAAGGTAATATCTGATCCAGGTTCATTTCATTAGGAAGTGGCAGTTGGGATTTACGTTTACATGTCCCGGAAACCTCTCAATGTTCTGCTGCTTCCATGGATTCCTTATAAAATGATTTCTTCTTTGGGTCCTCTCATTTATGACGAGTTTTGTGTCCCTCTAGCTCTAACTGTGGGAGAAGATGCCGTACAAAAAATTGGGACTGTCTGTTATATTGAATATCCCATTATGTCCATCATCCTATTTATGATATTAAATCGATAGGGCACTGGGACACCATTATATACATTTGTATATCTGTGTTTTTTGATATCCAATTTTCCTTAAATTTCTATGCTATTTAGGGGATTCCAACAGTTCCTGGTACAGTGGCGCTGAAGAAAGATTCTCAGAATGTAATTGGGATCAGCATAGGGGTGGAGCACAGCACTGCCCCTGCCTTTATATAGTACAGGTACAAACTTTATTCACAGTATCTGCATTCTTTACATTCTCTATCATCATTTTATGTTTGTTTTGAGTATAAAACGTCTCTAATCCCTTAATCCATTGGCTGCTCAAGTGGGGTTGGTGTGTGTGTTAAATAGTAGTACTATAACATCTACAAAGGAAAAGTCACGCCCTCTCTCTCTCTCTCTCTCTCTCTTCTGCCTTTGTGAGTTCTCCACCCTTTTTTAAAAATATTTTTAAATCTTGTTCTTACTTTCTAAACTCATGACAGGTATTTGACAACACCTCCAGCTTCCCAGGATGGCACCATTGCTGCAGGAGATGAATAACTGGTGTAAATGGAAAATCTGTTAAAGGCAAAACAAAAGTAGAAGTGGCAAAGATGATTCAGAATGTAAAGGTGAGTATCTTTGTGTCCACACTCAGTAAGTCTCCTGGTAGAAGGTAAAGGGTTACCCTAATTCCTAAACTGCGTTTAAACCATCACTCTGGTCTTTACATGCACTACGATTTGTTGCATTTCAATCAAAAACAACTCTCCAACTGTTGCCAGAATGTTTGATTGCCCTTTAAATGCATGGTGTGAGTCGGGAAGTATAGAAAGTCTTTAAAGGGAATGTCCACCCTTGTATAAACTTTTTATATTATGTACTGCTCCTTCCCCCAGCAGAAAGTGCCCCAATCTTTACTCTACCTTGCCTCATGCCTCTATCCTGGCCTCTCCTGGAATGCAAGCAGGGGTGGGACAGCAGCCGCATCCATGATTGGCTGAGAGGCAGCCAATCACAGACGCGGCTGCCGGGAGTTCAGACTGTCGAAGGATAGAGGCATGGTAAGTAAAGATCGGGCACTTTCTGTGAATAATAGTTATGCGTTTGGGGCTGGGGAAGGAGCAGTACATAATATAAAAAGGTTTTATGTAGGGGGAGGAGACAAAATCGGGAGGGGGGGGGAGGGCTGGATATTAACTAATTAAAGTTTTTCCTTTTAACTAGCCAAACAACCCAATCTACACAGCGAAGCTGCATTCTTATGGTTAGGGATATATAAAGATAAGGTCTTTATCAGAAGAATGTTTTTTTTGGGCATGTCCGCAATTAAGCTTTACTAGTATCCATGGTGTATGCAGGGTGTGCATATATAGAATGCATTTGGGAGATCTTTGTTCTGAAACGAGGATTGTTGGTAACCGCTGTTATGGGGGTTTAAACGGAAGATTGCTTTTTTTTCCTTTTTGATTTTAGGGAGAGGTAACTATTCACTACAATAAACTACAAGCAGATCCTAAGCAGGGAAAGTCTCTTGATATTGGTAAGGAATTTAAACCCATGGTCATTTATAACCCCTAATCGTTTACATTTATTTCCCTTTATTGTGGTGTATATTTTTTTTTCTGTGTGTTTCTGTACAGTTCTGAAGAAGGTGAAGCACCGTTTGGTAGAAAACTTGAGTTCAGGCACAGCAGATGCTCTGGGTTTGAGCCGAGCCATCCTTTGTAACGGTAACCTTGTACTGTATTGTGTGTAAGCAGGGTATAGTCTGCATCACTAATGGATTCTTATAATAACAGATTTTTATATAAATATTTTCTCTCTCTCTCGCTTTTTAAGGGCATGTCCACCTCCAAACTAAAATGTAACCCCGTACTGGCCCCAGTAAAAAAAATCCTTACCTTACATCTCTGCTCCTTATGGTTTTCCTGCATTGCCCATACAAAGACCAGGAAACTGAGGAGTAGTAGCTGTCTTCCTGTTCTAAAGGTTTCTGCCTCCTCCTTGTACTTAAAGAGGACGGTGGCATGCACATGTGAGCCCTTTCCCTCCCAGCTGCACTTCATGTAGCATAAAATCTTTTATATATATTGCAGGGCATTCCTTCCTACCCCCAACCACTATTTTGGAAGTGTAAAAATAGAATCCAAATTGTACTTACAGACCTCGCTCCTGCTGCGTTCTCTATTGCTGGCAGCCGTGGCTGTGATTGGCTGCCTCTCAGCCAATCCAGCTACGGCTGCCGGTCCAGCCCCCTGCTTGTATTTCCGGCAAAGAGGGACAGGATCAGAATGACGCTGGAGCAAGGGAATGTAAGTAGAGTTTGGATTCTATTTTTACACATCTAACCTAGCGGTTGGGGTGGGGGGGATGCCCTGCATTATATCAAATTTAATATTGAGTGTGGAGATGCCCTTTATTCAGTAACCATTTATTGTTACGCATAGACTGTAACTAAACTGTCATTTATTTTGTAGATGGTTTAGTCAAAAAACTGGAAGAACTGAAAAAACAGGAGAATTTTACAGAGGTATATTCATGGCTCCACAAGAACCAGTTAATTAATATTGTTTATCCTTAGGCCAATGTCACATGGCTGATTCTCAATGCCGTATGTGATGCTATAGGAAGTCACTGTTAGTTTAGTCTTTTGAGAAGCAGAACAGCTCTAAGTATTGAATGCTGTAAAGCTAGGTACACACAGTACAGATTTCTGAAAGATGACAGACAGGATCTGCAAGATCCTGTCTGTCATCTTTCAAAGATCTGCAACATACTCTCTATACTTCATAGGAGAACGCTCGGGACTGTGTGTTTCCATCGCGCTCTCCTATAGGAGTCTAGCGCGGCCATGGAAATTTTCGGCCTTTCCCGAACGAGCGTTCGGCCGACCCGTTCGTTTGGCGGCCGCGCCCTCTTTCGGGAAACGAGCGTACACACATAACGAAAGCCCCGATACACCGTCGATCCGACGGTATGCGGGCTTTATCGTTAGTGTGAGTACCTAGCTTAAGAGGTAACACTGTTGGGTGTTGAGTGACAAGTCCAGTCACGGTCGAACTTCTTATTTGTTGCTTGTAATCCAGGTTAAAAGCATCACATCACTTTGCATTTATTCTTTTCTGCCTATATAGGCTAATCATATGATTGGTTTCTTTCCTATTAGACATGCTGAAAAAAATGATTGTAACAAACATGATACTGGGATCGTACAATGTATAGACACCTAAAGACTGATCTTTTAGGAGTCAACAGCTTATTTTTTAACTCTTAAAACTGATTAAAGGAGAACTAACCTAAGTAACAGATGAAATCACAGCCAATGACTGAGCATGTAAAATATTGTAGGGGGTTGGCGATATATAGCATTTTTTATTTGAAGGGTGAACATTACTTTATAGTGAAAGCTTTGCTCCCTGGAACAACTTTACCTTGTAAGATACTCTCTAGTAAGTTGTATTTAGGTGCCTGTAAGAATTCGTAGATTGTTACTAAGAAGGCTATCAGGAACAATACTAGTAGTTGGCTGGTTTTACTGCCTTTTTCATGTGTTGGGTTAGTGTACTAATACTTTAAAACACCCCATACTTTAACAGTTTAAAATACAAAAGAGTCATTACAGAAGTAGACAGTAGAAATTGTACAGAAACAGTTATGGATAGTTTGTTGTGCATAACAGTCATTCCTGCTAACAAACTATATAGCTATCGTTATCTATAGAAAATTGGGCTGTTGTACATCCATATAAAGTGCACACTAGAGACCAAAATCTAATACATACAAAAATAGAATTCTAGTGCACAAACAATTCTAATTTCATATTGGCTACCTCCACAAGGTTGCTACTACAAACAGTTTGCTAAACCCTGGATAAATAAAAGCAATTAGTTCAATAAATTGGCCAATATTTTAAGCCCAGTCACCACGTCAAGGCTTTCTTTAAGGGTCCTAACCTACTGGTACTTGCCTTTTGGCTGCATTAGCTGACAGCTTCTCCTTTGTGGCCTGGATGCTTGAAGCTGACTCTCTAGTTTAAAGTACTTTGCTCAAACGAGCACATGACCTAATTCTGGGTGCAGTACAATTTCCCAGAAGGCTTGGTCAAACCTTCAATGTAACACACAATATATAGAAAATTGGGCTATCTTATCTATGTTCTATATCATTATACATCAATTTTGTTAACATTAATAAACTCTAATACCCCGAAAAAGAACAGTCTGCCTTGTATGTAATTCTTCTGTGAATAATAAAGTTGGGAATTATACATTAATATTCAGTCGTTACGTGTATGTGAGGAGGTCTCCCATCTAGACCATATTTTGTCGTATTTAGTGGGGCAGCCCCGGTGGGTATAGATCAGCTTTTTAAAGGGAAGAGTTGCATTAATAGCAGACTTCCATTTTGATATTGAGGGGAGGGATGCTTGAATCCAGTTTTGGGCGATTCGTTTTTTAGCATAAACAGTGTTTCACTTAAGAAATGTGCAGAAGAATTTGTCAGGGATCAATTTCTCCATAATTCCAAAAGACAATCTTTAGGGTGAATTTTTGTTTTAACATGATTTATGCCTAACAGAGACAGGCCTCTGTGTTGTAACATGATTCTGTCAGCCTCTAGGCAGGATAGGTTACAGCTTTCTGTTTTGTTTGCTGTGACTAGAAAGCATGTTTAGAAGTGTAATTCACTTAGACTTCCACCAAAACTAAGAGGTGGATTAAGGGAGCTGACACTAGTACCCACAGGTTATTGAATAAACCCACTGCCACAGCAAAGGGATTTGAGACACTGTTTGTCTTTACTTTGAGAATGTCCTCTGTCTAATTTAGGACAATATTATCTGGTGATTTCTTCATCTTTAAATGCAGTTTATGCAACAAAAGCCTTTTTTTTTTTTTTTTTTTTTTTTACTTATTTTCATGTTTGCCAACCCTGTTACTGCAATATACCTGCTTCATGATCATCCATTTTATTAATTAGAATTAGGATATTCATTATTTTTGTTTATTGCGTGCTACTTTGCACGTCTGCCTTTCTATTTGTATTGCCTTTCCCTTTCTAATGAGTTCTGTATAATTTCTCCCTATTAGTAAGTGTTGTGTGTTGTCTGTTTCCCTGTAGGTATGATGGAACACACAAAACGCCTTTTGCGAGCTTTCTTTGAACTGTCTCAGACACAAGAGGTAATATTTTAGTTCATTGTTTTTAAATTATTTTACTGCTATCATGTACTACAGGCTGTGGTGGTAGGGGCACCCCAGTTTCTCTCATTAGCACACCTTGTCTTGTCAGTGGGAGCGGTATTGCATGGAGCCATGATTTCTAAACTAGCATGCTTCTATATGTAACGGTGAGCATGGATTAGCTAAAGGGCTGTTTCAAATAGTGGCGAAAGGTACGTTAAGTAATATCCTGCTCTGCGCATGCAGTGGGTAAGTGTCGATAATAGAAGAAATGTGGGATTTATTGTAGTTTTTTGGTGTCCAGATTGTATTTGTTACAAATTCTGAATGTAAACTGTACTTGCTATACATGGTATTATACAGTACGGCAGCAGTATCTGAACAAACAGTAAACCTTGATTCAGCCAGTTAGTGACAGCTGTAGATGTTGGTAGGATTAGTTTTTATCTACACCCAATTATCACTTCTTCCTTTAATTCAGCAAGTGTCAAAATAAGGCTTGAAAGGGTGACGGACCAACGCAGGACCCAATGAAATCTAGATAGTGCTGTTGTGCACCTTTGTGGTGAAAATAGAACTTTGGAAATGACCCTTCCATTAAAATTCCTTTAAGCTTTTGGAGATGTGTTCTCTGTTATTGGAGTCAGAGAGCCACAGCCAGCAGCAAGTGAAGCTTTTGTGAAGTTTGCAGATGCACATCGTAACATTGAGAAGTTTGGGATCGGCCTGCTCAAGAACAAAAGCCGGTAAGTGTGGTAATAAGCTGGTTGTGGGTGGGATGTGGTAATAGCTGTTCATTCAGTAACAGGAATAGGAAAACTAGTATGTTTGTGTATTGAGAGACTATCAGCCCCAGGCAAAGTGACAGACTGTTGTTTTGCAGGGTATGTCATAGTCTGCAGCTATGTTTATGTAAACTGTTATCATTTCCATACAGATGCTGAGCGATTTAAACACTTATCTTAATAAAGCAATACCAGACACTAAACTCACCATAAAGAAGTACCTTGATGTCAAATTTGAATATCTGGTAAGGGCGATCATTTTGAATGATCTGTATCATCTGTTTAAAATCATTGTATTGCTAAATACATTTTGTGTTTTATATATATATATATATATATATATATATATATTTTAAAGGGGAACTGTTAGTTTATTGTGTTTATTTTGCATAGTTTTGAAGATATTTACATTTTTGTGTGTATATGGCAGCAGCATCACCAGGTCCCCTGCACTTCCTGCTCTAAAACGGCATGTCAATTTGTCCTGTGTCTCTCCTCCCCTTTGCAGCCCCCCTGGTCCCTCCCACTCATGGACCCCATGCCCATTATCTTACAGCCCCATGTGGCCCCGTCCACCCACGGGAGTCTAAGCCCCACCACCCGGGGTGTCTAAGCCCGTCCACTCACGGGTGCCGTGGGTTACTCAGACCCCCCTTACCTTCTCTGTCAGGACTTCACACAGCGAGAGGAGAGGGACTTCCTGTCTCCCTCACACACTGAGGGAGTCTGAGGCTGTGCTTGCCGGCGGCAATGTGCAGGAGAAGCCTTAGTAATGTCACATGTCAGCCTCCCACCCATTAACTTTCTGGTCAGTCATTTCTTTATATCTTGAGCTGTGGAGTAGAGAGGTGGTTGGTGGCTCGTTTTAAAGGTAGGAAACTGGCCTTTCATTTAAACTTAACTTGTTTGGAGACCACAGTTCCCCAAAACATCATCTGTATATTGTGTAATGTTAAAATAATCTTGAGATAAGTTAATGAGGTAATATTATTGACAATAACTTGCTGCAGCAGTGTCATTTGCTAGGTCAATGTGCAACATACTATTCTGATTCAAAATATTTATGCATATTAGCGATTAAATAAGGAATTGACGGTTCAGTTTAAGGTAGATATATTAATTCATCACCCTGGATTTCTGTCTTATACTGTCTCAAGTTCGCATTTTCCAGAGATACTTACCTTTTGTGGGGAGCTGGTAATACACTGCAGCTTCCCCTCACTGCTTGGCCAAGAGTGGGTTCTGCACTGTCTAACAGAGAGGTGATGTCAACTTCTCGCTTATGTTGGGATTTTCAGAGGAAAGTATCCCCAAAAATCAAAATGAGTATAAGGCAGAGGCATGAGCAAATATCATTAATTTGCTGGTACCCTAAAAGTCTAGTAGCAAACTCTGGTTAAACCTCGGTTTGTGTGGGTAATGTCTAGCTCTGACATTACCCGCACATGACGAGCTTTGCCATTGGCTTCCTTGTCACCCAGCAAGTGATAATTGTTTATTATTAGGAATATTAATAGTTATTTTGAATGAGGGCATGTCTATTCTACAACACATGTTCATTGAACCTCTTCTTTTTACTTTAGTCCTACTGCTTGAAAGTAAAGGAAATGGATGACGAGGAATACAGCAGCATTGTGAGTATTGCAGTTGATAATGGGGATGGGCTTGTTTAGTAATAAATGGATGACGAGGAATACAGCAGCATTGTGAGTATTCAGTTGATAATGGGATGGGCTTGTTAGTAATAAATGGATGACGGGAATACAGCAGCATTGTGAGTATTGCAGTTGTAATGTGGATGGCTTGTTTAGTAATAAAAATGGATGACGAGAATACAGCAGCATTAGTATTCAGTTGATAATTGGATGGGCTTGTTAGTAATAAATGGATACGAGGAATACAGCAGCATTGTGAATATTGCAGTTGATAATGTGGATGGGCTTGTTTAGTATATAAATGGAGATGAGGAATACAGCAGCATTGTGAGTATTGCAGTTAAGTGGATGGGCTTGTAGCAATAAATAAAGGATGACGAGTAATAAGCAGAAGTGTGAAGTAGCAGTGAAAAGGAGGGCTTGTTTAGTAATAAATGGATAGAGGAATACAGAGCATTGTGATATTGCAGTTGATAATGTGGATGGGCTTGTTTAGTAATAAATGGATGATGAGGAATACAGCAGCATGTGAGTATTGCAGTTGAAATGTGGATGGGTTGTTAGTAATAAATAAATGGATGACGAGTAATACAGCAGCAGTTAAGTATTGCAGTTGATAATATGGATGGGCTTGTTTAGTAATAAAATGGATGAGAGATACAGCAGCGCTTGAGTATTGCAGTTGATAATGTGGATGGGCTTGTTTAGTAATAAAAAATGGATACGAGTAATACAGCAGCATTGTAGTATTGCAGTTGATAATATGGATGGGCTTGTTTAGTAATATAAATGGATAAGGAATACAGCAGCATTGTGATATTGCAGTTGATAATGTGGATGGGCTTGTTTAGTAATATAATGGATGATGAGGAATACAGCAGCATGTGAGTATTGCAGTTGATAATGTGGATGGGCTTGTTAGTAAAATAAATGGATGACGAGTAATCAGCAGCATTGTGAGTATTGCAGTTGATAATGTGAATGGCTTTTTAGTAATATAATGGATGATGAGGAATCGCAGCATTGTGAGTATTGGCAGTTGATAAGTGGGATGGGCTTGTTTAGTAATAAATGGATGATGAGGAATACAGCAGCATTGTGAGTATTTCAGTTGATAATGTGGATGGGCTGTTAGTAATAAATAATGGATGACGCGGAATACAGCAGCATTGTGAGTATTGCAGTTGGTAATGTGGATGGGCTTGTTTAGTAATAAATAAATGGATGACTAGTAATAACAGAGCATTGTAAGTATGCAGTTGATAATATGGATGGGCTGTTTAGTAATATAAATGGTAACGAGAATACAGCAGCATTGTGAATATTGCAGTTGATAATGTGGATGGGCTTGTTTAGTAATATAAATGGATGATGAGGAATACAGCAGCAGTGTGAGTATTGCAGTTGATAATGTGGATGGGCTTGTTTAGTAATAAATAAATGGATGACGAGTAATACAGCAGCATTGTAAGTATTGCAGTTGATAATATGGATGGGCTTGTTTAGTAATATAAATGGATAACAAGGAATACAGCAGCATTGTGAATATTGCAGTTGATAATGTGGATGGGCTTGTTTAGTAATATAAATGGATGATGAGGAATACAGCAGCAGTGTGAGTATTGCAGTTGATAATGTGGATGGGCTTGTTAGTAATAAATAAATGGATGACGAGTAATAGAGCAGCATTGTGAGTATTGCAGTTGATAATGTGAATGGCTTGTTTAGTAATAAATGAGGATGAGGAATACAGCAGCAGGGAGTATTGCAGTTGATAATGTGGATGGGCTTGTTTAGTAATAAATGGATGATGAGGAATACGCAGCATTGTGAGTATTTCAGTTGATAATGTGGATGGGCTTGTTAGTAATAAATAAATGGATGACACGGAATACAGCAGCATTGTGAGTATTGCAGTTGGTAATGTGGATGGGCTTGTTTAGTAATAAATAAATGGATGACTAGTAATACAGCAGCATTGTAAGTATTGCAGTTGATAAATATGATGGGCTTGTTTAGTAATATAAATGGATAACGAGGAATACAGCAGCATTGTGAATATTGCAGTTGATAATGTGGATGGGCTTGTTTTAGTAATAAAATGGATGATGGAATACAGCAGCAGTGTGAGTATTGCAGTTAATAATGTGGATGGGGTTAGTAATAAATAAATGGATGACGAGTAATAGAGCAGCATTGTGAGTATTGCAGTTGATAATGTGAATGGCTTGTTTAGAAATAAATGGATGATGAGGATACAGCAAGCATTGTGAGTATTGCAGTTGATAATGTGGATGGGCTTGTTTAGTAATAAATGGATGATGAGGAATACAGCAGCATTGTGAGATTTCAGTTGATAATGTGGATGGGCTTGTTAGTAATAAATAAATGGATGACGCGGAATACAGCAGCATTGTGAGTATTGCGTTGGTAATGTGGATGGGCTTGTTTAGTAATAAATAAAGGATGACTAGTAATACAGCAGCATTGTAAGTATTGCAGTTGATAATATGGATGGGCTTGTTTAGTAATATAAATGGATAACGAGGAATACAGCAGCATTGTGAATATTGCAGTTGATAATGGGATGGGCTTGTTTAGTAATATAAATGGATGATGAGGAATACAGCAGCAGTGTGAGTATTGGCAGTTTAATATGTGGATGGGCTTGTAGTAATAATAAATGGATGACGAGTAATAGAGCACATTGTGAGTGGATTGTGAGTATTGCAGTTGATAATGTGAATGGCTTGTTTAGTAATATAAATGGATGATGAGGAATACAGCAGCATTGTGAGTATTGCAGTTGATAAGTGGGATTGTTTAGTAATAAAGGGATGACGAGGAATACAGCAGCATTGTGAGTATTGCAGTTGGTAATGTGGATGGGCTTGTTAGTAATAAATAAAGGATGACGCGGAATACAGCAGCATTGTGAGTATTGCAGTTGATAATGTGGATGGCTTGTTAGTAATATAAATGGATGACGCGGAATACAGCAGCATTGTGAGTATTGCAGTTGATAATGTGGATGGTGCTTGTTTTTAGTAATAAAATTCTTATTAGAAATATTATAATTCCTATAAATCGCAGAAATCGCAGGGGTGGTGAAGTTCGGTTATAAGTGTCCTTTTAACCTTATGTTAAAGGAGATTACAATCTGTTAGTCTAAAATAAAATGGGCCTTGAATGTATACAGCCCTTTAAATAGTATGAGTAGTGTGTGTTGCTAAAATGTTAATTACTACTACTACAACAACAAACAAACAACTGGGAGCAAACTATGTTTTTCAGACTACCTTTATTTCCATGGGAATTTATTAAATGGGAATTGCCTGTACCGCCATTTATTTTCATTTTTTAAAGGTCTGTAGAGGAAATATATTTTGCCTAAATAAAAGTATAAGCATTAAATAATGCTCTGGAACCCATTTTATTTTAAAACTAGCACTTCAAAATTCTATAGATCTAATATCGCCACATTTGCCTTATTCCTGTTGGGACGTCTGCCAAACAAGCTTGAATTAAAGCCGTCCTTCTTGACTCAATGATTGACTGTGTTCTACTGCTCTCCATTCGCGTTTGTGATGACAGATCAAATGCCCAAATTGTAATGAACTGTGATAGATACCTATTCTCTTATAGTTCTACAGTGACATATGGGACGATCCAGGGCATATCTTTAAGTTAATATCCCCTTATCTCTATAGTCCATTAAAAAGCTGGTTCATGTCAAGGCTGGGTACACACGGGCAGATTTTAAGGCCCAATCGACCGATTCTTCCATGTATCGTTCGGCTGGGACTGAAAAATCTGTGCTGATTTCGGCTAATGTTGATTGTTCGTTCGTCCGGATTAGATGAATGGGTGATCGGACATGTCTGTAATCACGGCCCATAGGGAACCTGTACAAATTGCTCACGCGAACTGTCTGCATGGCAATAGTTACTGCAACAGACTGTGATTTGTCCCAGCCAAGCTCATGTTTTGTTGACTGTAATGCTTAGAGCAGCTATATTCTTTAATTCCTCTGTAGTGAGATGATTTGCAGAAATGTTTAAGCTTTCATATGTTTAAAAAAAGAAAATCTGGGGAGGAAAAAAATCCACTTTTTTTTTTTTTTTTTTTTTAAACTATACCCCACTGAAGTTTGTAACATAGCTGAATATCTGACATCAGACCGCATTCCCACCTTCTCACTGGGCTGGAACAGGAGTTGCCTGTGTGTGTGCTAGCAGCGCCCTCTTTTGAGCAGAGACCTGGGATGTCTGGCACTGCAAATACAATTGGTGTCTGTTCCCTAGCCCCAGAGAATTACAGCAGTGACCCCAGATTGTAAATTATTTTACCACCTATTGAATATCGGTGGTATTTTTCTAAATATCTTCTGTGTTTACCTAGCCTTAGGTCAATGAAACCTCCAAACAAAATTTAATCCATCGACAGAGCACGGATATACAAACATTTTATTGTGGTTTAATACTCATTTTGTTGAAAAAAGTGACATGGAGTCATGTGCCTTTAAGAAAAAAAGCTGCATTTTCCCATCCCAATGACCTCAACCTGCCCATTCAGCATTTTGTCTGTGTATAAAAAATGCTTCCAAAATACTGACTTCCTATTTGCAGCACCCCTAATAGAGACCGTTATGGTCTTTCCTTTGACCCAGTGCCTGGGTTGATTTAGTTGCTCAGTAGAGATCAGAACATGTTTGACCCATCCAACAGCCAGTCAGCCAGTGGATAAGAATATGTAGAATAGCTAGATGTATTTAATATACACTAAGAATTTAAATAACTATTTCAACTGAACTTTCCCTATAAGTTATTTCCAGCAATACTGTCTCACAGACACACCCATGGTTTAGTAGCTGACTTATGTTTCTTACAAATTCCCAGTCCTAAGCACCCACTAGCCAATCATGTTACAGTCCAGTACTGAGAACATGTGACCAGAAGGTGCATATACACAAGAGCTGTTTTGTGCGACCAAGGTCTACTGGAAAGCATGAAATATGTTGGTACCAACATTACCAATCCGTTCACTGTTTAGAATGTATAATTCCTTGTTTTGCAGGCCTTGGGAGAACCATTGTATCGTGTCAGCACTGGGAATTATGAATATCGACTGATTCTGAGGTGTAGACAAGAAGCACGTTCACGTTTTGCCAAAATGAGAAAAGACGTCCTGGAGAAGATTGAACTGCTTGACCAAAAACATGGTGAGAACTTAGAAAACCAACAAGTCTGAAATCAAAACATTAATATTGCCCTTAAAGTGGTTGGGGCCCAAGGCTTTTAAAGGGATGTGTTTGCAAAAGATATATGATAAAGGGGAAACTGTGGTCTTAAATAAATTGAGTTTAAATGAAAGGCCAGTTTCCTACCTTAAAACGAGCCATCAACCACCTCTCCATTTGCTGCACAGCCAAGATATAAAGAAATGACTGACCAGAAAGTTAATAGGTGGGAGGCTGACATGTGACATTCGTGAGTCTTCTCCTGCACATTGCCGCTGGCGAGCACAGCCTTAGACTCCCTCAGTGTGTGAGGGAGACAGGAAGTCCCTCCTCCTCTCTGTTGTGTAAAGTCCTGACAGAGTAGGTAAGGGAATCTTCAGCCCTTCTTTTCCACTATGTGAAACAGTTCTCACTCTGCCTGAAAAGGCTGTTTCCACAGAGTTTTCTGTGTGTGTGTGTGTGTGGGGGGGTGGTGTCTGAGTGGCCCACGGAACCGGTGGGTGGGACTAATGCACCTGTGGGCGGGGCTAATGTGCCTGTGGGTGGGCGGGGCTTATGCATCCGTGGGTGGTGGAACCTGTGCACACGCGGGGCACATGGGGCTTTGAGAATGGGCCAAGGGGGGCCTGCAAATGGAGGGACCATGGTGACTGACATGGTTTAGAGCAGGAAGTGCAGGGGACCTGGTGATGCTGCTGCCATATCACACACAAAAATGTAAATATCTTCAAAACTATGCAAAATAAATAATGAAAATAATTGCTAGAATTCTCAGGAGAGCAATTCCTCTTGATTGACAACTGAATGTAAAATGCTTCAGATTGGATATGTAAGAAATAGGACGATCAACAAAAAATGGTATACTGTAGTGTTAATGCACAATTTAAAAAAAAATTCTATTTTGAAATCTCCCCCTTTTGAGAGATTCTGCAAAACAATTCCACTGTATTGTACATACATTTAATATATTATGCATTTATTTGTAAGGACAAATATAATGTGTTATTTTCCAGAAAACAGTATTTACTTGTTGGCAGTGCCAGGCTTGGATGGCCAATATCAGCCAGTTGGCTTCCTAGACAGTAGTTTATTTTCCCTCAAAGTAGACACCATCTTTATACAGCTTTACAATTTCTGGGTATTGGCGAAGATATGTGTGATCTTTATCTTATTTTAATCAACATGGAAACTACATTAGTATATTAAGTAGAAGATACTATAGATTGAATTGAAGGGCACAGATCATATTTCCATCCAGCAGCCGGTCTGTGAGAAGCAAGAACATGTCCTATTTTTATGCGAAAATAACAATGTGCTAAAATCAAATTATTTCAATGTATTGGTAAGAATAAAAAAACATATACAGGGAGATTCAATATCTGTGAAAGCCATGTAAAATCACGTTAACCCTAACTAATATCGGATCAACGTGTGTTTTACACGTATTTTAGGGCACTGCGCTGTTGGGTAAGTTTAGCGCTACCTTGTAGTTTGAAACTTAATGGGCCTTTGCATGGAGACTTAAAGGGTAACTGTAGTCTTGAATTCTTCCAAACTAGTAAGGATTATATAAAAACCCTTCCATCACACCTTCCAAATAAAACCTAAATCACATCTCTAGATAAAATTTGTCAGAAGCTATTGCTGGAAAGGTTCACCAATATTACTTCATGGTGAACACTTCCTGTTTTAAGCCATGTGACCAGCTTGTAGTCATGTACCAGTCTTAGTCTGCATAATAGGCTCTCCTTTCAACTGTCAATCTTTTCCCCAGTAACTTCCTGATTTGCTCAGCATTAAGTCTTAACTGAGCATACTTCCCCCTGGGGTGGATGGGTGGGGCAGAGGTCAGGTGATGTCATTCAACCTACTTGAAGCTGGAAGTTTGAACATTCACCCAATGTAATTTCTCACAGCTTCAGCCAGAGATGTGATTGTCAACTCAATTAAAAGAAAATCCTGCAGGCTTTCATTTAACCCTAACTTGTTTTGAGACCACAGTTGCCCTTTAAATCCACGCTATCAAAGCTTCTTACCTTTACGCAATGCCACAATGCAATACCTGAGTTAATCTCGTTTATCGTCTGATAGTATTTTGCAGGAATGCGCAAAGTCACAGATATTGACTCTCCCAGTATATAAATTTTTATAAGATAGATATCGTCATGCAATGTTGTCTCCAATTCCGTTTCAGTTCAAGATATCGTGTTCCAGCTCCAGAAATTGTTTCAGCCATGTCTAAATATAATGACCAGTGTTATGCAGTCCTCAAAGAGGCAGACATCTTTCCTATTGAGGTGGACCTAGCTCGAACTACCCTTTCATATGGCCAAGGAGATACTTTCACAGATGGACTGGATGAGGAAGAAGAGGAGAAGAGAAAAGAAGCAGAGAATGGAGAGAACTGATCGATGATTCATAGATCTTTAATCATAAAGGAATTGGGAATTGAGTAATAAAGTTTACATATTTATTTTTCCATGCCTTGAAACTGCCTCTTAAAAACTCCTGGACACTTCTGCACTGACTGTGAAGATATTTACTATGAGCACATCCCAGATAATCATGAAATTTGAGCTATCACTTTATGTGCTGAATGTAATATAATGGGTATAAGAAATGATTTTACTACTAGGATATTGTTAGGGGAAATAAGTTATTTAAGCTGTGGGAGTAAAGGCTCGTACACACGTGCGATCGCCGGTCCTGACCCACAACGCACAATGTGTACGAACAAATGTTTCGGCCGATAATCTGCCCATGTGTAGGTGCTTAACGGTTGTTCGAGATCCACCAAGTCAGTCGTTCATGATCAACCAATGACCGTTTCGTTCATACACATCGTGTGGGTCGGGACCCGCGATCGCACATATGTAGGAGCCTTAAGGCTAGGTACACAGAAGCTGATGTGAATTTAGGTTTATCAAGTTGAAATATCAGCTGTACTTTTTATCTGCAACAGACCGATACAGAATGAAAGTTTGATCGGACATTTCATCTAATAGTGCGCTCTTATATAGACTGCAAGATGGTTTGCAGCAAAATATCATCTGGCTATTTTTGCCACAACCAGATAAATCAACCTGGCCTACAGGTGAAATATTGCCTTGTGTGTGCCTAGCCTAAGAGACCTGTATACTTTGTTCTTTTTTTCATTGCAGTTGGTAATGTGGATGGGCTTGTTTAGTAATAAATAAATGGATGACGAGTAATACAGCAGCATTGTAAGTATTGCAGTTGATAATATGGATGGGCTTGTTTAGTAATATAAATGGATAACGAGGAATACAGCAACATTGTGAATATTGCAGTTGATAATGTAGATGGGCTTGTTTAGTAATATAAATGGATAATGAGGAATACAGCAGCAGTGTGAGTATTGCAGTTAATAATGTGGATGGGCTTGTTAGTAATAAATAAATGGATGACGAGTAATAGAGCAGCATTGTGAGATTTTCATTGATAATGTGGATGGGCTTTTAGTAATAAATAATGGATGACCGAATACAGCAGCATTGTGAGTATTGCAGTTGATATGTGGATGGCTTGTTTAGTAATAATATGGATGACTAGTAATACAGCAGCATTGTAAGTATTGCAGTTGATAATATGGATGGGCTTGTTTAGTAATATAAATGGATAACGAGGATACAGCAGCATTGTGATATTGCAGTTGATAATGTGGATGGGCTTGTTTAGTAATATAATGGATGATGAGGAATACAGCAGCAGTGTGAGTATTGAGTTGATAATGTGGATGGGCTTGTTAGTAATAAAAATGGATGACGTAATACAGCAGCATTGTAGTATTGCAGTTGATAATTGGATGGCTTGTTTAGTATATAAATGGATAAAGGAATACAGCAGCATTGTAATATGCAGTTGATAATGTGGATGGGCTTGTTTAGTAATATAATGGATGATGAGGAATACAGCAGCAGTGTGAGTATTGCAGTTGATAATGTGGATGGGCTTGTTAGAATAAATAAATGATGACGAGTAATAAGCAGCATTGTGAGTATTGCAGTTGATAATGAATGGCTTGTTTAGTATATAAATGGATGATGAGGAATACAGCAGCATTGTGAGTATTGCAGTTGAGTGGATGGGCTTGTTTAGTAATAAATGGATGAGAGGAATACAGCAGCATTGTGAGTATTTCAGTTGATAATGTGGATGGGCTTGTTAGTAATAATAAATGGATGACGGAATACAGCAGCATTGTGAGTATTGCAGTTGGTAATGTGGATGGGCTTGTTTAGTAATAAATAAATGGATGACGGAATACAGCAGCAGCATTGTAAGTATTGCAGTTGATAATATGGATGGGCTTGTTTAGTAAATTAATGGTAACGAGGAATACAGCAGCATTGTGAATATTGCAGTTGATAATGTGGATGGGCTTGTTTAGTAATATAATGATGATTGAGGAATACAGCAGCAGTGTGAGTATTGCAGTTAATAATGTGGATGGGCTTGTTAGTAATAAATAAATGGATGACGAGTATAGAGCAGCATTGTGAGTATTGCAGTTGATAATGTATGGCTTGTTTATAATATAAATGGATGATGAGGAATACAGCAGCATTGTGGTATTGCAGTTGTAATGTGGATGGGCTTGTTTAGTAATAAATGGATGATGAGGAATACAGCAGCATTGTGAGTATTTCAGTTGATAATGTGGATGGGCTTGTTAGTAATAAATAAGGATGACGCGGAATACAGCAGCATTGTGAGATATTGCAGTTGGTAATGTGGATGGGCTTGTTTAGTATATAAATGGATGACGAGTAATACAGCAGCATTGTAAGTATTGCAGTTGATAATATGGATGGGCTTGTTTAGTAATATAAATGGATAACGAGGATACAGCAGCATTGTGAATATTGCAGGATAATGTGATATGGGCTTGTTTAGTAATATAAATGGATGATGAGGAATACAGCAGCATGTGAGTATTGCAGTTAATAATGTGGATGGGCTTGTTAGTAATAAATAAATGGATGACGAGTAATGAGCGCATTGTGAGTATTGCAGTTGATAATGTGAATGGCTTGTTTAGTAATATAAATGGATGATGAGGAATACAGCAGCATTGTGAGTATTGCAGTTGATAATGTGGATGGGCTTGTTTAGTATAAAGGGATGACGAGGAATACAGCAGCATTGTGAGTATTTGCAGTTGGTAATGTTGATGGGCTTGTTAGTAATAAATAAATGGATGACGCGGAATACAGCAGCATTGTGAGTATTGCAGTTGATAAGTGGATGGGCTTGTTTAGTAATAAATAAATGGATGACGCGGAATACAGCAGCATTGTGAGTATTGCAGTTGATAATGTGGATGGGCTTGTTTAGTAATAAAATTTCTTATTAGAAATATTATAATTCCTTATAAATCGCAGAAATCGCAGGGGTGGTGAAGTTCGGTTATAAGTGTCCCTTTTAACCTTATGTTAAAGGAGATTTACAATCTGTTAGTCTAAAAATAAAATGGGCCTTGAATGTATACAGCCCTTTAAATAGTATGAGGTAGTGTGTGTTGCTAAAATGTTAAATTACTACTACAACAACAAACAAACAACTGGGAGCAAACTATGCTTTTCAGACTACCTTTATTTCCATGGGAATTTATTAAATGGGAATTGCCTGTACCGCCATTTATTTTCATTTTTTAAAGGTCTGTAGAGGAAAATATTTTGCCTAAATAAAAGTATAAGCATTAAATAATGCTCTGGAACCCATTTTATTTTAAAACTAGCACTTCAAAATTCTATAGATCTAATAATCGCCACATTTGCCTTATTCCTGTTGGGACGCCTGCCAAACAAGCTTGAATTAAAGCCGTCCTTCTTGACTCAATGATTGACTGGTTCTACTGCTCTCCATTCGCGTTTGTGATGACAGATCAAATGCCCAAATTGTAATGAACGGTGATAGATACCTATTCTTCTATAGTTCTACAGTGACATATGGGACGATCCAGGGCATATCTTTAAGTTAATATCCCCTTATCTCTATATGTCCATTGAAAAGCTGGTTCATGTCTAAGGCTGGGTACACACGGGCAGATTTTAAGGCCCAATCGACCGATTCTTCCATGTATCGTTCGGCTGGGACTGAAAAATCTGTGCTGATTTCGGCTAATGTTGATTGTTCGTTCGTCCGGATTAGATGAATGGGTGATCGGACATGTCTGTAAATCACGGCCCATAGGGAACCTGTACAAATTGCTCACGCGAACTGTCTGCATGGCAATAGTTACTGCAACAGACTGTGATTTGTCCCAGCCAAGCTCATGCTTTTGTTGACTGTAATGCTTAGAGCAGCTATATTCTTTTAATTCCTCTGTAGTGAGATGATTTGCAGAATGTTTAAGCTTTCATATGTTTTAAAACAGAAAAATCTGGGGAGGAAAAAAAATCCACTTTTTTTTTTTTTTTTAACTATACCCCACTGAAGTTTGTAACATAGCTGAATATCTGACATCAGACCGCATTCCCACCTTCTCACTGGGCTGGAAACAGGAGTTGCCTGTGTGTGTGCTAGCAGCGCCCTCTTTTGAGCAGAGACCTGGGATGTCTGGCACTGCAAATACAATTGGTGGTCTGTTCCCTAGCCCCAGAGAATTACAGCAGTGACCCCAGATTGTAAATGTAATTTTACCACCTATTGAAATATCGGTGGTATTTTTCTAAATATCTTCTTGTGTTTACCTAGCCTTAAGGTCAATGAAACCTCCAAACAAAATTTAATCCATCGACAGAGCACTGATATACAAACATTTTACTTGTGGTTTAATACTCATTTTGTTGAAAAAAGTGACACGTGAGTCATGTGCCTTTAAGAAAAAAGCTGCATTTTCCCATCCCAATGACCTCAACCTGCCCATTCAGCATTTTGTCTGTGTATAAATAAATGCTTCCAAAATACTGACTTCCTATTTGCAGCACCCCTAATAGAGACCGTTATGGTCTTTCCTTTGACCCAGTGCCTGGGTTGATTTAGTTGCTCAGTAGAGATCAGAGCATGTTTGACCCATCCAACAGCCAGTCAGCCAAGTGGATAAGAATATGTAGAATAGCTAGATGTATTTAATATACACTAAGAATTTAAATAACTATTTCAACTGAACTTTCCCTATAAGTTATTTCCCAGCAATACTGTCTCACAGACACACCCATGGTTTTAATAGCTGACTTATGTTTCTTACAAATTCCCAGTCCTAAGCACTCACTAGCCAATCATGTTACAGTCCAGTACTGAGAACATGTGACCAGAAGGTGCATATACACACAGAGCTGTTTTGTGCGACCAAGGTCTACTGGAAAGCATGAAATATGTTGGTACCAACATTACCAATCCGTTCACTGTTTAGAATGTATAATTCCTTGTTTTGCAGGCCTTGGGAGAACCATTGTATCGTGTCAGCACTGGGAATTATGAATATCGACTGATTCTGAGGTGTAGACAAGAAGCACGTTCACGTTTTGCCAAAATGAGAAAAGACGTCCTGGAGAAGATTGAACTGCTTGACCAAAAACATGGTGAGAACTTAGAAAACCAACAAGTCTGAAATCAAAACATTAATATTGCCCTTAAAGTGGTTGGGGCGCAAGGCTTTTAAAGGGATGTGTTTGCAAAAGATATATGATTAAAGGGGAACTGTGGTCTTCAAATAAATTGAGTTTAAATGAAAGGCCAGTTTCCTACCTTTAAAACGAGCCATCAACCACCTCTCCATTTGCTGCACAGCCCAAGATATAAAGAAATGACTGACCAGAAAGTTAATAGGTGGGAGGCTGACATGTGACATTCGTGAGTCTTCTCCTGCACATTGCCGCTGGCGAGCACAGCCTTAGACTCCCTCAGTGTGTGAGGGAGACAGGAAGTCCCTCCTCCTCTCTGTTGTGTAAAGTCCTGACAGAGTAGGTAAGGGAATCTTCAGCCCTTCTTTTCCACTATGTGAAAACAGTTCTCACTCTGCCTGAAAAGGCTGTTTCCACAGAGTTTTCTGTGTGTGTGTGTGTGTGGGGGGGGTGGTGTCTGAGTGGCCCACGGAACCGGTGGGTGGGACTAATGCACCTGTGGGCGGGGCTAATGTGCCTGTGGGTGGGCGGGGCTTATGCATCCGTGGGTGGGTGGAACCTGTGCACACGCGGGGCCACATGGGGCTTTGAGAATGGGCCAAGGGGGGCCTGCAAATGGAGGGACCATGGTGACTGACATGGTTTAGAGCAGGAAGTGCAGGGGACCTGGTGATGCTGCTGCCATATCACACACAAAAATGTAAATATCTTCAAAACTATGCAAAATAAATAATGAAAATAATTGCTAGAATTCTCAGGAGAGCAATTCCTCTTGATTGACAACTGAAATGTAAAATGCTTCAGATTGGATATGTAAGAAAATAGGATCAACAAAAAATGGTATACTGTAGTGTTAATGCACAATTTAAAAAAAAAAATTCTATTTTGATAATCTCCCCCTTTTGAGAGATTCTGCAAAACAATTCCACTGTATTGTACATACATTTAATATATTATGCATTTAATTTGTAAGGACAAATATAATGTGTTATTTTCCAGAAAACAGTATTTACTTGTTGGCAGTGCCAGGCTTGGATGGCCAATATCAGCCAGTTGGCTTCCTAGACAGTAGTTTATTTTCCCTCAAAAGTAGACACCATCTTTATACAGCTTTACAATTTCTGGGTATTGGCAGTAATGATATGTTGTGATCTTTATCTTATTTTAATCAACATGGAAACTACATTAGTATATTAAGTTAGAAGATACTATAGATTGAATTGAAGGGCACAGATCATATTTCCATCCAGCAGCCGGTCTGTGAGAAGCAAGAACACGTCCTATTTTTATGCGAAATAACAATGTGCTAAAATCAAATTATTTCAATGTATTGTGTAAGAATAAAAAAACATTATCAGGGAGATTCAATATCTGTGAAAGCCATGTAAAATCCACGTTAACCCTAACTAATATCGGATCAACGTGTGTTTTACACGTATTTTAGGGCACTGCGCTGTTGGGTAAGTTTAGCGCTACCTTGTAGTTTGAAACTTAATGGGCCTTTGCAAGGGTAACTGTAGTCTTGAATTCTTCCAAACTAGTAAGGATTATATAAAAACCCTTCCATCACACCTTCCAAATAAAACCTAAATCACATCTCTAGATAAAATTTGTCAGAAGCTATTGCTGGAAAGGTTCAGCAATATTACTTCATGGTTGAACACTTCCTGTTTTAAGCCATGTGACCAGCTTGTAGTCATGTGACCAGTCTTAGTCTGCATTAATAGGCTCTCCTTCTCAACTGTCAATCTTTTCCCCAGTAACTTCCTGATTTGCCCAGCATTAAGTCTTAACTGAGCATACTTCTCCCCTGGGGTGGATGGGTGGGGCAGAGGTCAGGTGATGTCATTCAACCTACTTGAAGCTGGAAGTTTGAACATTCACCCCAATGTAATTTCTCACAGGCTTCAGCCAGAGATGTGATTGTCAACTCAATTTAAAAGAAAATCCTGCAGGCTTTCATTTAACCCTAACTTGTTTTGAGACCACAGTTGCCCTTTAAAATCCACGCTATCAAAGCTTCTTACCTTTAGGCAATGCCACAATGCAATACCTGAGTTAATCTCGTTTATCGTCTGATAGTATTTTGCAGGAATGCGCAAAGTCACAGATATTGACTCTCCCAGTATATAAATTTTTATAAGATAGATATCGTCATGCAATGTTGTCTCCAATTCCGTTTCAGTTCAAGATATCGTGTTCCAGCTCCAGAAATTTGTTTCAGCCATGTCTAAATATAATGACCAGTGTTATGCAGTCCTCAAAGAGGCAGACATCTTTCCTATTGAGGTGGACCTAGCTCGAACTACCCTTTCATATGGCCAAGGAGATACTTTCACAGATGGACTGGATGAGGAAGAAGAGGAGAAGAGAAAAGAAGCAGAGAATGGAGAGAAACTGATCGATGATTCATAGATCTTTAATCATAAAGGAATTGGGGAATTGAAGTAATAAAGTTTACATATTTATTTTTCCATGCCTTGAAACTGCCTCTTAAAAACTCCTGGACACTTCTGCACTGACTGTGAAGATATTTACTATGAGCACATTCCCAGATAATCATGAAATTTGAGCTATCACTTTATGTGCTGAATGTAATATAATGGGTACAAGAAATGATTTTACTACTAGGATATTGTTAGGGGAAATAAGTTATTTAAGCTGTGGGAGTAAAGGCTCGTACACACGTGCGATCGCCGGTCCTGACCCACAACGCACAATGTGTACGAACAAATGTTTCGGCCGATAATCTGCCCATGTGTAGGTGCTTAACGGTCGTTCGGAGATCCACCAAGTCAGTCGTTCATGATCAACCAATGACCGTTTCGTTCATACACATCGTGTGGGTCGGGACCCGCGATCGCACATATGTAGGAGCCTTAAGGCTAGGTACACAGAAGCTGATGTGATATTTAGGTTTATCAAGTTGAAATATCAGCTGTACTTTTTATCTGCAACAGACCGATACAGGAATGAAAGTTTGATCGGACATTTCATCTAATAGTGCGCTCTTATATAGACTGCAAGATGGTTTGCAGCAAAATATCATCAGTGGCTATTTTTGCCACAACCAATGATAAATCAACCTGGCCTACAGGTGAAAATATTGCCTTGTGTGTGCCTAGCCTAAGAGACCTGTATTCTGTAAGAAAGTCGCATTAATGATGTTTTTAAGATCTTTACTTTGTTCTTTTTTCATTATGTTTATTATTCTTTTTAATTTGCCTTGGTTATTTTTTTTGTTATTTGATGAAGCAGATGCAATTGTAACTTAAAACTAAAGCTAAAAATCCAAAACTTACTGGATTGCTCCCTTGTTCTCAGAAATAGAGCTTTGCTAGTGCTTGTGAAGGTTCTCATTCATCCAGGTCATGGTATATCTGTTATATAAAGGATAATGCGCCCCTTACAGTGTAATATAAGGATATTACGCCACAGAGGAGTTCCCTGACCATATAGAAGCACGAGGCTGTAGGCCGAGTGCTTTATACAGGACAGGGAACTCCGAGGTGGCGTAATGTCCTTATATTATAATGTGAAGGGGCGCCATATTTCTTATTATACATAAGTATTGGATTCCTTCACCCCATTCGCATTTTAAAATCTAGCTTTGTCCCTGTTTCCACCTTAAATCCCCAAGTTACCTTCTGTAACCCAGTAAAAAGGAACAGCCCAGCATCTATGCGGTTAAACAAATCTTTGTGGAGGAGGAGAGAGAGACATTGATTATGAAGTGACAGGAAGCAGCTCCAGCAGGTTCTGTTAGTGAAGTTAAACACTGCAAAAAAATTGTCCAGGCATGAACACTGGAATGGGCGGAGTAGTGGGATATAAGAAATATAAGAAATAAGTCATAGTGACATAGCTGAGTGATTTTTATAAGGAAATATACCACTGCAGCTCCCATTATAAAATATCACACTTATGTATTATATTTAATTAGATCAACTGGACTTGAAGTTTAGTTCTTGAAACTAAACTTCAAGTCCAGTTTATCTAATTGAATACAACAGATAGAGCTTTGCTAGGTTGAGCTGGGCAAAGACCCTTTTAATTTGTAAGGCAATTTTAGCAATTGGTGTGGAATGTTCCTTTTAATTTTCTAACGGTGTGTGCAAAAATGGATTTTCTGTGGCCTACATACTGCAGGGTTGATATTTCTTTAGATTATTTTTTTTATGCGCTCTATTTAAACCTGCGACCTGCCGAGCTGCGTGTAGGTGCACAAGGGCACACTTAGAGGAAACATTGCCTTAAGGAAGCTGACGTGCTCTTGCTGCATCTCCCCTGGTTGACGTACTTCTGGCAGGGGGGGGGGGGGGGAAGGGAATTTCCATTGAGGAGGTGATCTAAGCTGTTGTACTGCTTCCTTATATTCTGTATAGTTTTGCATTTTCTTTTTATTTGAGAAAATGTTGTGTTCCATTTTGAATAGTGGCCAATCGCCATTTGGATGCGGCCTTAAACTGTGGCAGATTTGGTTTTATCTCCATGGTTTTTTTTGTTCATTGATTTACTGTTAAATGTCTATTTATTGTGTTATGTGCCTGTGTTTATAGATGTTTAAAGATGATTGAGGTAAGAATGTTTAGGACTGGAAGATTTATTATAAACCTGAGAGAGAATGTGGCCTTGCACCACAATTTTAAAGAATGGCTTTTGACCATTATGTATCTTTGGTAAATATAAAGATAGAGCTTTATTATTATTTGATTTTCTCTATATTCAATAATGATGATGAACTAATACATATCCGCTTCGTAATCTCAAAGTGTACAGATTGATGCAATTCATATTGGCGGGAAAAAATGAAATGATTACTGAACCTAAGGAGCCCATACACAAAACAATCCAAATTGTACAATATCCGGATATTCCAATAATGTATGATCCTTGGACTGCGAGAGGCTGTGCATATGACTAACATTCTCTAGAAAACTTTTATCAGACCAATACTGATCAAATGATACCAGGATTGTATGACCTGTATTTCCTCATATATGGGCCCTGTAAACGTCCCTCAAATTAAAATTGCTAAAAGATTTGTGATAAGTCTCATGGGGATTAAGACATATCATGGCATCCTACATGATTACTGCACACGCTGCATATGCTTGTTTGAGGAATCTGTTGTTAATTGTATTTTTGGTGGTGAAAGGTACTTCCTCTCTTTATTACAATTAATCATTGTACCCTCTGTGCACAGATTCCTGACAAACAAAGAAAATATGTCAAGTTTATTATTTGGGAATAAATAAAGTCAATTATAGACCGTTTTGTTTCAATTTCATTGCTTTTTATTTTTTGTGAACACAACTACATTTCTGTTAAACATGAGTGGAAAGTAACCTAATGGTTAAATAGAAAACAAAGTTTACCTTTTCTTTTTGGGTTATGGAAACATATGTAAAAATATTATTTGAGAAATGCAACTATTAGAGATGTTCAAAACTGTTGAGTTTCGTTTTCGAAATTTTCGGAAATTTCTAAAGCTCGAGTTCGAATTTCGAAAATAGTCTGCTTTCGATTATTGTCTACTTTCAATTTTTGATAAAAACCGAAAATTTTAAAAATTCGGGTTCCGTGAAAATCGTGAGTTCAATCGATACGGAATTAAAGGGACAGAATCGAATACAGCAACTTCTTCAAGATAAAAGATTCAATAAAAGTTCCTATATGGTGCTAATTTTGCCCCAACCAATTAGATCCTATTTAACATTTGGCAGCTAACATCTGGTTGGTTGAGGCAAAATTATCACCTTTTGTTACGATACACAGGGAGATCTAATCAAAGTTCTTATTGTTAAAAATGGTGCTAATTTTGCCCCAACCAATCAGATGTTATTTTTTATTTGAAAACCAACATCTGATTGGTTGGGGCAAAATTAGCACAATGTTTTAAACTAGCAAGTTTGCTTTAATGCAAGAAATAGGTTTGCCTTTTGAAGTGCAGTGTTAGGTTTCAAATTGTGAAAGAACTGCTTTAAACGTGGACAGATAAAATTTGAAATGCTGTTAAGAGGGACAAAGTCTAAAATTTGGGCTACTAGAAAGTGAAAAGGGCCGGGCTATAAATAAACAGCCAGGATGGGATCTGCACGTTCACAAAAATTTTTAGTCAATTTTTTATGTTGTTCACCTGCTGGAACATTGCTGCAGCTCATTAGAGTTTATTTACTGCTTCAGTGGGAGGTAAACACTGGGGATGCGCTGCTGTAAAACACGTATCTGTGACAGGGAGTATATTTGACCTGCTTAGAGGCTCAGATGTTTGGTTAAAGCAGGTGGTGTGTTAATTTATCCTAGACAAAGCCACACAGAGCTGGCATGCAGTGCAATATTGTTCTATGCCATAACCTTTCAGTTGACATTGATCCCAATATAGAATTTGACCCCTGCACAGTAAAGGGATAGTTAATGCAATATGGTATTTGTGTGAACAGGTCAACAACTTAAAGAACATAAAAACATGCAAATCCTCTGATTTTACATGTAACCAAATGTAACCATAAGAATAGCACAATGTTTATTTAAATTGTGTTAAAGTGTGTGATATTTAGATATGTAAACTCTACTAATATAGCATAGTGCTTTGAATTAAATTATTAAAATATAAAATACTTCTACATTCCGATCAACATTAACCCCTTACACTTTGGGGCAAATCCATAGAATTAAAGGGCATGTCCACCCCCAAAACTTAAATGTTCCTCACTACTAGCCCTACTACGTTAAAAAAAAATCCTTACCTTACTCCTCTGCTCCATATTGTTGCCCTGCAGTGTCTGTCCAAAGTCCCAGAAAGTGAAGAGCAGGAGCTGTCTGTGTATAAAAAGGTTTCTGCCCCTTCCCTGTCCTCTAAGAGGTTTCTGGCATGCGCAGTGGAGCCCTCCACCCCCCATCCTTCTTTGCTACCTGGTGCCCTACCTTAAAATCTTTTTCCCGTACTGTAGGGGACCCTAGCCCAGCCCTAACCGCTGTTTGTTTGCTAAAAAAAATCATCAGGAATGTACTTACACCGCTTCATTTCCCCGGCGTTCTGCAATGACGGCAGTCCCGTCTGTGATTGGCTACCTGTCAGCCAATCACAGACACTGCTGCCGGTGCGTCCCCGTTTGCAATCTTCTGCATGCAGATGGCCGGACCAAAACCCCGGGGGAAAGAAGCTCTGTAAGTACATTCCTGATGATTTTTTTAGCAAACAAACATGGTGGTTGAGGGTGGGCTAGGGTCCCCTACACTACAGAAAAACAAAGACAGAACTGCTCTATACACTGCATTCTCCACTCCATACAGGACAGGCCAAACTCCACTCCACACACAATCTATGTCTCATCAGAGACATAGATTGTTTCTTATGATCTGAGAGTCCTTCAGGTGCCTTTTGTCAAACTTGGACTGGGCGGCCATGTGCCTTTTTACTAAGGAGTGGCTTCTGTCTGGCCATTCTACCATACAGGCCTAAATGGTGGATTGCTGCAGAGATGGTTGTCCAAAGAGGACATCTAGAGCTCTGACAGAGTGACTATCTGGTTCTTGGTCACCTTCATGACTAAGGCCCTTCTTCCCCAATTGCTCAGTTTACATGGCTGGCCAGCTCTAGGAAGATTCCTGTTGGTTATGAACTTCTTCCATTTACGGATTATGGAGGCCACTGTGCTCATTGGAACCTTCTAAAAAGTAGAAATCCTGTAGTAGTTTCCTGTAACTTTCCCAAGGAAGGGGGGGGGGGGGCATGCCAGTGTCCTCCAGGAAGACAAGAAAGTAGCAGGCACCAGATGACACACAGACAGGCTCCTACTCTTCACTTCGCGTTTGTGCTTGGGATTTTGAAGAAATACTGGTGCGTGCAAACGGATGCACAATCGCATGCACATCGAAATCACAGGAATTTTTGCATTCCCGCGATTTCCATTCTAACTTAAACACGTGCACAAACATGCAAAAAATGCGCCAGTGTGGATTAGCCCTACATCCATTTTGGAATAAGTCTGTAACATAACAAAATGTGGAAGAAGTGATGTGCTTTGAATATTTTCTGGATGCACTGTATATTTTAACGTGTGATTATAAATTACTGCAATGCTGCACCTATGAATATATTGCATGGTAGTAAAATAGCATGTGCAGTATACCTCCCAATAACGAGAGTCTGGGGAGGGGCCTATTGAAGCACCCATCAATCCCACCCAGACGGCCCAATCCCACCTTACCCTAGAATGCCCCTAGAATGCCCCTAGAATTCCCAATGTAAACATCTGCACTGTGGCTTCACCAGTGTAGCTGGGTTTATGTCTTGCTGGACCTTTATGAAACCTGATCTTTAAAATCTTTTTTTTTTTTTTTACCTTAATCATTACAGAAATGTATAGCAACTGGTTCCTCTTTTTAGGGAAAAAAAATTATCATGTGGGGCCGTAACTGACACAGAGAATATTTCCTTCATTTACAACCCCCCCAGGGACAGTAAATAATTAACATTTTACTACTCACCCCTCCTATGCAATCTGGGGACATTGCTGGAGGATTAGAGCGGAAGTTTAAAAGTTGGGACCGCCCAAGCACATTCTGGGACTGTTGGTAAGTATGTATTTTATTGATGCAGATCCTTGTAAGCTGTTGATGACTTGAGCAGAGCAGTTTTCCATTTAATGCCAATGAACACCACCATCTAGTGGTCAGAAAATATTTAGTGGTGGTGCCTTGAGTTTTAGAATACATCACCCTAGATAAGCAGTATGGCAATTATCATTCAATGGAAAAAAGACAAGGAGCTAAGGCCACTGTGATAGGGTTTTTTTTTTTGTATTATTCATTCTTTTTGAAACACAAAGGACTGAAAAAGGAAATCTTTGGCAGCATTGCTCATTGCCCGGTATATAAATAAATGCACTTGAAACTACCAAGCAGTTTCTTTTGTCTTCCCATTGGAATGGCCTGGAAAGTGTCCATTGATAGGAGTAGGGTGACGTGGAATTCAGGAGGAGCAAACAGTCAGTGATACTTTGGGAAGATCCTTGTGTCATATATATAGGCTGCATTATCAGCTGGGGTTAACAGCAGTACAAAGTTAACAGCTCCTGGACTGCTCTAAGCATCACTCACCATGGATGATATTTACAAAGCAGCGGTATGTACCAAACCTTTACCATTCAGAGCAAAGGGGAATTTAAAGTTTAATTGAAAAGCCATTCTGTATTTTTTACATTTGTCCTTATAAGCAATCAAAGTCAGTGTTAGGTGAATATAATTCAGGCACAATGTAAGATCATTATTAGAATATTCCTTGCCATTTATATTGTGTTGGTATTAGGATCACATATTATGACATGTTATCAGACTATGGTAAAAATCACAGCTATCAAGACATCATAGAGACAGAGAAATCAGTAATATCCAACCTACAGATCTCAAGAGATTAGCTAGTGATTTTATAGTTAATCTAAAGGTAGAGAAATACCATTTATTATTGATAGGTAAATGCTATCTACAGTATGCCCTAGTTCAACTGCAGCTTTGGTCACTGGGGGTGAAGCACAGATATGGGCCCCATCATAATTTTGCTGGGAGGCCCAGTGATTCCTAGTTATGCCACTGATACTAACACTGCACATTGAACTTGCAATAAGGAGATATTTATGAATCTGTCAGTAGCACCTAGGCAAAATAATTAAATGAAGGCAGAGTGCCCACTAGATATTTAAGGATCTGTCTGTCTGTCTGTCTGTCTTTCTGTCTCTCTATCTATCTGTGTCAGATAGATAGATAGACAGACACAGATAGATAGATAGACAGACTATCTATCTATCTATCTATCTATCTATCTATCTATCTATCTATCTATCTATCTATCTATCTATCTATCTATCTATCTATCTGTGTCTATCTATCTGTCTGTCTGTCAGTCCATCTATCTGTGTCTATCTATATATGTATTTGTCTATATATCTGTCTGTCTATCTTTATATATCCATTCAAATTTGTATCTTCAATAGTAAATACATCTAAATCATAATATCTGATTACAAATTATCATTTAATCATTTTATCACTTAATCACATGTAGATTTTAATTGCCAATGTAGATTGTCATTATCGTTGTAATTGCAGTGGAGCTTCATTCTACTTTCACACAAGCAACAGGATTGTGTTTTCTTTTGCGGCTTATATATCATATGGGCCGCACGGTGGCTCAGTGGTTAGCACTGATGCCTTGCAGCGCTGAAGGCCTGAGTTCGATCCCACCCCTGGACACATCTGCATTGAGTTTGTCTGTTCTCCCTGTGCTTGCGTGGGTTTCCTCCGGGCACTGCAGTTTCCCCCACAATCATAAAGACATACTGATAGGTTGTATGTGTCAAACAAATGTGCTTAGATTGTAAGCTCTTCGGGGCAGGGCCTGATGTGAATTTATTCATGTAATTGTAAAGCGCTACGGAAGATGTTGGCGCTATATCCACAATAATAATAATATCTGCCAATTTCAAACTGCTTGGAAAATGCTACCAAGACTGATATAGCCTTAGAAATAAAAAAGCTTACTGACAAATGTTATAATACACAATAGCAAATAATATCCTATTAATTATACAGTTTGTTTAGCTATGTCATCAAATAAATCTAATAAATAATCTAATCTAATAAAATAAATCTAAATCATAGTCAATAAATGCACATATCTGAGCACCAATTATAACCTATATGTGTCATCATTTATAATTGGTTCTAAGCTAACTATCACAGCTAATTTAAAGTTGCAGATAACAGGCAATAACACGACCCCTATCATAAAAAATATATGATATATGAATATAAAAAATTCACTGTAAATTCTATCTTAAATAGATAAAATGAGACACATAAACTATTGAAACTGTATTATAGGAAATAATGTTCACCTTGGACCCATATAACAGTGCTGAGGGTCATATCCACTAACCTGCAGTATCGGACACTTCCAATACAGCAGTTTTTCAGAGTACAACTGCAGGCATACATTTAAGAATGTTCATTTGTTAAATACCCTGTGGTTACTATCTATTACAATGATATTGTATGGGTGATCTTACAACTACGACCACAATCGTAAATTTGTAATTGTAGGAATGGAATTTAAATTTTTTGTCCATTATTGGATGCAGGATCAGCAGATATGTCTTTTTTTCTCCCAATAAATCCACTGAGTGATATAAAAATCAGGAAGCCGTGTGCACCAAACCGTAATACATTATAATTTATTCTTAACCATATAGACTTAATTTTGTGGTGTCCTCGAAACAGACAATAAAGCCTTTATAAGGACATCACTTGCACCTTCTGTTTCTGCATATTTTACAACTGCCAATGGGCGCTGCCATACAGTTTTCCAGTGCCAAATCCTTAGATAACAATAGAGAGAGAAAAAAATAATCTGCAGTGACCCTTCACTGCACTAACCAGATGATGTCTATGTAGAACGTGAATGCTTTCATTATATTTCCATTAGCAGAACCCACTACTATGTAAATATTCTTATATAGAGATGTAATAATCTGTGTGCTTACATTACTGCCCATTTAAGGGAAACTAACAGACATTTAAATTTAACTTATTAGCAGGTTAAATGACCTAATACTACTGGACTTCCACTATACGTAGATTTGAAAATGGCGGCTGAGTTGGTAATACATCATTATTTCAGGCAGAAAAAGTTTGTGCACAGGAATCTTTGCTATAAATAAGAACATTATCTTGAACAATAGACATGTAAAGCCCCTGGTATTATCAAGCAACAGCTGTCCCGTCCCTGTGATCTAAAGCATTTGTCTTGACATACAGACTAACAGAAATTCCCCATCGGGATACAAATCCAACAGTTTGGATCCACTGCAATCCCAAAAATGAGGGGGGTCTGAAGTCACAAAAGGGTAAGTTATAAATAGACCCATTGTTCAGACCTGTCCTTTATCTCCTTACTAATCTATCCCAAATAATCCCTATAAGGACACTCATTATTACATTTATCACTGTGAAGACCTGGACAGTTAAAACACAGTCATAATATTATATCAACTATAAATATGTGAATTCCTTGTGTGACTTTATCCTACTGGAGCAGTGTTTCTCAACCAGGGGTCCCTGAAAGGCTGCATGGGGGTCCTCAAGAGATTGACAGAAACTGTATTCATCCACCATTTTGATGGATACAGATATATTTTTCTATATTCTGTATAAATTATGTTTTTTTTAAATAGAGATATATTTATAGATTATTTATATTTGTATATAAAAAAAAAGAATCATAATTTTATATAGGGGTTCCCCGAGAAAGGGAAATAGTTTCAAGGGGTCAAATAAAAAGGTTGAGAAACACTGTACTGGAAGAATATGGTTTGTAATCAGGATCCCTCCACCGTAATGCCTTTAAATAAATAATTGTATCTCCTCTTGTGCAGTCAAAAAATGCCCTACGCCACACTAGAGTCCTGCGTGGGTCTAATTTTCTAGACCTGCACCCAACCCAACCCGAAAAATCCATACCCGCACCCGACCCACAAACCGCTTTTCTATCCGCTTTATACAAGCGACCGGATCCAAAACTCGACCCGACCCACTTTTAGTCTTTCTTCTTAAAATTTTTACAGGGAAGTAAAAAAAAGTCTTTAAGTTAAAATAAATGTTTTAATTATAACCAAAAATGTTCATTGAAACAAAACTACCATACCACTAAAATACATTCAACTTGCAGACATCAAAATGTCTTAAAACTACAACTCCCAGCATTCCCTGGATCCCTTCTGATATTGTAAGTTCTGTAGTGATTTTCCAACAAATGTAGGCCCACAGGTAGGAGATCTCTGGTATAGAGTACAATGTACACTTTAATAATATATCCCTACTATCCCCAACTATCTACCCATGGGCCTCTACTGTCCCCTTACTACCTACCCATGGGCCTCTACTGTCCCCAACTTCTACCTACCCATGGCCCTCTACTGTCCTACCCATGGGCCTCTACTGTCTCCAACTTCTACCTACCCATGGGCCTCTACTGTCTCCAACTTCTACCTACCCATGGGCCTCTACTGTCCCCAACTTCTACCTACCCATGGGCCTCTACTGTTCCCAACTTCTACCTACCCATGGGCCTATACTGTCCCCAACTTCTACCTACTCATGGGCCTCTACTGTCTGCCTACTACCTACCCATGGGCCTCTACTGTCCCCAACTTCTACCTACCCATGGGCCTCTACTATCCCCCTACTACCTACCCATGGGCCTCTACTGTCCCCAACTTCTACCTACCCATGGGCCTCTACTGTCCCCAACTTCTACCTACCCATGGGCCTCTACTGTCTCCTACTACCTACCCATGGGCCCTTAGCTCATTTAAAAAAAAAATCTGACACTATTTTCTTGCTGATCTGTGACAGTGGTAGGTAACCAGTAGTTATACAGTTTAAAAACTACAACTCTCAGCATTCACTCTATAGCCAAGGAATGCTGAGAGTTATAGTTTTTAAACATTAGGAGATCTACTGGTTACCTTTCTATGATTTTATAACTATGTCCTGCAGAATATACATTTCAATCTCTACCCACTATGTAAACTTGCATTATGGGAGACAGTAAAGTTACAATGAGCAGGTTCCATAACAGAGGATTATGGGTAGGTAGCAGGTGGAGCTGCAGTGAAATATCTACACCTTTATATATATATGTAGATATTTATGCTATGTTTTAAAAACTACAACTCCCAGCATTCCCTGTCAGCACTTTGCTGTTGTACAATGCTTGGGAGTTTTAAATGTCATCATCTGGAGGTCAAAATACCTGCTGTAGTTCTAGCTGAACTTCATCAATTGGTAGATTGATATTATTGTCACTACAGACATCCCACCCTGCCATTTCGTGCTTTCGGGCAGGGTGGGAGAGGGGGCATGGTGATGCGACGTTGCATTATTGACGTCACATCGTGGGCGGGGCATGCACACTAGGAGGTGGAAGGAGGCGAGTTTGTGGGTGTAGTGTGGGCGGTCCAGAGAGCGTGGCAGACAAAAAGGGGCCTTGAGGGAGGAGATTCAGGACTCCTCTCGGTTACAGGAGATTGGGGTGGTCTCGCGAGAGACCACACCAATTCGAGGAAGACTCCCGGAAGATCCGGGAGGGGTGGGATATCTGTCACTAGAATCATCCACATTCCATAAATCATTATGGCCAGAAGGATTTACAAAAACCAATGAAATTACATGTCATCTGTTCCCATGCAGACACTTGCTCTGGTCTCATGCATAGGTGCAGGTGCAGATAGAAGTTGGTTACTTTGTTCTATGGGAGATTGTTACTTTGCCGGCTCTGACCTCTGCTAGTAAAACCAAGGTCAGAAGTTTAACCCTTGCCTTTCCATTCTCTCTTTTTTTGAAGACAGGAATTCTTCTACCCGACCCCGGTTCTTTTTACCCGAACCCAACCCGCAACCAATTTAAACTCAATGTGGGTTACCCGAACGTGACCCGCAAATAACCCGTGGGTACCTGACCCGATGCAGGACTCTAAGCCACGCAATTATTTCAATTTAGATGTTAAGGTCTTATAAGGGGACTGTCATTCAGATACAGATATTGGGGGGGAAAAAAGAAAACATTAGGGATACAAAGCAGCAGTTCAGCACCCAGGATTGCTGTATTGTTTAAATGCAGGACGGTGTTCCAATACCCCAGAATTTATAAATTCCCATGTAAACATGGATGTTAAATATTAAATGTTTAATACGTAATACATAATGATGCTAATCATGCTACTGACTGCTCAAATGTGTGATTTTAAAAGATACAGCAAGTTCCTTTTTTTCCATATCAAAATTATTGTTTTGGTTTGTACTTAATTGCACAGTGGCCTAAAAGGACAATTACTCTGTAAAAATGTGTTTTCTTTACATGAAAAGTACCTGGGGCAGGGAGGTAGGAGTGATTGTTCCTACATCCCAATATTGTTTTGTTGAGGAATGTCAGTACATACAGTTTACATCTGCCAGGTTAGTGTCCTGGACTTTCCTATTTTTAAGATACACTGCTGAATCACTGAAGAAGCCTGGCAGAAGCAATTTACTTTGTGCTGGTTGTCCCCCCCACAGAAACAATATTAGGAGGTAGAAATTACCAATCCTACCTCCCTTTCCCTCAGCTACTTTTTAGTTTAACTGTTTTGTTTTTCATCTCCCAGAATTTTATACAACTCCCAGCATCCCCTGTAAGGAGGCCTATTGCACCTGCTGCATGTCTACATAAGGAAATGCTATTACATTGCTAAATATAGTGACCGTTTCAGGCTTCTGTGACAATGCAGCCAGAGATAAGCGTTCAGTGCAGATAAAAAGGCCTAAGGTTAAATGCCAGCCCAGTGTTAATGGAACAATTGAACACTTTATCTTTCTCTCCTCTCCCTCGGTATCTTCCCTTTATAAATAGCGCGTGTGTGTGCGTGTGTGTGGACACGGATTATGTTACTTCATAAGTACAAAAGAGGCGACAGGAAAATGAGTTGTAACCTTGTGCTGAGCCTGTGGGTCCTGGGCTGAGCTGCTGTGATGCCAATACAATAAAACGGCAGCTGTTGTTTTTTTTTTTTTTAACTCCAGTAAATGTCACAGTGGATTCACCATGGCACATTCTGTGATAATCATTGTTCCCTCTAAGGTGTGTGCTCGTGGGCGCGCACACAACTCTGCTGGCCTGCGCACACAGGTTAAAGTGGTGCACACACAAAAATCTTTTGGAAAATACCGGTAAGTGCTGCAGTATGTAGCACACACAATTTAATTTTGTATGCGCACATAAAATTTATATCTGCGCACACATACAATTTCCAATTAGAGGGAACATTTGTGACAAAATATAACATAGATATACATATAATATATAACGTAATAACAATGGCTGTAGCAGGGCAGGGTAACATTGGAGATTTAAGGGCCTCTAAGTATCCAAAGACACTGAAAGTGTATTCATGTTCATGCGCCATATAATTCACTAGGAATGTTATAAGTTCCATTACGCCTAGGAAATAGCAGGTGCGGTACCAATAAGCTAAAACAATGTGTTTCCTGTTTGATGTAGTTATTCAAATGAACGGGAGATGCCATATTGCATTTTTGTCATTTTGTTTTTGGTGCCTGATGAAACAGTGACTGTACTCAGGAATCATCAATCATATGTTAGTGGAAGAGTTTATATAGACATGATGTATAATGCAGTTTTACAATAGTTCCAGTCTCTATAATGTTCTATTACAATATTTTTCATTCATTTTTTTGTATTTCCTATTTGTTTTTCTTCTTACACTGCCCCCTAGAGGTTGTGTTGATATTAATATTTACTACCCCAATTAACAAGCTGAATCCCATAGGTGTTGCAATGCGAGTAAAGTAGTGACTAGTCTTTTACTGCCTAGTTTAAATCTAATTTAGTACTGTCTCCGTAAGGCAGATGGGCAGTTAAAACCATAAGTCTAGTGGTGGAAATGCCTGAATTTATTTCTAGCTATTGTGGGAGAACATATCACTGCCATGGGTTTAGGTACATAATTGGCTGTGGGTTGTTTCTCTGTGCTTTTTTTTTTAAATGGAAAACCCTAAGCCACAGGTTATTAGATTTGTGCACTGGTTGTGCTTGTTGCTCTTATAAATTCCCATGATAGACATTTGGGGTACAATATTTCTAGAATTTCCCCAGTTCTGGCAGTGCTATTACATTGTGATATTCCTAGACCTGGGATGCCCATCCTGCAGCCCTCAAGATATTTGAAAACAACTGCCCCTAGAATATAATTTATAATATTGTTATATTGACAATTTTATTCTCTATCGTATTTAACTTTAGGGTTAGGTTTCACATTATAATGTTGCTTTCAAGGTCACTCATTAAATATCATGGAACATGTATCTAGTATCAAACAGTCACAATAGAAATATCCTTTTCTATGTGTGTAGGAAAATGATTGGTCAGAAAACACTTCCATGTTAATATCACAAGGAGCAAAAAAACAATGGTATGGGTATAACCTCCGTACACCAGCCGTTTCCTCGCTGGTATATATATTCAAAAGGAAAAAGGCACACAGAGCCAATCAAATATTTAGGGTGATTCCATATTTCTTCACAACATCAGTTAGTGCAGGAAAAACACAGCACAACGTTTCGGCCAACTGGCCTTTCAGGGGCGTGTTTAGGGGGGATTCCTGGTGCCTGGAATCCCCCCTTGCTGTCTGCTCAGTGCAGTCTGCTGTTCTACCTCTCCTGGTGTCCATAGACTGGTACATCGCTTGTTACATAGATCGTTACATTGTTAATTAAGCTGTGAGTGAGAAGCAGCATTTGTATGTTTCAAAAATGTATCCAGTCTGCCCTGTGATTGGCAGCAGCATAACTAATAATAATTGGTACAAAACTATATCAACATTAACCCTGCAGCTGCCTGGGGTGATTGCTGAGACTGGGTTAATATACATTGGGCCTCTACTGTCCCCAACTTCTACCTACCCATGGGCCTCTACTGTTCCCAACTTCTATCTACCCATGGGCCTATACTGTCCCCAACTTCTACCTACTCATGGGCCTCTACTGTCTGCCTACTACCTACCCATGGGCCTCTACTGTCTCCTACTACCTACCCATGGGCCCTTAGCTCATTTAAAAAAAATCAAATCAATTGGTAGATTGATATTATTGTCACTACAGACATCCCACCCTGCCATTTCGTGCTTTCGGGCAGGGTGGGAGAGGGGCATGGTGATGCGACGTTGCATTATTGACGTCACATCATGGGCGGGGCATGCACACTAGGAGGTGGAAGGAGGCGAGTTTGTGGGTGTGGTGTGGGCGGTCCAGAGAGCGTGGCAGACAAAAAGGGGGCTTGACAGGGAGGAGATTCACGACTCCTCTCGGTTACAGGAGATTGGGGTGGTCTCGCGGGAGACCACACCAATTCGAGGAAGACTCCCGGAAGATCCGGGAGGGGTGGGATATCTGTCACTAGAATCATCCACATTCAATAAATCATTATGGCCAGAAGGATTTACAAAAACCAATGAAATTACATGTCATCTGTTCCCATGCAGACACTTGCTCTGGTCTCATGCATAGGTGCAGGTGCAGATAGAAGTTGGTTACTTTGTTCTATGGGAGATTGTTACTTTGCCGGCTCTGACCTCTGCTAGTAAAACCAAGGTCAGAAGTTTAACCCTTGCCTTTCCATTCTCTCTTTTTTTGAAGACAGGAATTCTTCTACCCGACCCTGGTTCTTTTTACCCGAACCCAACCCGCAACCAATTTAAACTCAATGTGGGTTACCCGAACGTGACCCGCAAATAACCCTTGGGTACCTGACCCGATGCAGGACTCTAAGCCACGCAATTATTTCAATTTAGATGTTAAGGTTTTATAAGGGGACTGTCATTCAGATACAGATATTGGGGGGGAAAAAAGAAAACATTAGGGATACAAAGCAGCAGTTCAGCACCCAGGATTGCTGTATTGTTTAAATGCAGGATGGTGTTCGGACGCAGTTTACAATAATATCAGAACTTTCCAATACCCCAGAATTTATAAATTCCCATGTAAACATGGATGTTAAATATTAAATGTTTAATACGTAATACATAATGATGCTAATCATGCTACTGACTGCTCAAACGTGTGATTTTAAAAGATACAGCAAGTTCCTTTTTTTCCATATCAAAATTATTGTTTTGGTTTGTACTTAATTGCACAATGGCCTAAAAGGACAATTACTCTGTAAAAATGTGTTTTCTTTACATGAAAAGTACCTGGGGCAGGGAGGTAGGAGTGATTGTTCCTACATCCCAATATTGTTTTGTTGAAGAATGTCAGTACATAAAGTTTCCATCTGCCAGGTTAGTGTCCTGGACTTTCCTGTGTTTAAGATACACTGCTGAATCACTGAAGAAGCCTGGCAGAAGCAATTTACTTTGTGCTGGTTGTCCCCCCCACAGAAACAATATTAGGAGGTAGAAATTACCAATCCTACCTCCCTTTCCCTCAGCTACTTTTTAGTTTAACTGTTTTGTTTTTCATCTCCCAGAATTTTATACAACTCCCAGCATCCCCTGTAAGGAGGCCTATTGCACCTGCTGCATGTCTACATAAGGAAATGCTATTACATTGCTAAATATAGTGACCGTTTCAGGCTTCTGTGACAATGCAGCCAGAGATAAGCGTTCAGTGCAGATAAAAAGGCCTAAGGTTAAATGCCAGCCCAGTGTTAATGGAACAATTGAACACTTTATCTTTCTCTCCTCTCCCTCGGTATCTTCCCTTTATAAATAGCGCGTGTGTGTGCACACGGATTATGTTACTTCATAAGTACAAAAGAGGCGACAGGAAAGTGAGTTGTAACCTTGTGCTGAGCCTGTGGGTCCTGGGCTGAGCTGCTGTGATGCCAATACAATAAAACGGCAGCTGTTGTTTTTTTTTTTTAACTCCAGTGAATGTCACAGTGGATTCACCATGGCACATTCTGTGATAATCATTGTTCCCTCTAAGGTGTGGGCGCGCACACAACTCTGCTGGCCTGCGCACACAGGTTAAAGTGGTGCACACACAAAAATCTTTTGGAAAATACCGGTAAGTGCTGCAGTATGTAGCACACACAATTTACTTTTGTATGCGCACATAAAATTTATATCTGCGCACACATACAATTTCCAATTAGAGGGAACATTTGTGACAAAATATAACATAGATATACATATAATATATAACGTAATAACAATGGCTGTAGCAGGGCAGGGTAACATTGGAGATTTAAGGGCCTCTAAGTATCCAAAGACACTGAAAGTGTATTCATGTTCATGCGCCATATAATTCACTAAGAATGTTATAAGTTCCATTACGCCTAGGAAATAGCAGGTGCGGTACCAATAAGCTAAAACAATGTGTTTCCTGTTTGATGTAGTTATTCAAATGAACGGGAGATGCCATATTGCATTTTTGTCATTTTGTTTTTGGTGCCTGATGAAACAGTGACTGTACTCAGGAATCATCAATCATATGTTAGTGGAAGAGTTTCTATAGACATGATGTATAATGCAGTTTTACAATAGTTCCAATCTCTATAATGTTCTATTACAATATTTTTCATTCATTTTTTTGTATTTCCTATTTGTTTTTCTTCTTACACTGCCCCCTAGAGGTTGCGTTGATATTAATATTTACTACCCCAATTAACAAGCTGAATCCCGTAGGTGTTGCAATGCGAGTAAAGTAGTGACTAGTCTTTTACTGCCTAGTTTAAATCTAATTTAGTACTGTCTCCGTAAGGCAGATGGGCAGTTAAAACCATAAGTCTAGTGGTGGAAATGCCTGAATTTATTTCTAGCTATTGTGGGAGAACATATCACTGCCATGGGTTTAGGTACATAATTGGCTGTGGGTTGTTTCTCTGTGCTTTTTTTTTTAAATGGAAAACCCTAAGCCACAGGTTATTAGATTTGTGCACTGGTTGTGCTTGTTGCTCTTATAAATTCCCATGATAGACATTTGGGGTACAATATTTCTAGAATTTCCCCAGTTCTGGCAGTGCTATTACATTGTGATATTCCTAGACCTGGGATGTCCATCCTGCAGCCCTCAAGATATTTGAAAACAACTGCCCCTAGAATATAATTTATAATATTGTTATATTGACAATTTTATTCTCTATCGTTTTTAACTTTAGGGTTAGGTTTCACATTATAATGTTGCTTTCAAGGTCACTCATTAAATATCATGGAACATGTATCTAGTATCAAACAGTCACAATAGAAATATCCTTTTCTATGTGTGTAGGAAAATGATTGGTTAGAAAACACTTCCATGTTAATATCACAAGGAGCAAAAAAACAATGGTATGGGTATAACCTCCGTACACCAGCCGTTTCCTCGCTGGTATATATATTCAAAAGGAAAAAGGTACACAGAGCCAATCAAATTTTTAGGGTGATTCCATATTTCTTCTCAACATCAGTTAGTGCAGGAAAAACACAGCACAACGTTTCGGCCAACGGGCCTTTCAGGGGCGTGTTTAGGGGGGATTCCTGGTGCCTGGAATCCCCCTTTGCTGTCTGCTCAGTGCAGTCTGCTGTTCTACCTCTCCTGGTGTCCGTAGACTGGTACATCGCTTGTTACATAGATCGTTACATTGTTAATTAAGCTGTGAGTGAGAAGCAGCATTTGTATGTTTCAAAAATGTATCCAGTCTGCCCTGTGATTGACAGCAGCATAACTAATAATAATTGATACAAAACTATATCAACATTAACCCTGCAGCTGCCTGGGGTGATTGCTGAGACTGGGTTAATATACATTACATACTGTACCTACTGCACTGTGATGGAGTTAGTGAGCAGGAATAGGGACATTAAGAAATCCTGGAGGTGGTTGTATAGCTGATTGTCAACATTGGATTATAATGTATATATATACACAGTCCTCAACAGAGTCCTCTGCACTCCACCTCAGTCTTCAGCTACCCCGGTGCCACCGAAGAATCATAGTACAAACAAAAAGGTCAATTTTTGACCTTTTTGTATATATATATATATATATATATATATATATATATATATATATATAAACCACCACCACAGTAGCATAATTGTTGACATTAGACTATAGACACTAAAGGAACCTCTTTTTGTATATTTTTAACTTTTAATATTTCATATTTATTAGATGTAGCCATTCAGTCACTTTTAACGACACTTTTAACAACACCATAAGAAAGAAACAGAAATAAGCACTATATCACTTTGTCACGTAAGCACTTTGTACTCAAATGGAATTTATGCACTTTTATGAGAGGGTCTATATAATACATGTGGCTCCTCACGATTTAGTTCAGCAAGAGTTAACTTTGTTGTAGCTCACAAGCAATTAAGCAATTAAGCTATCACCAAAAGAGTTAAATAGGCACTATGGGTGTGAACACTTAGCTTGAAAAAGGTCAGAAACTAGGACCGAAACGTCACTGTCTGCACTTTATATGTGTGAATAAAAGTTATTTGTTTTGAATATGAAAGCCAAGTCCTCATGTGTGCACTGGATGTAACTAACTATATATGTGAAATATATATATATAAATATATATATATATATATATATACATTCCATCCTCTCCATACGATAGCACTCACGGGACTCTTGTACAAATATGCAAAAATGTATTCTTAAAAACAAAGTGTTTGACGCGGTTTCGCTCTCACAGGAGCCGTCTTGACGTCTTGGTGTTTTTGAAGATGGCTCCTGTGAGAGCGGAAACGCGTCAAACACTTTGTTTCTAAGAATACATTTTTGCATATTTGTACAAGAGTCCCGTGAGTGCTATCGTATGGAGAGATGGAGATGTATATTGAGGGATAAGCACCCGGGCAGGTGATTATGAAGCTGGAGTGCCTCCTGAGGATATGATTTTATATATATATATATATAATCCTCCAACGCCACTGCACTCAATGCATATCAGAATGTTTATTAACTAGTACAGCATGTACAAAAAAATTTTTGTCACCTGATGAAGGGGACTCCTGTTGTGAATTTTTTACATTCTGTACTAGTTAATAAACATTCTGATATGCATTGAGTGCAGTGTTGTTGGACGATTGTTTGTATGGGACAATCCAGCCAGGTCCTCTTATACTAGCACCAAGACTATGCCATTGGTGGAGTGCTGTCATACTCTATTTGTATATATATATACATACATACATACATATACATGAATGATTGTTCCATATATTCTTCATAAATAATGATTGTTCAATGTGCCCATACATGGTCCAATGTTATCGGCTTCTACTGCAAATTCTGTTAGATCCACCGTCAGTGTCACAGTTCTGACTATGAAAGACACTAATGGTAAAGTAGTGCAAATGTGGATTTATCAGTAAAACAGAACGTTAGGCTGGGTACACATAGAAAAAATTTCCGTCCCGACTTTTCGCCGCTATAAATTGGTCGGCCACAGCAAATGTCTCCTATGGACCACAGGGTTCACTGCCGAAATCACCTCAGATTTTTCGGCTTGACCGACCAATTCATGGAAATATCTGTTTGTGTGTACCCAGCCTTAATAAGTATATACTTTATAACAAATGAAAAGGGAATATGTGTTGGCCAGCTGTGATGATAATAATAGCAATTAGAGAATATATATAATATATATAATATACTGTATAATAGAACACATGAATGTACTCGTCGTGAACCTCCTTCTGGGCTTGTTCAGTGGTATCCCATTTAGGAATCCCCCCCCTTGAATATCCTGCACTTGCCACTGCCTTTCTCAAGTGTTTCGGCCAAAGGGCCTTTGTCAAGAAGCACTTGACAAGGGCCCATTGGCCAAAACGTTGTGCTGTGTTGATAGTTTAAATAAACTGGTTGGCTGTGATCATACATGAGACATGGATAATATTTTATTTTGTATTCTTCCAGGTGGAACAACTCACAGACGAGCAGAAAAATGGTAAGAAAATCTAAAATAGCTTTGGTATGTATGTATGTATATTTTATTTATAAAGCACCACTTGCAAAACAATAAAGTCATACATGGGGATAAATACATAAGTAGTTCAGTACATAAATACATAAATTATATAAATAGAAGTGCTAGAGCTTTGGGAGCCACAAGAGAAAAAGGTTTAAGGCGAGAAGAAGCAGTGCGAGTGGGGGGTCTATACAGGAGCTGGTTCTGTGATGAGCGGAGGGTAGGGGCAGGAACATATGGGGACACTAGAAAGGAAATATAAGGAGGAGCAGCAGAGCGAAGGGATTTAAATGTTAGTAAAATGATTTTGTATACAATGCGCTGTTTAATGGGGATCCAGGTTGTTGTCCGGTACAGAGGAGATTTGGATTGTGTTTTGTCTGCATATAAATGATACTTGGAGCTAAAAGAGCTAGTGACATCTCTCAAGGAAATAGTGTAAAGGGAGAACAATAAGGGTCCAAGAAAAGGGTCTAAGAAGATCAGGGGCACTTTTGGGCACTCCCCTTTCTCCGCCCCAATTAGGCCACACCCACTATGTACTTAATAGAGATGGCCAAAAAGACACAGACAGATAGACAACCACAAACATAGACACACAGCCCGATAGTGATAAACAGACAGAAAGACCGTGAAATAGACAGACAGAGATAGAGATCAGAGAGTTGGACAGAGAGACACAAATTAATGACACAAAGGCACAGTAAACTGGCAATTCATTATATACTGGTAGCAATTTGGTCATTTTAAACTTACTGCTGTGTTCAGTTGTAGTCAGATGCTTGCCCACACCTTTGGCCAGGGAGACATTCTAACTCTAACTATCTATCTAACTCTATCTATCTATCTAACACTATCTATCTATCTAGTCCCTCTCTTCTGCTCTGTATATCTAATTCCTATATCTATCTCTATTATATATCTGCCTCTTGTTTATCTATTTTAACTATGGGGCATATTGTATAAAAGAGCGAAAAGTAGCGAAATGTTTTCGCATTCGCTTTTCGCATGGGTTTTCGCCAAAAGACAGTTAACGCTATTTATAAAGGTAGCGTTAACGAATGGCGAAACCGTTTCCTTCCGCGGAGCTATCGCTAACCCTTTTCCCGCCTAACTTCGCATGGTAATTTTAGCGAAAAAAGGAGCAAAAGGCATAACGCGATTTATAAAGAGCGAAAGGTGGTTTTTGCGTTAAAAAGATCGAAAGATTAGCGCGACCCTGAAGGTGATGAAAAGTCATTGTTTGAGCGAAAAGGCATTCTAATGGGTAATATCCTTGAAAAAGCGAACGCGCATTAGAAGGGGCGATCGCGCATTAGAGTGTAATATGCCTTGGAAAAGCGACATTAGAAGGCGAACCTCGCATTAGATGTAATATGCCTTGAAAAGCGACATTAGAAAGGCGATCGCGCATTAGAATGTAATATGTCCTTGGAAAACGAACGCGCATAGAAGGCGAATGTGCAGTGCAAAAGAAAATTGTATTCCCAATTGAGAATTCTAAAATATTGACTAAATCATGGCTGACTTCTTGGTAAATGTGAGGTGTGCCATTTTTGAACTTGACATCATTTTTGCTAGTGGGCTTTTCTGGTTTCGAATGGTTTTCACAATGCGTCTTCTTAGATGCTTAAGTTTTCACTGCGATACTTTTCGCTCTTTATATCGCGCCCGTTCTCCGCCTTTTTCAGCCGCAAAGTGTGTTTTTCTTTCTTCTCGCTTTTTTATAAACTAAGGCGAAACGAAGCCCCAAATGGCGCTATTTTCGCTGCGATTTCTGCGCTAATTATTTGGCGAAAAAGACAATCCTTTATAAATATGCCCCTATGTCTACTCTTTCTTGTCTATCTCTCCTGT